>VNJM01002274.1:104295-211896 GCA_008042475.1 Drosophila kanapiae | reverse complement strand
CTGGTGGAGCTCCTGCCGAAGGAACGACCGCTGCTCCTGGCACTCCTGCTGATGTCACGACCGCTGCTCCGGGAACTCCTGCTGATCCCAATGTCCCTGCTGGTGGAGCTCCTGCCGAAGGAACGACCGCTGCCCCTGGAACTCCTGCTGATCCCAATGTCCCTGCTGGAGGTGCTCCTGGATCTTCCGCTGGTGCTGCCCCTGGCACTCCTGCTGACCCCAATGTCCCTGCTGGAGGTGCTCCTGGATCTTCCGCTGGTGCTGCTCCTGGCACTCCTGCTGATCCCAATGTCCCTGCTGGAGGTGCTCCTGGATCTTCCGCTGGTGCTGCCCCTGGAACTCCTGCTGATCCCAATGTCCCTGCTGGAGGTGCTCCTGGATCTTCCGCTGGTGCTGCCCCTGGAACTCCTGCTGACCCCAATGTCCCTGCTGGAGGTGCTCCTGGATCTTCCGCTGGTGCTGCCCCTGGAACTCCGGCTGTTCCCAACGTTCCTGCTGGAGTCATTCCATCGATTCCTGCCCTGCCTGTCGGACCTGGCTCTTGGCCTTGGGAGAATCGCCCGATCATTCCGATCCTCCCACCTAACTGGAGGCCCCAACTTCCCGGACAAAATGGTGCCGACGCCGGTGCTGTTGCTCCTGGCAATGGACTGAACAACGGAAACGTCATTCCTATTCCTCCCCATCGTCCACTTCCCTTCTGGCCCAACATTCAGAACTGGGTGAACAGCTGGCGACCGACCAATAAGCCAGTAACGGAGGCTCCTGCTCAACCCCAAGAGCCGCAGGTTCCCCAGAAGCCCCAACAACCTCAAGAGCCGCAGGCTCCCCAGATCCCTGAACAGCCTCAGCAGCCCGGACAGTCGGAGCAGCCGAGCAACAACAGTCCCGAGACCGCCGAGAGCGTAGAGCAGGCTGCCCCAGCTCCGCCAGCCGGAGGAGTTGTGTCCAACGAGAACGCCTCTGTTGAGGACAGCAACAAGGCGTCTGCCGAGAAATCGAAGGACAAGCCCAAGTCCGCCGAAGACCAGTCCAAGGAGAAGGAGCAGGAGCAGAAGAAGCCCGGCTCCGAGGAGAAGGACAAGGACAGCAAGGAGAAGGATAAGTCCAAGGACTCCAAGGAGGACAAGGAGGCCGAGTCGCAGAAGGACAACGAAAGCGAGGACGAGCCGAGCTCCAAGGAGCGCAAGCAGTACATCAAGGATCTGGTGAAGAAGCTAAAGAAGAGCGACGAGTGCGACGAGGAGGACATCTATCCCGATGTCCGTGACTGCCGCAAGTACTACCGCTGCGAGGTGAAGAGGTCGGGCAAGCACAAGTTCGCCCATTTGCGCTGCGACAAGAAGGAGCGCTTCGACTGGCTCGCCCAGGCTTGTGTGCCCAAGGACGTGGCCCGCTGCCTGGAGAAGTAGGCGAAGGAAGAGGAAGGCCCTCTGAGACGGGGAATTAAACCTGCTGCTGCATCCGTATGATAATCTCACTCAATCAAACTGTATTCCCTATTATTGGCAATGATATTCTATACTTAAACCTTGGTCCTATCTAATTTATTGCACTTTATTGTAAATACATATGTAATATATTTTTTTTTTCCTTTCCAAATAAATAAATCTTGAACTTTACATCAATCTGGCAAATATAAAGTGTGTTCTTAACGATATTGGTATCGGTATGGTAAGCAAAACGTGAGAGAAAGATAGGGCGCACACATACTAAAGATAATATATAAAAATAATACACATCTTATCTTGGAAAACAAAAATATTAATAATAATAAAACATGGTATGATGTGACACATCTTAATATTATATTGCCTTCCCAATGCTACAAGATAAGAGCTAATATATTAAGGCGATAGTTAAGTAAGTTGAGCGAAGGATCTTTTCGAAAAGAAAGCAGGGCGAGAGAGCATTTGGAAAAATCCGTCTCCTAACTCCTTTGCTTATTAGGCAACCGATATTTTGCAGACTTTAACTGAAAAAGGACTCCTTATTGCGAAAAATATATAACAGAAATCTCCAAGAACTATCATATTTCCCTTCTTTGAACTTGCTTAATGGTTTCTCTAAGCAGCTGTTTCGAGACTAGCCTAGTCACCACTACTTCTCCTTCTCTTTTCTTTTTGGCCGTGATAACCCAACCTTAGTTCCTTCCAATTTGCTGATTATGCCCCGCCGCCTATCCTAACCTCCTCGGCCTCCTCGAAGGCGCATAATGAGTGAAGGAACTTTGGCAAAGTTTCCGCCGCCGCCGACATTTCTTTAAAGCATCTCACTTACACTTGCCAAGTTTTTTTCCTATGTAAATATTTAGTGTAGCATAGAATTTTGAAGTGAAACGTAAACACGAGCAAAAAAGCGTTAAGGGGAAAGTGCATTGGCTGGCTCCGCGGTGGCCAGAAGGCAGATGGAGCCGCCGCTGCCAGAACTGAGAGGAGGAGCTGAGAACTGGGAGCCTTCCCCCATTTGAAGCGAAAGCGAGCGGTAGAGACTCTGACTCTGGGTGTAGGGGGAAGTGAAGCAGAGCAATACACTTAAGTTGATTCGCTGTCATCCATTGCAGCTCATTTATCATTAGACAGAGTCACACAGGACTCCAGGCCTGGCGACAGTTTCAGTGTCGTCTAAGTAGGGAGAGTGGAGAGTGCAGGCGGCAGGATCCAGAACGGGGGACATGGGCGCGTCAAGAGTAAGCACAACACTTTGCTGGGAGTGAAAACAGGGAGACCACGACAACGACAACGGCACAGGCCAACAACGACGACAACGACAACGACGACGAAGTAATTCAATTTTTATCGTGGGTAATTTTGTAACGAGAAACGAAGCAAGCAAATGCACAGGGGCGGGGCTTTTAAAGAGGGGGCTTTAGCCCCCTCTCGGATGGTCGGCTATATATATAAAAGACAGTCGCTGACCGTACTGATAAGAGGGAGATGGAAATGTTATACAGCCACTGACACAAGCATTGTGGGTTGACAGCGAAAGCCAAGGCTTAACCCCCTAACACCCGGACAGTGCCTCCAGGCATCCAAAAACCAAAAGCTCATTTTCCACTTAAAGTCTAGACTCTAGACTGGTTTCCTTTCTATTTAAATCTCAGCTAAAAACACCCAGAAAAATACTGGTAGGTAGAGTTTAGCAGTCTTCTAAGATATAACAACCTGAAAACCCATAAAGATACCTGGATATTTGAAATAAACTTATGTTTAACAAGAAAAAGGGGTTTATTGTGTGTACTACGTTTAAGGTTAACTTAGATTTCTAAGCAAAAAGTACAGTTGGACCTCAATCACTATTAACATGAAAAAACATGTCTCGACTAACCAGTAACGTTCTTGGTTGGAATGTTAAATTCTAAAGGAAATCTTCTTATAATAAAATGTAATATTAAAAACAGAGAATTGATAGCTGGAGGGTTAAGAATATAACGAAATGGAGCCAGGATCCGCGATGGAGATGGGCAGGCGGTGTCGTGACACGGACTGTTGCAACGCAATGTGCGACCATACGTTGAAAATTCAATTTGCCTGATGACTTGCTGTGGTTTAAATACGGCCAAAAAGCGACAGCGCACATTAAACTCATTGCCGCCGTTGTGGCCAAAACGGATAAAAGGCGAAACGGAGCGAGGGACTGGCTGGTCGATGGGCACCATGACTACACCATGAGAACTCCCACCCATGTCCAGCCAGCTGCACATTATGTACTTATGCATACGAGGCCAACACAAAAAAGCGAGGAGGGACACAAAAAAGCACCAACCCAGCAGCACCAGCAGCAGCGCAAAAATATAAAAAATAAAGCCAGGCAGCAACAGCAGCAGTAGCAGAGACAGCAGCGCGCAAAAAGCGTAAACTTTGTTAACTCCATTTGACAACACGGCTAGCAGAGTGCCGGGGCAGGCACATAGTCCAGTCCTGGCTCCATCCAAGTCCAGGCTAGCAGCGTTCCCGAGTCGGGCTCGCAATCCAGGCCGGGATCCAGGCCACATGGACCCACTTGAAGCCCCGGCCGTTGATTGCATTTCATGCGCTTGGAAAATCAATTTTTATTTAATTAATGTGCCTCGTTGCATGCATTACACATATGCCTTGTCCTCCTCCTGCTCCTGGCTCCTTCCCCTTCTCCTTTCTGGCCCCATGTAAAGTCCTGGTTATACTATGTACATCCCATGTGAAAGGAACGTAGCTTGTTCCCAGCGATCCGAATTGTGGACGTAGCTTAGATTAAGTTATCGGGAGAGAAAAAAAAAAAACCGGATTCCACATTCCCTTTGAGCCCTGTCAATGTCGAAGAGCGAGAAAACCTCTTTTAATTCCTGATAGATGATGGACTTTAATTCAAGTAATTTCATTTGCTTGCAATATGAGTTCGCCCTTAAGTGAATTCTGTACTTCAATGTCTCGGCAAAAGTACTGCATTTTTTAGTAATAACAGAACCTACTTCGAACCACCTTGGAGTCTGCCTTGGAAGTATCTCAATCTTTTGCCCACTCGACCAACATCTCCTTATCTTTGGAAGTCAACTCAAGACCCATCTCTGCCTCATTCCTTGGCTCCCGTTGAGCCACCTTTCGCTAACTTCTTAAGCGAAAGCAAGAAACAGAACTGACCCACACCCCGGAGTGTGCCTGCCTGCCTGCGCCTGGAGCACACGGGTCTGGCTTTGGGAATTCAAAGAGGAGAAGCCAGTAACATCAATCAGCGATCCCATCTAAATGCCATCAAATGGCATTTTCCTGCCGCCGCCTGCCACCTGCAAAGGGAGCACAATGACGCCGCGGGGAGTTTGGCCCGCCAAGCGGTGGGCGATTGTGGGTGTTTGCTGTGGGATCTGTGCGCCGTGAGGAGAGCACACTAACGGACAACTTGTACTTGTTGTATATATTTAATATTCACATTTCAATTGTTTTTTCCCTTGTTTTCTTTTCCGGGCGGGGAGTGTGGGATTCATTGCGCAATTTATCCATCCGACGCCCGCCATCCTCGACTCCCATCAGTTGAGTTCGGTTCCAGGTCCTCGCTTGAGTTTACACCCGTGTTTGCTTTGACTTTTAAGGCTTTCGCTTTTCTGTGACGAGGGCGAGGGATTCCAGGATTCCAAGATTCAGGATTCTGGCTATATTCTTCCCTTTTGCCCTTTATATATAAAATTTTCATAAAGTTTCGTTCGTGTTATTAAAAATGGAATATATATTCTCACTTGCGCGCGCGAATACGCAATGGAATATTAATAGCAGGAAAGAGCTTGAATTTTAATCCAAATCTACAGGCGACGGGTGTGAAAGTAAGTGGCCTGTAGACACCCCTGCCCATGCCCATGTCCATGCCCATTCCCAGTTCCATTCGCATTCCTTGGAGTCAAGGAAAAAGAGCGAAAGTCCCTGTCAATGGGAAATCTGTGCATATTTGTGGCTTATACATACGGGTCAACATCCCACGTTTACACTCGCTGACCAGCCGGCCACAGGCACACTGAGAGAAGTTCTTTATCAAGTTTGTTTTGCACACAAAAATAAGTTATACCAAGACCCAGACGAAGGGTACATGGAGAGAGTAAAGATATGGCTGCTTTACTTTAAAGTTTAGCTCATGGGAAAGTAAAGTCTACTTATAGATCTATCCCTATTATTATAAGTTTGGTTATCTTTAGTTTTCAATTAAATGTTCAAAGTTAAACTGTCTCTCTTTCTTAAATTCAATAAATCTATCTCTCAGCTAAATAGTTTCACAATAATAATAATAGTTTCACTTACGTGATCCATTTTATTTCTGAGTGCACACACGCATCCTTGGCTGGTAAAGAACGTGCCGCGTCAAAGAAAACATCCTCGGCGGTTCCGGGGGGCGCGCAGCCATAATAAATCACGAGGTCGAGGACCAGGATTGGGTGGCAAGTGGCGGGGGCATCCAACCCGTTGACCCAGTAAGCAAACGCTCCTTCACCCCGGCTCTGGGTGCCAAAGTTCGCAGCCAGTCAAGCCGAAATGCTGGCAAGGTGTTGCTGTTGCTGCTCCTGCTGCTGCTACTGCTGCTGGTGATGGCAAAGGTAAGCCCTGGGTAGCCGTCGCGGGGTAATTGCCTTGAAAGGCCGCTGAAAGCCCTCAAACAAATTATAAATTGCCACCAAAACCAAGCCAGTCGACGAGAGGCCCGGCTCAAAAGGAGCTTACAACATTTGACAGCGGGCCTGCCTGGCATCCACCTTCAACTCACTCATTACCCCGTCTCCATCTCCATCTCCGTCTATGACTCCGTCTCCTTGTCTTATCTGAGACTGCTGATCCATCACCTGGCACAGCCAGAGTCCGCCGTAGTCCTGAATCCAGAGTTTATGAGGCCGTCGTGAAGCATTTTCTGATTGCGTGTGCATTTTTAATGCGGCCTGCCTTTTGGCCTTTCAGCCAAGCAACTACGCACTTCATTCATCAATGTGTGCGCCCTGGCCTAAATGGAGCCCTTCCTTTCCGCTTTCCGCTTTCCACTTGGCCCCCACCACGCCAAGACAAATGATGATGTGTATCCCAGATTCGTTTCCGACGTTTCCCTTTTGTTTCACTCCAAAAGCTGACCTCCAGCTTTGCATTTGATACTCCTACGTTTGTATACACTTGCTGTGAAGTGAATATATAGTCAGGATTAGGGAAGTATATAGATAGCAAGAGAGCGATATGATATATAAATATTACTATCATATCGAAAAAATCGAAAACTTTCATGTATTGAATGTTTAAGTATCAGAAAATATCTCATTTACCGCTAAAATATTTGAAAAGTATATTTCCGATTATTTAGTTCGATATATCAAACAGAATATTGATTTATCGCACATATATAGCAATGATCTCGATATTTACTGCAAACATTGCTTAGGAATATGGAATATATATTAAAAAGCTAGCACATTAATTTACTACAGATTATTTTACTACATCTTTTAGTTGTTTATAATTTGTATTCATAGAAAATACCAACCATGTTAATCTTATAGGCAAAACAGCCAATAAGAATAATGGGTTTCTATAAAAATTTAAGTGAAAAGATTATTATTAAATAATAAAATAAGTATATTTTAATTATAATCATAATAAATAAGTATTCTTACCAATCTTGAGTACCAAATACCATAGAATATGGTAAATTTCCTGCATTAGTAAGTGCATTTAAGCTTCGGTCACTCTCACTGGTGCTTGCTGGCACTGTTACCTGCCTGGCTTCTTCTTCTGGTCCCAGTGCTTACTTTGATTTTTATAAATTTTATATGGCCATCGCATCGCCTTCTTCACCTGCGTCGTCGTTGCCACTGCCTCTGCTCCTGCTGGTCCTGTTCACTAATGAAATATGAATAATTAAACCAGTGTTTTCCCTTTGTTTTACTTCATTTGGAGTTCATTATTTTTGGCTCACTGCATTTCGCATGGCGGCGCTCTCTGCTCGGTGCGCTGGTATTTGACTTTTGGCCAAAGCCAAATGGCGGGCGGGCGTTTGGTCGGATAACGACGACGACGACGACGACTCCTCGCCAGCGTTGTCATCTTGGCAAAAGGATTCCGCCGAATTCCAGCTAATTACGCCGTAGCGAAGCCAATTATTTTTGGCAATTATTTATGCAGAAGCCCCCCCCACTCACCTCTGGCAGCAGCAGACGATCGTCAAAGTAGCAGTTTCACTGGTGGTGTACGGTCTGGTGAATCCAAGAGATGATCACTAGATCATCCACCTGGATATGATCGATCTTGCGGAGTGAATTATAGGCTTTTGGTTACAGGTGCACTGACTTTTGGAGGGAAAATCTAATTGTTTCGCAAATGGGATAGCGTCGGTTTCTTCTTCTTCTTCATGTAAACCGATAGTGAGGATCAGTCGATCATCGATATATCGATGTTCAAGCCTAACGAAAAAGCAAGCAGTTCTGATGTTCAGTGTTGGATAGCAAGCAGTTACAAGGGATATAAGAGAAGCTTATCGAAATATTTATAAATGATAATATTAAATAAGCTTTGCAAGCTTTGCAATAACAAACTTGGTTCCTTACAAATGAATGCAAAGATAAAAAATGTATACAAAGCCTAAAAGGATCTTAATATTGTGAGTCCCTAAAGGAGATGTGCAAATGAGCGCCATTATTTGCTGAGACTGTGATAGCAGTTGTATAATTCGCAATCCCCCATCCAGAGTGCAACCCTTAATGCCTTGTTATTTGTAGCACACAATTTAGCATGTAATTATATGCGGAGGGGAGATTGTTGTGTAGACTGCGTTGTGTAGGGGCTTTGGGGCAATGCGCCGGCTGGCTACGTGTGGGGATTTCGGGCTGAGGCTGTCTTACAACAAGCACCGCAATTGGAAATCCTGCGTGGCCACCACCTCATCATTATCATCAGCAACATCAGCACCATCATCATCATCATCATCATCCCCCGGCTACGGCAACAGCAAATGCATTCTGCTCTTTGAATTTTAATTGTGGCCACTCACTGACCCAAAAGGATATAAAAATGGTGTCCTTTTACAAGCAACAAATCACAGTGGAAACTTTATTGGTTGAATTTTTCAATGAATACAATGAGTATTGAGTTAAATTGGTATTTTTAAAAGAATTTTTAAAGTTTTTATTTAGTTTATTTATAAAATAAATACAAAATGTTATGTAAAACTATTTTAAAGAACAAATATCACTGGAATTAAACCTAAGCTATCTGCAAAACTGCAATAGTTCATCTGCTCATCTTGGGCATCCCTGCTTTGCAGACAATTTTCATTGAAATAATCTCAATGTAGGTAAAATCTGGTTTAAACATATAAATCGTTTATTAATTCTCCTATTACGGGGTTGACTTAGGCAAGTTCCACTGTAAATTGTGCTAAACCGGGCGTAATGCGGGTTTTAACGGGGGGCCTTGCGCCCTTTCTCAATCATAACGCTTTTAGTGTCGGCGCCACTGACTAATTTGTCACTTTTGTTGTCGCCTTTTGCAATTTCTTGTTTGTTTTTCGCTTTTTTTTTGTTAACGTCGCCTTTTTCGGGTGTTTTTGCCCCCTTTTTGCATATGGCCGGCTGTCTGGATGGCTGGCAACCCTTTTCAAGGGCAATTTTGTATTCAAATAATGTTTGACTTTTTGTCCATCCCATTCCTCTCTGTCTTTCTCTCTCTATCTCCTCATTTAGCTGCTGTACGTGTTTGGTTTTTGTCCTGCATTTTCCCCCATTTTCATTTTTCCCCGACAACCGTCGCCCCCATTTCATTTTCCCCTCCGGAGTTCTCATTCGCACGTAATTAGCTGTTAATTTGGACTGCCACTTGGCAACCGGGGCGAGCATTTTACTTTCTAACTTTTTCATTATTTTGGAAACGGGGCAAAAACTTTCATAGGGAAATTACTGGGCAAAAAGTAAGGGCTTTTGATTTGCCACAGGAGAGTTTGGGACGTTGAAACTTTATTAGTTGCTTTTTAATAATCATTTTATTTCATTACTTTGATATGTTTGCTTGGGTTTTCATTATGCATTTGTTGTGGAGATTTATATTAAATATTTGTATGACAACTCATTGGAGGACTGAGTGCAATCTTTCTTTTTGTTTAATTTAATTTGTCAAACTTCCGATATCTTTCTACTACCTTGTGCGCTTCTCGATAATTAATCGTACCCTAGATGCACTCAGTAAATCCGATAGCAAGTGACGATAAACAAATGCGCTTTTCGATAGATATACTTAAAGGAAAGTACGCTGCCATATTAAATCTCCTAAATTCGCCATTGTCATATGAGACGGGAGGAAGGTTCACTGAGCAAGGTAGAGTAAACATAGAGACCTGGTGACTCCCCCATCAAGCAACCAACCAACCAACCCCTGTGGAGCAGGACCCCCTCCTGAATCCAGAGGAAGCCGAGGAACCCACTGACAAGCAAATTACTTGACCGGGGCGCCACAACAACCACAAGTCAAGGTATGGCTGGCAACCGTTAACTTTGCAGCTAATTATAAATGAAATCCGATATCAAAAGGCACACGGAGACACGCCTTTGTGCAGGACTCGGCACCGACACACAGCAAGGACACACGAGCGAGGACACAAACACACAGGAACACCCTCGAACACATAGACAATGTCAATTCATTTGGAGTTTTGGCGCTGGAGTCGTGGTGTCCTGGAGCCCTCCTTGGCCCGCCAGTCAACTGCGGGATGTGGTTCTTGGCAAACAAACAAATAATGAAAACAGCACGAAGGGGGCCGGGGGAGGTTGGCCGGAGGGCGGGGGCGGGGGCGGAGAGGGCGATTGTGGGCGTGGGCCCAGAACAAAGTGGAAAATTCATAAAATGTCATTGTCGCTTTATTAAAACGCGCCAAAACCTTCACGTTTTCCCCGGCTCATGCAGCGCGGATTCCCCTTCTAACACACAGATACAGTGGAAGAAAAAGAAAAATCTGGATATTTATATAGAAAATTTGATTAAATTGGATATATTCCTTGCTGTGCAGTAGCTCTTTCTGTTATATGGGGTGCCCATGCCTGTTCTAAAGTTTGCTGCTTTTTAGGAATTCGAGATAAGTTTAGTGGCTTTTGAAAATACTTCGTTTTCTTTTAAATTATTAAAATGGTTCTTCTTTTTTATATTATTTTGCTTTTCACTTTTTAAATAAGTTGAGGTTTATTCATTAAACAATATCGTAAATCAAAATCTCTAAAAATACAATATAACCTTTTAAAATTCAATATTGTACTTCTGCTTCGTCCTAGCAAAGTTTTACATCCATTTTTAGGTAGTTTTTTCAACAGGAACTTCTCTGGCTTTTCCAAGGAAAATCTTTTCATGTTCAACGCTTTTTTGTGGGTACTATTTTCGAACAGTGTACACACACAGAGATGTCAGTGGTGGTGCAAGAAAAGGGGCATTTCACGGGGAATGGTGGTGTTTCCAGGGGAAAGGAGGGGCGAGGCAAAGGGGAGTGCAAAAGGCGGTGGTAAGGGCGGGGCGGGTGCTTTGGCAAATTGGGCGGACGGCGACGTTGTCTGCCTTGCCATCGACAGCTGTTGGCGTCATTTACAAAAGCTTTTTGGCCGTTTTATGGGATTTTGCAACAGTTTCATTTTCATTTTGCGCAGGGCGCTCACACACACACACACACACACACTTACACACACACATGCAGGGGTGTACAAAAAAGGGGGGGTCGCATAATGCCGCCATTAGAAGTTGCCGCCAAGCACTTGCTAACGCCAAAAGATGATGATGAGCAGCAGCAGAGGCAGCGCCAAAAGCAATAGCAACAAGGACCATATGTGTGGGCAGAGGCGTGCGAAGAGGGGTATTTTTTTTGGGGGGAAATAAAGGACCCTTTCTCACTGAAACCATAAACAAACTGACTGCTTTTAAAATTGGTTTGTTTTAAATAGTTTACATAGTATTTGCTGGAATCAACGCAAAGATTACAAAGATTACAAAGATCACACACTCTTGAATATTATTTAAATATATTTTTATATATCTTTAAACGATAATTTCAGTTTATTTCATGCATAAAACCTACGAATTATAGAAGAAACTTTTGTATAAAAAGCTCTCAAGATTTCTGATATTAGGTGTAAGTTTTCTTTTTGCAGAATAATTAGAATGAAGCTTTTAGGAAATTGTATAGATTATTTTATAATGTTAACATATATAATAAATTGATTATTATTATTTAGAAGAGTTTTTTAAATTGATTTGAATAAAATATAAAGCTAAAATACATATTTTAATAAAATAACTCAATGTTCAATATATTTATCTTTTTTAAAGAGAATTAAATACTTTTTACACCCATTTTTATAGCTCCTAAATACCAAACATTCTCAGAATAAATGAAGAAAAATTCGCCCCTTTCCAATAACCCCTGTACGCCCCTTTGTATGTGTTTAAGCCAGTGCATATGTATGTGTGAGCTCTGCTGAATTTGTATCTGTATCTGTAGCTGTATCTGTGTGATGTTGCGACAACGATAATAGCTCCAACGTTTGTTGATTCGTTTGCCGTCTATGTCTGCCACCTCATACCGGCTCCTCAACTCATCCCCACCCTTTTTGCCATTTTCCCAGCCCCATTTTCCCTAGCCCCTCTACACACATTTTCCCAGGCTTCCTCGTCCTCGTCGTCGTCGTCGTCGTCGTCGTCATCGTCATCGTCAGCGTCATATTTGAACTTTTAATATTGACGCCATTTAACACGTTCTGGTGGAAATTTTATAAATGACTCTGTCTGTTGGTGGCTCCCCACTTGTTCCCACTGGCTGCCACTTGCTCCTCCTCGTCCCCCGCTAGGTTGCCACCGGAAAAAGCCCGCTTAACCCGCCTCGATCCCCATCGATGTGATGGCAGCAGTTTGATAATGAAAATAGTAATGATAATGCCGAACCGCTGATGATGATAGCGCCGATTATGCGGCTGATTTGGCCCTAAAGTAGTAGTAGTAATTTTGCAACTGAATAAATATTAGTTTATTATTAATAAATAAGTAAGATTTACATTTTTTTGAAGCAATTTAAGGGAATAACTAATTGTTTTATAAGAAATAAATGGGTTAAGTTAAAAAGTTTATAAGGAAAGCCTTAAGGAATGACTTCAATTAACAATTTTAATGAAAGAAATATTTTTCTTGTCGATTTTGAATCTATAAATATAAATTATATATTATAATGGCTTATAAGCAATAAACTTAACTACAATAGCTTAAAGTAATAAAAAATGAACAGAGAAAAAGGAAAACCTTAAGAACGACTTTGGTAAATAGTTTTCATCATAAAAATGTTTTTTTTTTAACATTTCTTGTTCTTGTTAAAAATATATTTAAATAAGTTTTCAAATAATAAACTCTTGTGTTTTGTACGAAAATATAATAACATGAGCTTGCAATTATTTTAGAAAGTCACAAAATCAGATCACAACTATCCTTTAAAATGAACTGCGGCCAGGACTTCAGTTAGGATACGATGAATGCGGCTTTGGACTTGTCAGTGGAGTTGGAGCTGTAGCTGGAGCTGGTGTTGGAGCTGGAGTTGGTGTCCCCATTCAACCTGTCAGAAGTCACTTGCGGCTTTTAGGTTGAATTGTCTGCGAATTAGCTGGAGAGCAAATCACTTAAAGCGACCGCGCAGCAGCTCAATCACAGCTCCAGGAGAGACAGAGCGGGCCTTGGGGGGGCCGGATGGCGCCAGGACATCAGGATGTCAGGACACGACAGCGAAGGAGTCACTACTATATCGATTGTCAGGAGTGTGTGGCATCTTATAAATCGATATGAGTGTCTGCTGCACTCACCCACTCTCCCCCACGCCCGTGGAGACGTGGAAGATAGACAGGGAGACGACGTGGAGATGGGCACAGACTGAGCCGCATGGAAAACCCAAGTTCGATCGTTACTCCAGCCGACAACGATGCAGGCTATGGTGTACACTGAAGAAAACTGATTACGGCTAGTGTTTTAGTAGAAAAAATTATAAAAATATCCCATTTTCTATATGTGAAACTGTCTTTAAAACTAGCAAAAAATATATTTTTTAAAGCTTTCCCAGAAATGTATTTTCTTTTGTAGTGAATCTCCCAATTTTTGTTCTCTGTTCCCCACTCGAGGGGACTGCAAATGGGCGCAGGAGCTGTGGCATCGCGTCATCTTGTCAAATATTTCGCGCTAAATTAACACGACAGGGCGCCCAAATGGAGTAAGGAGATGTCAGTCGGGCCCAAGCACACAGAGTTGCAGGTCGGTCCTCGAAGGACGAAGGCAAAACACAAAAAAAAAAAAACCTACACTTCAAGTGGCGCAGGCATCTCCTTCCTGTGCCTTCGCCCTTTTTTGCACATACTCGTACATAACTCAAATAGCGACGCAGCAGTCCCTGCATGTGGCTGTGTGTGTAAGTGCATAATTTGTTGGCTTTGTGCAACACCCACCGTCCTCCCCCTGAGTTTCATCCCTTCCTGGCAACCTGGGGAACCCCCACGACGAAGCCCCGTGCTAGCATCAAGACGGGCCAAAAGTCCTTTCGGTCGGCCAGGAGACGAGGGCCTGAAGAGACTCTAAACGTTTAAATACCCTTGCAGTTTGGTTAGAGATTAATGTGATTTTCCACAGACTTTACAAGATCGCTGAATATCATAATTTATGGGGATCTGTCTAGATTTATATTCCTATTTATAAGGAGACGATTTATTATGATTTTCTTCGCAGGATCTTTTGATAATCTAGAAATTTCCTTTAATTAAATGTAATTTTATTAAATAAAGTATATACTCTCATGGTTTTTGAATCTTTAAAATGTAAATTATACCCCCAATTTTTAATGAGTCTTTGAGGAATATTATTGTATAAAGCTTTTGATATTATTTACAATACTCTACCAAAACGAAAGGACCTCCCGCTAAAGGGTATTAAAGAGATGTAAAGGAGGAGGACACAGGAACGAGGCTAGCAACAGCTGCCGCTCTTGCAAAAGTTAACACCAACTAAGGACAGACTCAAAAGACAGACAAGGCGGGAAAAAGAGAGGTCCTGATAGCTAGAAAAAGACAGCTAGAGTAGAAGATAGAGATAGAAAGAGATACGCTGAGTGAGAGGCAGAAAGAACGCCACACAGACACGGCATATTTTTAAAAATGATAGCAGCAATTTAGGCGACGGCGTAATTAAAATTAGTCAACCTAATGATGCATCATCATCATTATCAGACAGCGGTGGCAACGAGTTGAGCCTGCTGCAGTCCTCCCCCGAACACTCTCCTCGGACTTTGTGGAAAAACTGAAGAGTAAGAATAAATTAAATCCGAATCGAGAGTTCTTGAAGTATCCGTCCGATGCTGGTCAAAAGTAAGGGTGAGTGTAATATCTAATAATTAAGTAACATAGCAATTTACAAACTATAGCACTCTTTAAGATATATCCAAAAAATAAGGAAGATTTTTTATGCTGAATGTGATTTTAGTCCTTAAGCTAGAAATTATTTTTGGAAACTTAAAAATGAAAGGCAAATAAATGTATAAAAGTTTGAATATGTTATTTTGTACGTTAAATATATAAATATATTTTTAAAACAATTTTTAAATCTTTCTAAAGGGGTCTTACCTTTAATTGAAACCAATGTAAATTAACAAAAGGAAATATTTATTACTTTTAAGTAGAAGACTCCCATAAAGCTACATTATTTTCACTATATAGAAAATATTCATTATTAATCAAGATGTTGTAGCTTAATTGATTTCTTGCTAATGTCCTAAGTAAGCATCATCTAGTAGAATGTAAAAAATACATAGTGTCCCTGGTAACTTCCTAAATAATTCGAAAATTCCTAAATAATAAACGTAACCCTTTAATTGATGACTTGCAGATTGCACACATAAACTTAAAGGGACATTTTAGGGGGTAGGGATCTTAGAAGTAATAACTCTCGCTCGCCACTCCATAAGCCAGTAGTAAATCCATAATTTTCTCTCTGATGACGTCATTATGGGGACCCATATGGCGCGAAAAGAGCCAAGGAGAGCGGAAAGGAGCCAACGCAAGGACGACGCATTAAAAGCCAATAACAACATCCGTGATGAGCATGAAATTAATTTACAGAAAGCACTTGATGGGCTTATTGACAGACGCGGGCATCGCACATTTATAGCTCCATAGCATAGCCGGGCCATGTTTGCTCTAAAACTGAACCAGACGGCGAAAAAGTAAGGATTGGGGGACGAAGCTATAGCCGTATATATATGTGGCTATGTCTGTATATATATATATATATAGTATATGGGAGGGATGCAACAATAAACAGACGCACACTTATTAATTAAAAGCATACATTAGGGCCGCACTCACACAGAGGGCAACACACAGGGCTTTATGTGCGGCCAGAGCATAAACCCCATAAAATCCTTATAGTGCCACCATCTCCAACACCCCTCCCCCATGCACTCGAAATAAAAAAGGAACAGAGAAATCCACTAGATTAAAAGTGGTTTAATAAATTCCTAGAACTCCCTATATATCTTTATGTTTTTTTTTTTAAGGGAAATCCAATAATTTAACTCATTGTTGAATCAATTAATATTATTTTAATACGAAATTTCCATTTTAAAATGCACAAATAAATACATATTACATATTCCTTAGGGATATCCGAAAACCATCCTTGATTTTACACGTAAACTAAACCTTTCTTGTTGAAGAAAATACCGAAGTTATATATATTTTTCCAAACTCTATATACTCTTTCTTTTCAATTATTTCCTTTGTCTTAATAAATTTTGTACAGTGCCTGCTTCTAGCAACATTTGGTGTGCACATTGAATCGCCTTCTTGGCCTTTTCGGGGATCGGAATTGGCTTTGGTTTTGGCTTTCGCTTTGGTTTTGCTTTCGGTTTTCGGAGCTCATAAAAATTGGCTTAGACCGCATGAGTGTTGGCCCCATGACTCTCGCCTCTCTGTGTGTGTGTGTGTGGCAGCATGATTGTTTATATGGGCAACTATTAAGCGAGTTGAAAAGTTGACATTATTTTTCGTTTATATTTAATCATAATTCCAATTAAAATTGCCTTTACGAGGCAGCCGACAATGATGAAGAAGGAGGACTGGTGTAAGCCAACGGAATGCATCGTAAAACTCGTAGAGTGTGATGACTAAGGAAATCCAAGGGATGCTGAGGGTTGAGCTATTACACGCAGCTGTGCGGGTTAATCAGACCGAAAAGTTGAGGAGTAATTGAGGAATTTAATAATGCATTACAAGCTAGAGAAAATACGGCTCATTCGGTAGAAGTCTACAAAATAAACAGGACATGAAATTACTAAGCAATAATTTTTCATTTTAAGCCAAGCGTTTTTCTCATAAATAAAATGATATAAAAAAATATCTATATTATAGCTTAAGCTATTAATAAAGCAGGACAAACGATTAGTAATCGATTACTAATTTAAGAAAAATATACATTTTGGGTATGACTTATAGCAGTTTTATGTGCTAAAAGCCTTCTCTTATTTAGCTTAAAATCCAATTAGTTTACTGAATTTATAATCCGATAGCTGGCTTCATTTTGCAAATGGAAACCTTCGATTAAACTTCGATAGCGATCACCCGTTACCAATGGAATATTTGCAGAACTTGAACAATTGCTGCATTAATGCAAATGGAAAATAATTATCTGATGCAAGACGGCTTTATTGACTCCGGCAGTAGGGATCAAAGGACGAAGGCTGCTTTCATATTATTTGCCTGCTTTATTTATTTTCTGATGATTTATTTATCTCTTACCCTTTTTGGCCGTAGCTGTAGTTGTAGCTATGTATCTGTAGTTTGCAATGCATCTGTAGCTGTGTAGCTGTGTATCTGTGTATCTGCGAGTTGACTTGCACACATGGCACGTACCGGAATACAAATAAATATTTTTGCAACAGCTGCATTTGAAAATATCCATGTATCAGTGCCATAAAAAGCGCCTCCCTTTCAATTCAAATGCACGCACTTTGCACCACACTCCACCCCCTCCCAACGACGACGACCTCTGGCCGGCCGGCTGCCTAATCCTATGCCAGGATATCATGATATCAGGGGATATCCCTTCCAGCGTCCTGCGGTCACTGCATTTGCGGCCAGTTCAATTAAATTTGCTTAGTTCAATGCATGCGGGTGGCCCACAAAAAGGGAAGGTCCCTGGATGAGGTTTGCGATTCTCAGGGATGGTAAAAGTATCAAAACGATATATTTTGTAGAAAACAATCGATATTATTTCGATATGTACAACATATATAAATATAAAGTAATTCCAGGCTTAGCTATCTAAAATCAAAGTATTAAATCTGTATTTATTTAATCGTAGGAAAATTGTATAATTTTTTATGTTATTTATCAATATTTTCGTTAAAATATCAAAACAGAATTTGGAATATTTTTATTTCTTACATATAATATTTACTATATTAGTTATGACTTAAAAACAATATTTTTCGCACACACAACCCTAGCTGGAAACCTAATAGGTAGTGCGGGTGCAAAGGCATTTCTATCACTTCATATTTCTTTCTATTTGGTGGACAAAAACCTCCCTTTACCCCTCCCCCGATATGGGCTCAATTAATTTATTTGTTTATTGCATTTCATGCGCCATATTTAAATCATGAGAGAACAAGAGTCAGGGGCAGATATGGGAGTATACACACACTGGTATCGTTTATCATTATATGGCCTATTAATTACCAAATACCGTTTGCCAGTCTACACTCCGACTACAAGCCAGTCGAAGGGTATATTGCATTCATGTTCGAAAAGGTAACAGTTGGTATTAGGTGACAGAAATGCTAAAGAAATATTATAATAATAAAAATGTATTTTATTCCGATAATTATAAGATTTAATGGAATTTGAAATCATGAAAAAGGGGTTATAACAATCAAAGATAAATAAAAACATTTTTAAAGTTTTAACTTTTTTATTATTGTATTTTTTATTTCTTTTGGCATCTTTTATTTTTTATCATTTTCATTATATTTTGTATATACATATTTTTATGCTTTTAAGCCCGCATATATAGCATTACTTTATAAGCCAATTGTTTTTAATAAAGGACACTCAACGACAGTATTCGCCAGTCTTTATATTGAGCATAAAGTTCTTTCTTGTTTTCAAATTGGATTTGCACTTGTTTTTATGGCTTTGACTGGGTGTCCTGGGCCAGGGATCTGCTTTTGACCACGAATGCAACGCAGCAAGTGCAGCTGGCGCCGTTCCGAAAGCAGCTCCGGCAGGAAAAACAGGACCAACTCGGTGGCTCCTGCCTGCTCCTGTTGCTCCTGTTCTCCTTCCAGGTCTCTCCTTCGCTCCGCTCTGGATGATGCTGTTGTGTCTGGCGCATTTCACATGATAAATGATGCAACAGACTAAACGTTGAAAATCGCTGCAACGAGGGCGGAATGCAGGACCCAAGGATGAGTATGAAAATGGGATTGGCTAAGGGATAGTTGGAAGTGGTATGGGATGGCCGGGTGTTTGGTATGACATGGCATGGCCTGGGGACTGAGAACGGTGATGCAATGGCCGCCTAATAAGCCAACACACCAGAGCGTGACAAAACAAACAAATTGATGGAATGCCAGGCATCATAAATAATGACTTGCGATCCCAGAAACAAAGGCCAATAATAAACTTGGAGAGCACAGCCTGTGCCTGTGACGTCTCGTCCTGTCTCTTTGCTTTTGCTTCGAGATATGTGAGTGATTTGATTCCCAACTATTTGTAGTTGCATTTTGGCACTGCATTGCCTGGCAGTTTACGAGTTCCGCTCATAAATTATTGTGGGAGTTTTGTAAATATAAAAATCATATAGTCTTTGCTAGCCCTAAAAGATTGAATGATAAGTAAGATAATTAGTTACTGATCTGAAGGAAAGATATGTTTTATGGGTAAAAGAATATTTACAAATTAAGTATACAGAACAACAAAAATCATTTCATTACAAAATTCAAAGGATTATTCAGCTAAAGTTAAACCTACAATTATTAAAGAAGTCATGTTTAAATTTGTGTTCTTTTTTTCTTTTTCAAATATTTGTTATAAGCTACGAAAACCATGTAAATATCTTTTAATTTTTGTTGAATTTTTCGACATTCTGGCCAAAAATGAATATCTAATTCAGGGCCTCGTTTTTGTTGAGAAACTTTGGCTTCTTTAATTTTGCAGGCACTATTTTTTTTTTGTTTCGAGTTTAAGTCGGATTTCAGGCCACATTTTTTTCGATTTTGTTTTTTTATGTTCAGCACACGACTGCGACTGAGCGACTGGCATAAAAAGGTCCTCGGAAAAGTCGTCATTAAGCTGTGTGGCCATAAAAAATATATAGACCATGTGCGGGACAATGCGAGCCGCTTGGAAAACCTTTAACAATTTGACACATGATTGTTCACATCTCGGTTATCTTGCCA
This sequence comes from Drosophila kanapiae, assembly GCA_008042475.1. NCBI lineage: Eukaryota > Metazoa > Arthropoda > Insecta > Diptera > Drosophilidae > Drosophila > Drosophila kanapiae. The sequence goes on along the minus strand of VNJM01002274.1, from coordinate 191,958 downwards.
TATTCCCCGTTCCCGTTCCTGATCCCAAATCCCTTTGCATTTTATAGGACGGTCCGAGCGTAACGCGCACTTCCGGCTGCCTAAAAATAGCTGCAAAAATTATTGAGAGTCAACCAAACGCAAATACAGCTAAGGTTAGTTCAATAATATTAATATAATATTTATATTTATTAAATTGGCTTTGAATAAGCAAAGGGATTGAGCTTAAGGGCATGGGATAAAGGTAAGTAGGTAGAATCGATGGCCTAAAGGAGTTTTTAAAGGCATAAAAACCATTTAAAAAATATTTAAGAATCGAAAATGTTTCTCTTAAATATAACTCAAATGTACACCTTATTGTGCAAATAATATACAGTTTCTTTTTAACCAAAATCGAGCAGAAAACTATTACTAAAACTAGAAAGATCTTACCAAACCTTTGTTAACCTTACCATCTTCATGAGCATTTATATTATCATTAAAACTAATATTTAATATATGTTATTATATATTTTCTTTAGTTAATAATATATTTACTGTTTAAACAAATGCCAGACCCTATTATTTTGCCCTGATCTGTGGGTGTGTACTGTATGCAGATGACAATGGACGCGCGAAGGGAGTCCAAAAAATGTTCGAACGCATATTGTTAACAAAGGTCAGGCGTCGGGGGAGAAGGGGTTGGGAAATTGGGGGGTGCTGCTGGTGGGCGTGGCGGATGGAAATCGGATATGTGCACAACAATACACACACACACTCCGCCGCCCGGCATACACACATGCAAAATGTATAATTAACCATACATACACACACACACACACATTTTTGATGGGGCTTGGGTCTCGGCGTCGTTACAAAAGAAGCACAAGAAGGGAAATAAGGCGGAGGTAGAGGGGAAGGAGGCTGAGGTCCTGGTGGAGCGTGGAGGGGCATTTGGATGCGAGTATGTGTGGAAAATGTTACGGCCGTTTACACAGTCAGCCGGGCACTTCGATTCGCCGGCGCTGCTCTCCTCGGGAAAGGAGTCCTCCTACCCAACTCTTCGGGCCGGACACGGCCGGTCAGGCATTGAATATTTTGACTTTCCCGAATACCCTGACAGCGGCTCTGGGGACTATGCTAATTTCTAAGGATTTTTAATTACGAACTTGGGAAAATCTCCGTATGTTTATTCGGTTTCGCTTCGAAGATCACGCGAAAGTATGTTAAAAGAGCGCTTCGAAGATCACATGAAAGGGTTTTAAAAGAGCGGCGTCTCTTTGTTTCACTTGTGATCCCGCTCATCTGTATTTGGAGAGAAAAATTCAAAGTTCTCGTTCGCTATTGCTTGTACATTGCAGGCCAAGCATGGAAGAGAGGGCGAGAGAGAGAGAGATTCGGATTCTTTCATAAATAAACAATTTAAGCATAGCTCAAGCAAGAGCATGTTTTAACGTTAATATAAATAAGAATTATAAGTTTTCCTAATTAAAGCAAAGTAATATATAAATTTTTCAGGAATTACTATCATTATTTCCCATAAATTCCCATATATTTTGAAGAGCATCCCATATGGCATGCGAATTTCGTTCATAATTGCTCTACCCTCAGCCTGTGCTGCCCCTTCTCCCTTTTTTTTCGTGGCTGCATGTGAAGTTGGCAGTGGCAACAATGAAACGGGGAAAATGTTGCTCATTTTTTGTCGGTCTTCACAGTGCCAGGCCCCTCTACAATTTTTGCGCCCACATTCCTCTCGCCTCCTTAGTCCTGCCCTGCAATCGTCCTGGTGATGGTTTGGACCACTGGCTGCTCCTTTGGCCAATGCTGCTGCTGCTGCTGCTCTGCTGCTGTTGAATGCTGTGGTCAGCATTGCTGCTGCTGCTGCTGCTGCTCCCGTCGCTTTTCTCCATATATAGTCCGGCGTCCGGGTTTTTCCATGACCCCGCTTCGCAAAAATATGGAAACATTTGGCACTAATTGCATGTGCTCAGCAGCAATGTTGCTCCTGTTGCTGCTGCTCCTGTTCGTCCTGTTGCTGCTGTTGTTGTGTTGCTGGAGCGACAGTTATGACAGCGGCAATGGAAAATGGCAGTGGATGTGGGCCCTGTGGGCTGTGGAAGGTGGAAAAGTGCGAGGTGGAGGCGTCGGCGGCGGCTGCACAAAGCACAAAAGAAATTGCGCAAAAATCGTTGTAACAAAAGAACAGGACACGCATTCACATACACGCGTGCACACACACACACACACACATGCTGTGAAAAAGGACAATTTCAGGACATCATAAACGTTTGGCACACGGTGGAAAAATCACGGAATTTATTTTAATCAGATATGACAATGAGAGAAGAAGGTCTTTGAGTATTTAAAACTTTATTGAATAAATACCAGTAAATATTACGTAAATAATACATTATTTACATTATATCCTTGACTTTTTTGGTTAGAAGAATATATCTTAATAAAGGAAAATATTTTCCTCTGTGCATCCGGAGAGGGGCGAGGCCAAAAATGTGGCCAAGCCAACTAACGAAAGGAACAAAGTGGGCAGTTGTCGGGATTGTTCCACATGGCAAAGGCGTCCTCTCCTGTTGCTCCTGTTCTGGTCCTCTTCTGGTCCTGTTTGGGTCCTTTACCATTCTGTTTGCTACTCCTTTCTAATAGTTGTTACACATACGCATAAAAGCCAACGACGTAGCAGCAGCAGCCGGTTGAATGCCAAGGAAAAAAAAATAAAAATGGAGGCTGGGAAGTCAGGCAAGGACAACGTCGTGAATGGCAATGACAAAGGCAAAAATCCGCGGCATATGCACGTTCTGCATTTCAGAATATTTGTCTGACCAGAGTCCTTATTAGTCCTTTTGAATAGGAAAACATAAAGGCGCCACGGCACAGGTACAAAAGTCACTGCGGCGGCATTCCATGGCCAAGATTGGCTCACACTTGAATGAGGTTTAGCAGGGTCATGAGGAAAGGTCTTCAAATCAGATTATCTTTATACTAGCCTCTATTTTTGTATAAATAAATATAATACGGGTAGCAAGGATTTTATTATATATTATATATTATTTATAGTTTATTAAAGTTTATATTTTGTTAGATTTTATTTACTTCTAAGCAAAAGCCAAGCTTCTTTGAAGCTACAGACAAACAAGCTGCATTACTTAATCAAAATATTAATAGAAAATACTTTTTTTTAACTCAAACCCTCAAAATTCAAGGCTAAAAATCACAGGAAATTTTCTAGTTAAATGAAATGTTCATTGTTCTAAGAGCAATTTGTGAGGCTTACTGCTCATAATCGTTTAACATTCACCCAGGTGTATAGGTTATATCCTGCCTTAGCAGGACACTCACCTGTAACCCTCGCCACCGATACGAATCCCCAAAAGTCTGGCTGCTCTAATTGGTTTCGGCTCCCTCGTTCGTGTGGAAGAAGCGTCTCGGATGACGCTCCTCTCGAGACAAAGTATTTTTGGCCAGATTCTAGACACTCTCTTTGGTTTTTCTTTCCTTTTTTTTTATTTAAAAGAAGAGCGAGAGGGTGGGAACAAACTCATTTTCCGAAAAAAAGACATCAAGGGGCATAAGAAAAAAAAGAGGCGAAAATTTATTGAAGAGCAAACTCATTTGACTATAACTTATGATTGGATTATCGGTTTAGTATGGCATTTGACAGCAGCCAGCCATGTGAGTGTGTATGGCCCTGCCTGCCTGTGTGTGAGTGTGTGTGTGTGAGTGTGTGTGTGAGTGTCTGTGATAAGACATATGTCTGTGCGCCTAAATGCAGGCTATGCAAGCCGGGAAGCGCCTCCAGTGGGAAAGTCATAAATGCGCCGCAGACAAGCGGAAAGATGCTGGCTGACTGTCTCTCTCCCTGGCCCTTTCTCCTTCGCCCTTACTACCTCTTTCTTTTCTTCCACCTCTTTCTCTGTCGCCCTTTCTCTGTGCCCCTCTTTCTTGCTCTTTTTGGCCAGCAATTCGTCTGGCTGGCATACACAGAGAAATAATTCCGCAGTCCATAAATTCCCAGCCAAAGGACCTGTCCTTGGCTGCTCTAGGAGTTATTCACTATAAAGGACACAAGTCTCTGATGGTTAACTTCAGGATCTAGAAGAAAGTCGCTAAACGTGACCTTTTTTGCTTATAGAATGTCACTTATTAAACAAAATTATGGAATATTTTAATAGAAAATACAAGCTTTCCTTTGTACAGATTTATTAACCCCAAATATATATAATTTTTAAGATATTTAAGGCCAGTCCTTGACTGCTCGAGGAGATTTTCTTTATAAAGACACAAGTTCCTGATTGTTAACTTCAGGATCTAGAAGAAAGTACCTTTAGGGACCTTTGTTGTTTATAGAATGAGCAATCCCAAGAACATAATCTATTAATGCCAATTATTATACGAAATTTTTTCAAAACGAAGCAAGTTTACCTTTTTCCAGATTTCTTAAGCCATAAAATATATAATTTTTAAGCGATTTGATGTATATTTTAATTTGTGACTTATTTTTGTCAAGTGCCCCGGTTCCTTGGCCTCCGTCTGGGTCTGAGTTTTGGTTTTTTGGGTCTCGTTTTGGCTGCTTCATTTGGCTCTGGCAACATGCAACAGCAGCAGCAGCACCAGGCAGCAGGCAGCGCGATTGCTTTATGTCTATGCCGTAGCATCCCCCTTTTACCCCACATTCCCCCCACCAAAAAAGCCCCCCTTCGAAGTTCACCCCCCTGCGCTTTGTGTGTGAGCCTGTTAGGGTCTGTTTTATTGCGCCATAAACACGCACTTAAGCGCACACACACACACACAAAAACATTACCAAATACCAAAAATATGCACCCAGAAAAAATTCAATAAAATGCAAAGATATTGTAATTATCCTTGAATAAAATGTAGAGTTATTTTAAGGAAGTTATTTTCGTTGAAAATAAACCCTAACTCTCAAGGAACTTTATTTATGTACTAAATACTCTTTGCATATAAGAATTCATGCTATTTATGTTTAATTTTATTTATTTAATAGCTAGTTCTTTTCTTCCTGTGTTTAGATACTTCTGCATGTATGGCCTAAGTAGTCCCTGTCCCCCGCACCATCTTCTAGTCATAACTTTCGGTAGCCTTTGGAAATGTGTAGCCGAGTGTAAAATTTTGATTTTTCAACCTACACAAACAAAGGACGAGGACTTCAGAGCGGCACAAAGGACGACATTGAGGCGAAGCGGGGGAAGATGGGCTCTAAATGGGGGCTACGAGGAGCAACAGAGAGTCGGCCATTTGATAGACGAAAATCGGTAAATAAATAAACAACATAGCAAATCCCCAAAAAGAAATAAACTTTGAAAGAATTATAACAATATCAAAGAAATTACCAATATTACTTTATTTTATGGTTGTGCCTAAATCTTGTTAGATTCGAAGAGTTTCTTCCTTTTAATCACAGTGTATTTTCACACTAATATAATGTAATAATATAAATAAACATTATTAGGGAAAATAAATATGAATAAGGCATGTTTTCAGGAACATTATATATAACTTTACCTGAAAAAAACTAACACGTATAACTAATAAGTTGTTGGTTTAAATATATTATAAATATTGTCTTACATTTGCTCTTATTTTAAAAGATATTAATTTAATTTACAATCCCAGGAATCATTAAAATTTGTTCTTATTAAGCTCACAATTTTGTGATCACAAAAATTCCACTGATATCATATTTATTATTTCCAAATTCTTTCCCTAATACTTGATTCTTCTTTCTGAACTTTTTTCCCATAAATTTCGAGCCTTCTTTATTATCAAATATAACAACTTAAAGACATATAATTCCCTGTTCTTCTAATGTGAGTGGGTCAAAGGTCCTTGGGCTGTGTCATGTGTAATGCACTCCGATCTGGAGTACCGACCTTAATGCATTTAGCTGGGGGCAAATGAAATGGCCTTGCTGCCGCTGCTTCAGCTCCTAGATCCTGTTCCTGCTCCTGCTGCTGGGACCTGCTCCTGCTCATATTTCAATATATGTGTGTGCCTGTGCCGGATGGCGTTGCCAAGTGTCGTCGCGCCATGAGAGACGCAAAAATCTCGGCATAAACTAATTATGTCTGCTTTTTAGGCGCTCAGGCAGGCGGACGACGACACACACACACACATGCCGCCCCCGCTGCCTCCCCTTAAGTAAAGATATTGAATTTCCAAGTGAAATTTGCTTGCCAGCAGCATTCAACAAGTTTTTCGGCTGACTGATATCCTCCTTCGCTCATTTTTATTTTTTTTTGCGTAGCATACAACGCAGCGCTAATTGAGGGGTGTCCCTGAGTGTGCGTAAATCGATTTTTTTGTTTAAAAAAATGTTTTCCTGTCTTTTTGTCTTTGTTGTTTGAATCAAAGTGAAGTTGCTGCCGCTCGGGAAACAATTCCTTGTTGTTGTCGAGTGAATCCAACAGTCGACTCCTTGGCTCCTTGGTTATCCTTCGGCTTGCACGCTCTCGCTGTTAGCTGGGTTTCGAACAATCCCACAACAGTTATGTAATGAAGGATTCTGCTGGAAGGACAACAGTCCTGGCATAACATAAAGAGCGCAGTCAGGATAATAAAGAGGCAACAGGAGAGCGTCAGACAGAGAGAGAGAGAGCAAGTAAATAAGAGTAGAAAGTAACGCCGTAAGAGCGACGGGACCTTCCCTTAAATATAACAGTTTGCAAAGAGTTTTGCCATAAACTGTTAAGGGTTTTGCAAATAAAACAAATATATCTGGGAACTCTAACTATATAAAATATATGTACATATATAAAAATGTGCTTAAAAATATGTACACTTTTTAAACTTGTTAATTATTTATAACTTTAGTAGATTGATTAAATATAAAGTAATTATCGGGCACTCAAACCCTGGAATATAAGAGTCGCTTGCCATAAATCACAGCGGCATTTTATTAGCAACCAATTCATGCTAACCGATAATAAATTTACAGTTTCGCCAATTCTCTTCAGATTTCTCCCTTTCTCTGTGACAGTTTCTCTCTCTCTGATTATAAAAAAAAGCGCCGGCGCAGCTAAAAATATAATTTTAAAATTTGTATGGTTAAGTTTATAGTGCTTGGAGCTGGGTTTATGAATTCGGAGTTCATATTTCTGATAAGATTATTTATTTATTATTATTAATATAGTAACGATATCTAAATTTTACCTTAAAAATATTTATTTCTTTAATTAATTTTTTTTCTTATTTCTTTATTTATTTGTTTTTGTATTTTATTATTTCTTTATTTCTTTATTTCTTATTTCTTTATTTATTTTTTTGATTCTTTGTTTCTTTATTTCTTTATTTCTTTATTTCTTTATTTCTTTATTTCTTTATTTCTTTATTTCTTTATTTCTTTATTTCTTTATTTCTTTATTTCTTTATTTCTTTGTTTTTTTATTTCTTAATTTCCTTAATTTTTTATTGTAATTATATGTTATTATATATATTTCCCTATGTATATTCTAAGCAAATATTTTAAGCATATACATATAAGGATCTCTTTGTATCAATCAACTCTTGATCCTTTGCCAGTGCAGGATTTGAAGTAGCTTACGGCATTACCCCCCAAACCCTTAGATCCCAGTTCAATGGTCCCATTCGCGCACATTAACCGTCAAGTTCCATATTTGCCGCAGCCAACTATTCCAATTAGTAGCGCCCGGTCGGGGGGGAGGAAGATAGTGCTTGGCAATTGACGGCGAATCCGGCAAATATTTCAATCTCCTTAAGGGAGATAATGGGAATGGGAATCGGTGGACTCGGAGGCGTGGCACCGAACATCAGCATCCGGAATATCGTGTTGCGGTTGCCTGGGACGTGTCACGGGGCTGCTTGGCGATAAATTTGTATTCAAAATGGAGCCCCAAATGAAATTATCGACCACAGACAGATTTCAGACGTGGATTCAATTACAAAGCACACTCGGACACTGGCGGGGGTCTTCTTGGCACTGGGTTAATGGTGGGGGAGGGGAGACCTGGCGGTGCTACGAGGGTTAAGCTGGGGGTTGCCTTTGTCTTCTGAGCTGCACAAATACATATGCATAAATTCCAGCTGCTATTTACATAAATGCGAGTCGTGGTGTGTGGGTGTGGGTGTGTGTGTTATGACATTTGCTTACGAAATGAACATCATTATCGATACACTGCAAGAAATATTAATTAGACATGTGGTACTTATTATAAGCCCTGCTTCAGGTTAATATTAAGCGTTGATTTCTAACAGAATATATTTTTTAAAAATATTTCTAAGAAGGAACTCCTAGTCCTTGTTTCTTCATCAGCATCCTTTGCCAGTATTTTATTTTAAATGAAATCAAGACTGTAGCTAATTTTATATACAGAAATTTGTATTCCTTCAAAGCAAAACCTTAGAATTTAACAATTTGTGTTGTTTTTCTTCATTAAATCATTAACGTATTTTTTAACCCGTTTTTAACCCTTCTAAAATCCATATAAAATATATATTTCTCTACTTTTTAAACAGATTTTTTATATTTCTAGTGCTGCTAATTAACTTTAACATAAAACTGTCATCTTGTTCTGCTTAAAAATTCCATCGAAAATATCTATTAAATATTAATTGTTCGAGTGCACACACACAAGCAGCACTTAACGGACAGTCCTGATGGTGGTTAATTAGCTATACACACTCGCACACACCTGTACCCTAGACCCCGAATCCCCTCCCACGCCTTCGCTACGCTTTAGTTCATCTCGTAACGTAATTGGTCTGTATACAATTGTAATTATAAACCACTAATAAGATTCGAACACGAAGCGATTTTCCAACTGCCATTGAACGTGTACGCATCTCATTGGGAGGGGGAATGGAGATGGGGGTGGAAATGGGGAAGTCCCAACCCACCTAGCTATTTTCCACAATCCCCTCAACCCTTTTCGTTGCCACATCAACAAGTTAATTTTGCATTTGCGAGTGGCGGGGGCTTGGTAGGGAGAGAGAGAGAGAGCTGGCGCTTAAGTGACTATTTAATGCGATTAAAATCGGAAAAGCTCCGCTTGACCAGGACACTCTCTGTCGATTTTAGTGGGTGCTTTCCAGGTGAGAGGCAGCAGCCAGATGCACCGCTTCCAAATTGCATTTGCCTCTGACCTCGCCTTGCCTCGCCGGGAAATTGAAATGATTGAGTTGCTGGGAATCAAGTCAAAGAATATCGAAACTGAATTATGTCCTGAAAAACAGGACATCGATGGAGGTTAAGGTAGGAAAAAATACAATTTATAGGCACTCCTAGGACCGACTTTCATTTCCTCGGAAGCAACAGGTTTGCTGGACATTTTTGGTTAATAAAAGGTAAGCTTAGGGCTTTCTAACATTTATTTGAATAGGTATTTATTTATAAAATAGATAGAGAGAGATTTTAATAACTGAATTAATTGTATGTATTATTTGTATAATATTGTAAGAAATTAAATAAATATTATAAAGTTTAAACTTTCAAAATAATTGTAGTCTAAATTCTTACTAAGATGGTCTCAGATTAAATTTAATTAACTGAATTCTTTGTATTCTTTAAGCAGTCAAGGAAATGTAACATTCTTATTGTTTTATAAAGTTGAAACCTTTTAGAATTCAATTTTAAGAACCTTATAAATATATTATATGAATTATTTAAGTAAGAGTTCGAAATCCAAGTCCCCACAGTCGATTTGGTAGCCAATTGTTGATGATTTTATTCGCAATTTCAATTTAAATAAACCGAAGCTGGCTGTGAGTGTCCCTGGAATCGATGACCTTGTCTAACTCCCCATATCCCTCCCCCTTCAGCTGAGATTACGCGCCTTGAGGGTCCTGCTGGCTGTGTCTCTGTCCGATACTCCTCCTACTGGCGGTCTCTTTCGCTGACGAAATGAAAATGGAAATTGACAAGTGACCAAGTGACGCGACGACGGTTGGCGGTTGGCGGAGGATGTGATGACCACCACCAAAGGAGGAGTGCACTCACATGTGAAATGGAAAAAATTATAATCCAAATAAGAGAATGCAAAGGGTAACGGGGGCAAATCCAGGCACATTCCGCCACATATTGGCGAGAGGCCAAGGAGCCGGCGAAGCGGAGCGAGGCAATCGAAATCGATGACGGATACGCCGGCCAGGACAACAAGTCACTCCTGGCTCCTTGGCCTGCCTGGGTTCTCTTCGCATATGTGTGTGTGTGTGTGTGTGTGTAGCCATTTTTGAAAATTTCTTAAAATTCAATAAATATTTATGAGTTGATAATACCGAAGGCACACCACACACCACACACACACAGATGGCATGGTCGCTTGGTTGAATTAAATGGATTACGGATACACAGTGCTGGCTAAAAATATAGCAAAAAAAAAAGAGATAAGCATCTCTGTTATTATTATTGTTATATTTTTTGTTTATGTATACATATATATAATATAATATATAGATAAGTCTATAGATTTATAAATATTGCCATTGGATTTGAATCGTTAAAATGTATTCCAGATAATAATAAGCAACAGAAGGACTTTCCCTAAAATTGAACTGATCTTTTCTTATATTAGTTTTAAGACAATTATTAATATTTCTATTCCCAAAATATCTATATTAATGAAACAACAGAAATATATATTTAAAACCGCTTCATGAACAATCTCTAATATTAATATTAGCTTATTATAATCTATAAGTATTTGTTTTACATATTTCTTTGTCAAAGAAATACTTTATAAAAAGCAGAAAGCTTAAAAATCATTTAGAAGTTATCTTAAAGTCACAAAATGTAATCAAAGCCCTTGCTTCGAGTTGAGGACATCCTCAGCTATATTTATGTGACCTAGAGTGTGCAAAGGACGAGGCAAAGGAAGCGCTCAGCGCCACGCACAAAATGCAAACACGCACAGCGGAATAACATTGGAGCGTGATGTGAGAAAGGATGGAGGATGCCCGGGAGTGCCTGGTTAGCTTGTGCAACTCAAAGTGGAACGGAACTCACGAGCATCGCAAGTAAATGTGCATAATTCATGCTCGTAGTTATCCGTTTGCAGTTCGCATTAGTGGATAATCGGGTGAAGGACATGCCACGTGTGCCTGCCAACTTGAGTCCTGTCTAAGTGCGCCAAACAATCTGCTGCTGATTTGATCAATAAATGCAAGGCATTTACACGTTACCACTACCATTCGATGTAAGTACTTGATAAATGATTAATAAAAATAGATAATTAGAGGCAAATGTGCTCTGATAATTGGTTTATTTGGTAGAAAGGTACATTTCAAACGGATTCCTTTAGAAAACCCAAGTGAAAACGAATGATATACAAAATGTTCCTGCCAGTGTTAGTCCGGAATACTGTACGTTATCAGAAGACGAGCCTCGACACGACCAAAACGGATATGAACAATGCCATTGGTGGCATCCCGATTGGTGATGAGCTTCGGTCCACCAATATATCTGCCATTCACGGCAAGGTGCCTATGGCCGCTCTCATTAACCAAATACAGTCCCTTCTCAGCCCGTGTCAATGAGGCATGGAACTTGGCCACCGACTAATGGAGGTCATATACATATTGTATATTATATTATACTTAAATTGAATAATAGCTTTACCGGATCATCCACACAATAGTCGAGGGACTTGTCATTGGGATCGCTGCCCATGCGCCAGACTTGGTATGGGTGCAGCGTCTCGATGGGTCGACCCTTGATGATAATACTGGCCATAATCTTTCCACAAAAATTGCTTTTACTTTCGATAATTCTTTTATTTCAGTTTTTTTTTTTCAGTTCTCAAACAAGCTCTCAGGATGAAATTTGTAATGAAAATGAAACAAGCTTGGGGGGGAAGCAAGTTGTAAGATACTTTAGCTACGGGCATGGATTACTGCGATCAGATTTCGAAAAAAGCATGAAAATTATAAAAAATCTAATCTAGTTAGCCTTGACATCGAACAAACGCTTCTGTCACTGGCAGGTCTACAAGCCCAGCCGGAAAATATTCAGTATACAGCTTGAGCTCGCCCGGAACACATCTAATTTTGTAGGGTCTAAACATTAGGGAACAATCCAAATTTTCAGTGAAAAGTTTTGAACAAAAAGAAAAAAAAAATTTCTCCGAAACACAAAAACATAATATACGTTGTTTGTTGTCTCGCCCAATTTATTTTTGTGGACTACTATTGCATATTACGACATTACGGGACAAATGTTATTACACCAGTTGCTCATTTAAGGCTGCGCGCAAAACAGAAGTGAATGGAACCACATATATATACACGCATTATGGTAAGAGAAAGTCTCTAAAATAATTAATTAAATTTTAACCAATCTCTTTTTTTCTCTACCATTAGCTTGCTGATCTTTGTGTTGAACAATAAGTTGTATTGTTGATTGCGAAATGATGATGGGGGAACCACGGAGCATGTTTTTTTTTTTTGATTGAGTGGAAAGGCAAGGTGTACAGTATACAACGTTAATAACATTTTTAGCATTTGCTGCCCTGACAGTCACACAGTGAGTACAAAAAATGCTTATACAAATTATAACAATCAATATTTGTTAATTTTCTAATAGTTTATATTTGGCCGTTGTGGTTTATTGACACCACACGTTTTGTAACAAGAAAACAGCTGCAGTTGGTAAGAAGCAACTGCAAATAAGTTCTATATTTAATCAAATTCTATTTTCAGTATAAGTCGGGTGGATGTCGTTAACATTACACACACCAGTTGCGCCAGTTCAAGATTTAATACTACATTTTGAATTGAATTCCTGATTACACCTATCATGACGATGGTTGATTTCAAACAGTTCCTCTTACTCTGAAAACGTTCTCGTATTCACAATTTTATACCGGTGAGATATCTGCATTTTAATAATAATTAATAATTTACTTATTACAAATAAATACAGACTTACAGGAGTGGTGCCTTAGAGCCTACAACTACAGCTGCTTTGCAATGCCTTTAAGTGAGCTACTCGAATATAATACTTAATATCATACTTAATATTTATGCATTTATTTCACAGCACAAAATCTGTCGATGGAACCAGTTACAACAAGTAACGTGCAGCTTGGCATCCGATGAACGAAACGAGACCGAAGGAAGGACGGAGGATATTATTTGAAACACTTTCGTCTGTTAAAAAACTATTACAAAATAAATAGCAATGATCTCGATGTAAATCGATACAAGAAAATTATTAGAAAAGTTTTTGATCTGAGAGGTTGTCTTAGTATGGGTTACGGGTTCCCCGGTATAAGCTACGAAACAGATGGAACAAACTTTGGCAAACAACGCAACAGGACTGATGCTCAAACTTATTTATATTCAGAAAAAATAAACATGTCAAACCGAGACATGGCATACTCTGTTTTTATGACAGTAGTTTTTTGTTAAAAATAATATATTATTAATGTCTAAATAAAGTGAAATTAATTGAAAAAGTGTTCAAAAGTATGCTATACGAAAAGATTTGAGGCCGCACACTTTTATTGCATACTTTGGGGCAGTTTTAAAATTGTTTTGAAATTCACTCTCAACAAATTGATGGAATGGAATCTTTAGGATCTTAAACTATCAAAACTCTTGGCGACATTGTCGATAATTTCTGGAATTTGTCAGTGTTTTAGGCGGTTATGTAGTATATATCCGCATAGAAGGGTATATGGAAGTGTCGAGCGGTGGTAGCTTAATGAAATTCTGTGCATATTCCAGCACACGCACAACCCAATGCCTTGGCTTTTTATGCATAACTGTAAGTTCGTTTTGTGCGATTGTCTTCCATCTGCCTCTGTCTGGGATAGTTGGCAAGGGAGCGAGCGAGTACGTGATGTTCATATTTTCATAGATTCAATAATTTATAAATATTATGCGCACACGCACACACGCACACACACACACCTAGCAAGTGTGTGTGCGTGCGTGCATTGATCTGCGCTGATTTCAGTATGCCCCATACCAAAATGTCCTTCGCTCTGGCGTCCTGCCGTGCGTCTGTCTCGCAACTTATATTGGCATTCCGCTGTCTCGAAACTTTTGCGAAGCGCCAGATCATCGCAGGACATCAGGAATTTGAGGAGATGAGGCATGAGGCATTAATTCCATTCAACTTCTTTTATATCCTGAAATACAAATTAAGCTGGGGAAAAAAATGAGAAAGGCGAAATTGTAAATGGTAAAAAGAAAATTTAATATGTACATAATATCTATATAATCGTATTTGTAAAGTAACAGATACATTTGAAGCGGAATACATTGATAGACAAAAGGAATTATGGTATCCAGAAGTAAAATCTTACCATTTTGAGTTCATAGGTTGAGTATGAAACACTAAAGTACTTTGCATTTACTTAAAAGTTGAATTCAAACACTGAAATTAAGTAAAACTTATTCGCGCTTTTTCTTGTTTTTCATTTCATCAAATTTTCAATGAAAATCGAACGAAACTGTGCCTGCTCAGCAAACAGAGAATTAGCGTCCGAGTAGGCGATGATCGTACTTGTTAAGTTTTGGGAGTTCACAATCTCAGCAAACAGAAAATTGGCGTCCGAGTAGGCGATGATCGATACTTGTCAAGTTTTGGGAGTTCACAATCTTTGCCAGTAGCTCAGTCGCTCACATATATTTCCAACAAATTGTTACTTTTTTGGAGCTGTAAGTTTTCTTGAAAAATATTCCAAATTCTTATAAAAAAAAAATAATAATACTGCTCTCCCAGATATATCGTTTTTTCATCGCTATGGCTGTCCCAACCGCAATCCCAAAGATTAAGAGAGCTGAACCATGGATCTTGGAAGAAGAGCCTATTGGCCCATTTTATGCTGACTTGATGGCTAAGGGAAACGTCGAAATTTTTTATAAAGAGAATGGCGGCCTAATTGTAAGCCAAGGTACTCAGTGCAAACCTGTGCCTAAGAAAAAATCGTACGTTCCTGCCCTAATCCAAGGAACCATGTTGATTTGTGGTGCATTGTCCGCATACACCTTGTATCGTATTACCTTTGGAACTATTCCATGCACATGCACAGATCGAGACGAGAAGTCTATGCTCAAGACCTACTGGCAGCGTTTCGTCTTCTTGTTGGGCATGGGAAAGCACTAAATCTGCTGCCGCCCTTCGGTAAGTTTCCATATCAATTTCCAACTAATTTTTTCAAATTTAAAACTCTATTATTATCCCTTAGACTGGACACTACACTAGGACTATCCTGCTGCTGATTTGCTGTTTTCACGTATTATTGTTGTCCTGGTTCTTGTGGGGGGAACCGGACAACTGCGTTTTGTTGTGACTTTTGGTGTGCACCACCACCAGCAGCAGCAGCGGAAGGAATCTGGTTACATTATACATTACATTATATACATTACACATTATTATAAACATTATACATTATATACATTGCATTATATACATTACATTATATACATTATACATTATATACATTACATTATATACATTATACATTATATACATTACATTATATACATTATGTAATCATAAGACACAAGACAATGCCGCAATAAATATCTCAAACGATCTAACTCGTCTGAATGTAGACTCATTATCTATTTATTTCATATTAATATATAGTATCCTTAGCTATATATAATTTTTTTTTAGGGCGCCATTTTCGATATCTAGCCGCAAAATACTGATCGATTATATGGGAATTTTTGCAGAATTTGTTTTAATCGATATCAGTGGAATTGGCCTTGTGGTAGGCATCCAAAAACTTAGATTTTTATTTAATTTTAACGCAATTATGTAGCATTTTCTGTACTTGACTGCTGGAAGTAAAAAACTGATCTCTCATTACACTGAGCCAACCAACTACTACCAAATCGCTAAAAGGCAATGAGTTGTCTAAAAAGTGTTGCCCACTTTGCCGGAGAGGATGAAAATTTCTGGGCATCGGGGGACATAACAACATGCGATACACATACGACAATGATGTCGACCCGATGCCGACGCCGCCGCCGCCGACACTTTCAGTTTTTTAACTCAATTTTCAATAAAAACAGTACAGTACACAGAAAACTTTGCTCGCTTTCGCCTCTCGCTCACTTTGTTGTTAACTTAATTTCGTTTGCTGTGTTGGCGCTGTTCAGTTGGCAGTTTCGCAGGCTAAAAGCATTTCATTGTTGTCCAACTCTTTTCCACGTTTCCCTTAGCTGTTTTTGCTGTTGTTGTTGTTGTGCTCACCATATATAGCATGTACATATGTACATGGAAGTGTGTACACCCATTTTACACGCTCTGAGAGTTTCCACTTACAGCGACTACAGTTTCCGGAATGGAACGAAGTTATCGCCAATTGTAGGTGGTGTGTAGTGTAGTGTATCTTATCTGGAGGTCGCGAAATCCCATTTTTTCCACACACACATTGGATTGATAATTGAATTGATCGATTGATCGATCTGCTAGAAAAGGCCGAGGAAAGAAGCATTCGCCTTTGCCTTTGACTTCAATAAATTGCAGTTACATGCATGGCAACGAAGGTAACCCAATAGTTCTGGTCCTGGTTTTGGTCCTGGCTTTTCCCTATCAGCTGCCATCGCTCATTATGGCCATAAATCCACTGAGGTGGACCGAAGGAGTAAACGGATTATGATCATCTTACTGATACAAAAGATGGCTTTTATCTTTCAATAAATTGAAATATTTGCAAGCTTCTTTTTTATAATTATTAAGCTTTGCCTCGGGGCAACACTACGTATGAGTGATACAAATTCAATCAATAGGGAAATGCTCTTTTCTTTACTTAAAGCCTAGATTCCGATACCCCTGAATACCTAAATAAACCTAAATAAAATACTACCGAAACCCACAAGTAATCCCTTACATCCTGCACTATTATTTAACACAAATAAAATGTAATATTTAAATCTAATCAAGGAAGTGTGCTTGGGTCCACTCTAGCAACGGTTATTGTTGTCATTTTTAGTCACTAATCACTCTCGAATAACAGGTCCAGGCTGCGTTATAATAAAAATAATGATGTGACATAAAAAACAAATTCCTTGGCACACAATATGTGGCAGTGCCTTTCGTTTGGGTTCGGTTCCATCTCCCCTTGACTCCTTCCAGGATGTATTGTCATAAATCTTTCATTGATAGCAAACGAAGACATCGGAACAACGAAGACAACGGCGTCACCACGAGGAAGAGGGTGTCCTGAGGTATTGAGTGTCGTCGTCTGTGCTGGTGGTTAGGGGTTGCGATGGAGTTGGGCGAACTGGGGAACTCGTGTCGTGTGGCAAAATAGGAATTGTATAAAGCGGCCAAGCTGAAATAGATATAAATATTTTAGCCATCGTCGCCAAGGCAGCTGAAGAGCTAGGAGCAACCAAAGGCTGTTGCCCGTTACTGTGCTTATTGTCAGCTATATACCCTTTCTGGCAGTATGATAATAGTAAACATTTAACAAAGAATATAATTATTAAGAATTCGAGCTTTTCTGACCTCTCCTGCATTTTGGAAATCCTCTTGGACTGCATTAAATTATTATTTGTGCTTTCTAAGGTCGCTTGTCGTCACGTCACCCAATTGACCCTTGATTTTTATCATAAATAAAGAGACTTTCCCACTTCGATCTATATACTCCCATTGTTTGTCTCTGTGGCTTCCTTCTATTTTCTTTTTGCTTTTTTTTGTGTTCGTTTATCTTGTTTATCGTGGATTTCATTATGGCCCTGGTTGCGTGTCTTTTGCTTTGCGGTGGCTTATGCCGCCATTCGATTTTGAAAATGTAAATCTCTTGTCGTCGTCGTCGATGGCCGCCTGGCATTTTTCCTGGCATTTTCTCTGGCTTTTCCCTGGCATACATAGCAAGATGGTGGCTGATGAGATGGCAATGGCGATGGAAATGGCGCGGTGTCGGCGGCATCGTTTGTCAACATGTCGGCAGCGCTGATTGGTGATTTTGATCTGAATTATTAAGTTGCTTTTAATGCGTTCGCTTTTGCTTTTGCTTTTGGGCTCTGACTTCACTTGCTCTATGAGTTTGCCTTGGCAACCTATTGTTGGCTTTCCTTTGGCACACTTTTCCCCAGCAACTGTGGAAATCATTAGCAGGCATTTCCTTGAGTTCAAGGACTATGTTTACCTGCAATTATGGATGAAAACCAGGCAATGAAACGGGTTTTTTTAATTGCAAATATAATAACATGTAAAGCTATTAAGGATTGAATAAATAAAAAGATACAACTAGATCCACTTGCTCATTTGCAGCTCCTTTCACTGGGCTTTCACTGGAACTTCATAAATATGCCCAAAGCGGACTCTATCAAAATGCCGGGCTTCTGTTTCGGTTTCGGTTTCGGTTTCGGTGTCCGTGAATGAAGCAAGGGAGCAAAGCAGCAAAGGAGCGAAGGAGCCGCAGCTAAGCAAGTAAATTGAGACACGACGGACACGTGAGTTTGATAGATTGAAGGATGTACATGTACGCACACTGGCAGACGCTTCCTGCAGCGATGGCATCCTTCGCTGTCCTGCGCCAGCCTCTCTGTGTCTATGTGTGTGCGTATTTCATTAACGTCGCCTTTGAAAATCCATTCATTTATCAAAAGCAAACTTCAAACACGCACATCGCTCTCTGCTCTATGTGTGTGTGTGTAGTATCCTGTCTGTCCGTGTGTGTATGTGTATCCTGCAACAATTTAGCAGGCAGCGTCGTAAAAACGACGAAGGCGGCCAAAGGGATCAATGAAGTATGCCTAAGAATCTGTCATTTATGACACATGACATACTTTATGAGACCGGCAAACTGGAAGGCAAGGCTGGCGCAAGGCAGGATCCTGGCTGCCGGCAGGACCTCGCCTCGCCTTTGGATAATAACAGCGGCGATAATAAAGATAAGCCAAACGAAACTTGGCCAAAATGCAATTGAAAGTTTTGCTCTTGGCAACTTGACGCCGTCGTCCGAAACATAAAATCCGTGTCCTGCGGCTGTGCGTGTGCCACACATACGACCGTATGCCCATCCTTCCGTCCCCCGTCCTCCATCCTCCATCCCTTCCTGATCCTAGGCCAAATTCATGTATGTATTTGTAACTCTTGAAATCTGCTCGTAAATCTCATAGACTTTGCTTTATCGAAGCCTCTGCTGTGTCCTGTGTGCTGTACTTGTGTTGTTGTTGCTCCTTGTGGCTTGTAATCCTTTTTGCCTTCTTTCTTCGTTTTTTTTTTGTTGCAGCCTGCTCGTAAAGCGCCTGGGAATTTATATTTATGGTTTGCTGTGTGTTATACACACTCTTGGAAAAATATGCCGCCGTCGTCGCCTCCTTTCCCCAATTTTTGGCCAACATAATGCGCTAATTTCGGTTTTTGGCATATGGAACATGAAATTATTGGCCTTTGACTTGATTTCCCTGATTGACGGAGAGCTTTTTATTTGCTTAAGGGAGAAGTCCTTAAAAATACTCAAGGAGAAACTAGATATATATGTTTTGTAGTTCAGTTTTAACATTTTATTTATATTTTTGATGGTGACTTAAATATTATATTACTACTATATCTTATTTAAGAAGAAACATAAATTGAATATATTCAACAAGGCCTAATTGTTTAATTTAATAAGAAACTAAATGTCCTTTTACTGGACTAAATTGGGTTTAATAAAAAGTGCCTTGAATCTTTCCTGGGCCTTAAAGGTATTGTATTTAATAATAAATATAATATTTAATATATTTATATAATATTTATACATTGAGGTCAATAACTATTGTGTCCAGCTTTCTTTTCTCTACATTACCTACAATATTTATGAAATAAATCATTTTTATATATTCCCTTACTGTTATTTGTTTTTATTTACTATTTATCAACATTATACATGATTTACGAACATAAATATTAACATTCCAGCAGAAGCTTTAATAAAAACTAACTTGAACTGACCGCATCCCTTGACTTCTTTTTAATGCATTTTGTGGTTTGCGGAAAATACTCGCTCCTTTGCCCCACACTCCCTGAGAACCAAGAGGCCTGTCCAAAAACTCAACTCCTGCTTAACTCTCCTGTCTCCCCTCCAGCTCCTGAGTAATTTTCCCAATACTCCCCCTCCAATGCCGCTGTCCAGTAAAGTCTCTGCAACTCCTGCTCCATTTCCCAGCTGGCCGGCGAGTTCGATGCGTATTATGAATTAAGCACAAGGCAATAATTGCAAACTACTGAAGCATTTAATATTTTGAGTGCATTTCCGCGTTTCCACCGTTGACCGTTGAAAATAAAAAAAAACGAGGAAGGAGAGGAGCAGCATAAGCTGGCCAAAGGAGATGGCTGTGACCCAACCAACCCACCCAAAAACCCGAATCCAATCGAAGCGGATGGAAATCGAAAGTCGCAGGGGCGGCTGCGATGCGAAATCTGGACGGGATTGGGAAAACTGGGCATGGGAGATGGTGGATGTGTGGGGGGCTTGAGCCGCCAGCGGCAGAGCAAGAGGTCAGTTCTCAGTGGGCCGTTGACTGGCCGTAAAGTTAATAAAGAGCCCCGAAGGGCGATAAACAATTTGCGCTGGCCAAAAGTCGTGGCAACATGGGAGATATATCCTATCCCACCTCATACATATACATACATATATATATATATATTTTTTGTGAGGGAAAAAGAGCGCTTAAGGCGGACCAACGGACTGCGAACTTGAAATTCTAATTGGCATTTTATGCCAAACGAAGGACGGGGCTCTGATTGGGGTCCAGATCCATGGTCCAGCTTCCCAGGTCCCAGGTCCCAGGTCCCCTTGCACGTCGAACAGGTGTGAAATCGTTGACGAATTCTCACGAATACGTTTAATCCGCTTTCGGATTTTTGCAGTTGGCCACTGACGTTGCTACGTCCGTGCCAAGGATTCGGATGGAAAGGACACACAGTCAAGCTTGGGCAACATGCAATTCCAAGATTTCTTACATTGATATCCTTAGGGGAAAATGTATAAAGTCTGACTTAAATATATAAATCTAAAGTTTTTCAATAAATAAATATATTTTCCCTTAAGAGTTTCAGGAACATAAATTAATTTGTAACTCAGTTTTAAGTTCCTTGTTATGAATATAACCTTAATATTAATTTTAAAGCCAAGTAACTTGGTTTTAAGAATGTTTTTAATACGTAGGCTTCTTTGTAGAGGTTTCCCTCATCGAGTGTGGACTGTACAGTGGATCCGACCTCGGCCGCTTTGCATTTTGTGGGCGATATCATGTTGGATTAAAAAGACGGCGATGCTGCTGCCACCTCCTATCCAACGTATCCTTCACGTCCTTCATCCGGCTGCCCTGGAAATTAATTTCGTGCACATGTCCTGCAGCCTTTTTGCGGCAAACTTTGTTTGGCGCTCGCTCACACACACACACACAATGATTTCTCCTCCCGCTCCCGGTCCTGGTCCTGATCCTGTTCCTCCTGGCCACTTGGCCAAATCGCCACAGCCTCTCACGTGTTGACCGCAAATGTTAAAGCGGCGTGACTTTATTCGATTATATGGCGGGGTGGTTACGTAAAAACATTAGAGCCCCGGATCCGTTTTAGCATAACACCATTGTTGCCACAAAATGAAATTAAAACCCGCTGCTTTCAGCTGTCCAGGATGGCACTCAGCGAAAAGAGGAGCCTAAAAAAAATGGAACACAAAAATATATAGAACAGGAATTATTTTTATGTTAATTAAAGCAAATAAAATCTTGGAATTAGTTATGTTTTAAATTATTGTTCCTTTAACTTAGCTTCAAAGTATTTATATCAATTTATTTCCCTCTTACCCCGCAGACTTTGTGAGCGAAATTTTCCAGATTTCCCGCTTAGAAATCACCACAAAAACCGATTTATTTTGCAGTGCGTGAAACTCCGTGTCGGAGTGCGCTGACAGATATCGAGTTGACGAACAAGTTTGGGACAAGTCCTGGAGATTAATTTGCTCCTTGAGCGGCGGCAGCGCAACGTAGGTCCCTTGAGGGATTCAAAAGCCGAAACACACCCCGGGTGTTGTTTGACAACTCGTTCGTCGTCATACGAGCGTCGGTATAATCGTAAAAAGTCTGCAAAATGTCCATAAATGCCGATTAAATCTTTATTTTCCGCCTTGGCGCACGCAGCAGCTCGCGAATAGCTCGAGTCCTTGATGAGGGTTACTCGGTTATATTCGCTTATTTTGGATATGGTCGATGCGTTCCCCGTTGACTGTTGACAGACATGTGACAGCGGCGTGAGGCGGCGCGATCGTGCAACCTGATGATTTAATAACTCGCCCAGAATTCGGATTATGAATGCCCCTTTTTTTTTGGGAGGACAATGACCGGAAGGATAACGACTCACAGAGGCAAGGGGTGCCGCTAATGGGCAGGCAGACAGTGTTGGCAAAGGTACAGCAAGATCTCGATGCCTAGGTACAAAAGAGAAGGTAAAATAAACTATAATAAAATTAGATAAATATATTAATTACCAGTAATTTAAATATATATAAATCAGTTGTAATGTAATTAATATTAAATTTTTTAGACGGAATTAAGGCATATATAAAACAAAGTATTTTTGTAAAAAGAAAGACAGTAATACTATCTTAATTAATTTGTAAATATTAAGTTATTATATATAATAATGTAAGCTATATAAAAATAAATATAATTTCAAGAGGTTACTCACTTAAAAACTATTTCTATTAAGAAAAAGGCTTAAAAGGGATCACGAATAAGGAAAAGTTGTAATACTTTGTAAGAGCCCGACACGATTAGTTTCGGTTTTCATACAGAAAGGATCTAAAATATATAACAAAAATGTACCCACTGCTAAGGAAGTGGTATAAGTTATATCCACAGGATAACAAGGATAATTCACAACCCTGCTGATGTTGTTGGCTGATGTTGGTGAGGGGGGTGGCAAATTTGCCTCAAAAACTAACCACCCAAAATAACGGTGAGACATCATCACGGCGTTTTCTCTTCACTTTCAGTTGTTGCTTTTGTTGTCATTGTTATTGCTGTTGTTGTTGTTGTTGTTTTTGGTGTCACCGCAGCGTATCCTGCCCCGTGTGTATGTGTGCAACGTGTGTGTGATTGATGACAACTCGAATAAGCGATGATTGATGCTTATTTTACACTTTTCGCTACAACACACGGCGACACATGTTTATTTGGCTGCGAGTATGGGTGTCGTATATGTGTGTATGTGTGCGTGAAATCCTGGGTGATGCTTTTTTTCTTTTTTTTTTTGCAAACTGCAGCGGCGACTGAAACAGCAGCGGCGAACAAAATAGGAAAAAATGATGGAGCAAAAAAATTGCCTATATTTAATTTATGCTTATGAGAATCTGTAAAAAGTATCTTATCGATAATATATCGCTTTGGAAGTTTTATATCGATATATTTACATACTCTTCACTTTATGAGCTTTTAATGCAAAAAATAAATTAAGCGCAGCAGATCGGACCTTTATAGGAGGTAGGTACAAATATAAAATATATATAAAAATATAAAATATAAAATATAATATATATATATATATATATATATATATAATATACACACATATTGTTAGTTGAAAACTCTTTATAAGTATATATAAATCGCATTAGATCGGCATATATAGAAAGCAATTGCATATCTATTCGATAATATATCGCTTGAAAAGTCTCAAAAATATAATCACCGGAGAATATCGATATATTGGACATATATTACACATCCCAAACTAAATGTCAAGCAATGAATGCTTCAGCAATTTTCAATTATTCGGACGGGCGCAAAGAAAATATTACTTTCTTGTACCATTTTCTAATTTCTTATTAATTTAATTAATTTCCAGTGTTTTCATCATGGCTTTCGTTGACATCTATTCAACAAAAAGAAGACATGGAAAATTTCGATCAACGATACCTGATATTCATGGATTATTGGGTAATTTGAAAGGTAAGAGGATACATTTATTTCCCATACAGTATGCAATTTGCTAAAGAATCGAACCTATTACGTATTAGGCGCCCTGTACACTGTCATCCCAGGTCCGCCCATTTTCTCGCCCGAGGGTCGCCTCTATGAGGTGGAGTATGCCATTGAGGCGGTGGCCAAAGCAGGCGCAACCGTGGCCGTTCTGGCCGATGACGGCATCGTGGTTGGCGCCGAAGTGGAGGATGCGCATCCGCTTCTTGACAAAGAGGCATATCCGGGACGGCTCTTCAATGTGGACGAGAATAACGCCTGCGCCATATCCGGGAATATTGCGGATGCGGACATTCTGATCAAGCAGATGTGTAAAATATCAAGGTATCACCTTAAGACCTACGGTGAGATGATGCCCATGGAGCTGCTGGTAGAGCGGACTTGCCGAAAAAAGCACGGCTACACAATGTTCAGCAGAAAGCAACCCCTGGAGATCTCGGTCATCTACTTGGGATGGGACTCGTATCTCGGCTACCAGCTCTACCAGTCTGATCCCAGTGGCAATTACAATGCTTGGCGGGGCATCTGCACTGGACGGAACGCCCATCGGGCCCAACATCACCTCAACGAGCTGCTTAGCGAGATTTCATTGCCAACTCTGCAAAGAGCGCTTACGGTGACCTTAAAGGCTCTCTACGTGGCCATGAACGGCTGTGAAATGAGCGCTGACACTATCCAATTGGCCTTTCTTCGCCACCATGGCGGAGCTACAGAATTTCATATTTACAATGATGATCAGGTCAATATGGTGTGCTGCACGACCGTTCATCCTTCTCTACGTCAACCCTCTCCACAGGGTGATTCGTAGAAATAAAAATGTGGAGATTCCGAGAGTGCTATTGATTTGAACGCGACTGTGTCTCGGGGGATTATTATGGGCACACGTTCCGGCGTCTCCAGACGCCGACGAGCCGCAATCATCAATGTCACCATCTCGCCATTTCTACCCCCCATGCCAAAAAATATTTCTTCTGCCCATCCCCTTGGAATCCGGATCACCATTTCTCCGGCGGGTGGGAATCGATGTCAGTGTATTAGTAATTGTTTGATTTCAGCCGCCTCGTGGTATATCGGTGTGCCTGTCTGTGCGCTGTGGATGCTCCTTCTTGTGGTTTGCTTATTGGTGTTCGTTCGGCAATACATCATCGACTGGCTGACATTCAACTCACCCAACACCGAATACCGAATACCGAATACCGAACACCTCATTCACCGCCTCCTCAGGCATATGCCATCAGTGTGTCTGGCCAGAATCTGGACGAAAACGATGGCTTTTGCATGCAGACTTACATGCATACAGCTGTCGTCTTAATTATAGTTCTACTATCCATATCTTTTCCTTAATATATAGAAAATAAAGTTGGTCTTAACTGGGACTATTTCTCAAACAAAGAGGGCATCAATTTGAAGCTGAAATTGTTTAATTTTAAACCGTTTTTACATAAAAGAAAATTAAGAACTTATTATGAAGGAAACGATATATAATAAATATAGAAAACTAGAATTATTTCTCATTCAAAAAGGATTTTTTTAAGACTAACCCTTTCATTTTAAACCTTACATAGAGAATCTTAAATAGAGAATCTAAAGTCAAATAATAAATGCAGAACCTAAGACAATACGTAATAGATGCTCCAAGGTATTCCAAAAGAAGGGTCGTATCAGCCGGAGTTTTTTTGTTTTCAAAGTAGAATGTAAAGCATTCTTTCGAAGCTAATAATCTGGCAGCTACTGTATGCGCAGTTCTGTTGCCTTTAAGAAATGTAATTTAAAACGCCACACTATGTCAGACTTACACACACACTGTACATACATTTAATCCTGGCCACTTGGGCCAACTTGTAATTGTTAATTAGAGCTGACAACGGAACAGAACTGAGAGCCGAGAGCTTGTCATAAATTGTGCGAAATGCATAATTCGCCGCTTACCAGGCCAATTGATTAACTTTTGTTCAATGCGAATTGACAGCCATGCAAACATGCAAAAACATGAATACAATTGCACTAGAGCCACTGCCGTTATTTTGCATTATTCAATGATATGCATACACTGGGTATCGATGATATTCCAACTAAAATTCACTGAATCCTTACAATTATTGCTTATTTCTGTCACTGCGATTAAGAGTATGTATTTCATTTGTTATGATTTTTATAAATTACACAACTGTACCTGCCTCTCTCTGTTTCTTCGCCAATTAAATTAAATTTCCACAAACTGTACAATGTTGTATAAAATAGAAATTGATTTAATAGTAAGGTATTATATGTATGTATTTCTTCATACAATCTTTAAAGGCAAAGAACACTTATCAAAAACAGCAATTGATAGAAAAAAGTATTTAATAACTTGATTATGTAAAGTAGTTCCCTAAACATTTTAAAAGTAGCCTCCGATAAAAGCAATTATTGTTTTTGGCACTATAAATGCGCTTTTTCTGCATCACTTTTTTCCTAATTATCCAACTGGTTTTCCACCTGCGGTGAACGCACAAAGAAAATATTTGGCGGTGCTGTATTGGGACGCGCTGTCGTTGCTCCGCCTTCTTGGACTGCAGGCCAAAGCTAATGGGTTATATAATAATTATTTAAATATGTTGTTTTTTGATTGATAATTTAAACATGTAAACATTACCTTCCTGTTCTGCCGTCGAAAACGCTGTCGATGCACTTGGGCTAACTTTCCACTGGAAAGTAGCGATCGCTTTCGGCGCTGCCAGACCTGTTGAAATAAACATGCATTAAAACCAAGCCTAATAAAGAGGAATTTTGGTTATACTCCTTGATTATTAGTGTAAGATATAAGTACTTTATTATTCGTAGAATTATTACCTTTGATTTTACCATTTTACAAGCTTCAGCAGAAAAACTTCTCAATATTATCAATAAAATTAATGGAATGGCAAAAACAAAACTAAAAACAGCTGTTTTCTTGGAAGCAGGGGCCGCATAAGCTAGTAATGATTGTTTGTTTTGCATTAAATAAATGACCTTAAGTTGTATTAAGGCCTTTGTTGTATTAAACATTATCAAATCTACGCTGCCTGCTAACTGCGGAGGACGCACTGCGGCTTCTCCGCCTCCCCGCATCATTCCATTCTCGTTGGCAAGCAGTGCAGCGAGTAAATATCGATCTATCGCATGCAAGATCGATGATCACTATCGATATGAACACGACGATCTCGATGCGATCGCTTGAGTCTATCGGTAATTCGCCATTTTTTTTTCGCGAAGTTTGCACACGTTTCCTATTGTGTATTGTATTCTTACCTGCATGTTGACATCGTAACGAATCATCCGTTCCAACTGCGTGCACCTGGCCAGCAACTGGCGGCACAGCCACCGAACTCCGCGCTGCAAGTCCGCCGCCTCGTCCATGTGACAGATGAGCAGGGGACTGTTGCACGATCTGGCCAGCTGCTCCAAGCCGAAGGCATACTCCACGTCGTACAGCTGGACGCCGTCGCGGTACCGCGATGCTGCCAGGAGCACCGGTTTGCCAGCGAGCTGTGTGCCCTTGAGACACTCCGCCAGCAGGTTGAAGGTGACCTGCAGGTGTTCCGGATCCGTGGACAGATCGAAGCAGTAGATGAGGGCGTGCGAGGAGGCGTAGTAGTGTCGCCACAGACGCTGCATCTCCGGATTGCCGCCCACCTCCGTGAGCTGCAGCCGGACAGCCGGACGCGGCAGATCCTCAGCAGAAATGCTGGCGCTATAGCAACGCACACCATTCGTGGCCTCCTGATCGTCTTCCGGACGCTGCAATCCACCAAGGCGATGGCCCAACTCCGTTTTGCCACTGGCCGCCGGACCCAGGATCAGCACCTGGAACTCCTCCGACTCTGGCGGCGACTGCGACGAAATCCGAAGGAAACAGGAGCAGCAGCAGTTGCGCAACTTGGCGCACAGCAAACCCATTTAGGCCGCCATCTCGAGCCAGCTCTTCTTACGGATTATTTTCACACTTCTTCTGGTCGTCCGGGATGAGAATATCGAAATGCCTTGTTTATTTACCTGCTACCGGTGGTGGCCACCAGCTGACGGCCACACAGGTGCATCACCATGACGATTCTAGTGTTTTGGCCGGGCAGTTGCCATGGCAAACGGCGACACAACGAGGGATGGTTAAGCGGCGCCAAAGGAAAAACCACGTAAGTGGTTCCAAATTATATATTTTATAACGCGGAAATGATTCATTTCGGAATTTCCTCCATGAAAATTGCTTAGAGAAATTATTCATTCTTTCTGACGTACAGAAATTATTTTCTTTTTTGCTTTTTGAAAATATTTCTTATAGAAATTATGCATTTTGGACTCAGCGAGGAATATTTCGTACGAAACTATTAATTTATTCGATTCCGCTAAGAAGATTTCATAGGAATATTATTTATATCGGGGTTTTCCAGGTATAGTTCTTGGAGTAATTACATTTTTCTGATTCTTTAGAGAATATTTCTTACAAAAATAATGTGTTTTTGGTATTTCAAGAATATTTCTTGGAGAACTTATACATTTCTAACATCGTGGAGAACACGTGATTCTTCGCAGAGTATTTCTTAGCAAAATTCGACATTTCACATTAATTTCAGACTCTTCCAAAAATGTTTTTTACAAAAAGTATACATTTCTGACTCTTCCAATAATATTTCTACCAGAAACTAAATTTCTAACTCTTCCAGGAATCTTTCCAAGAGAAATACTTACTTTTGGACTCTTTCAAGAATATTTCTAACAAAAACCATTAATTTCATCGCTTTTTTTAGAATATTCATACAAATTCTGTGTGTTTTTAAAACATAAGAACACTGTGAAACACAGTGTTAATGTTAAAGGATATAGAACCTTAAAAACAAAGCTATATTTTTGGGCTCAGGACATTCTTACAGGATATTCTCAATTTGTAGCTTTATGTTCTGTTTGGGGCAAAGTTCGAGGACATAAATATAAATGTATTTTCAAGAGTTTGGTGGTGGAACTTGAATGCTAAAATAGAGCCAGTCCTTGAATGTAAGTTACTGTTATGAAATTTTCGAAAAAGTTCAAGCGAAAAGCTTTCCCCTGCATTGCTCAACTTTGCCGATAGATGGACATTGAAGGTAATGGTTGTCCCAAAGGATAATAATATCAGGAACATTATTCTATGTTTAAGGATTTCCCAGTTTCTTGGGAATATTATTTCCCAACTTGAAGAGATATTCCCTGCTTTACCGGGGGAGTTGTGGGTTTCGCAATTGTTTTGTTTATTCAATCCCAGACTTGGCACTTATTGATTCGGCTTCATTTCCTGATTGCTTGCTGCCTGCCTGGCCTCTGCTCGCTCTCTCCCTCTCTCCATCTCTGTTTTATGTTTTCTGTTTGTGAATTTATGCACACACCCGCACAAACCAACACACAAACTCGCACACACACACATGCACACATATAATGTATCTTTGATGAAGCTGCGGTGGTCGTGGCTTTTGTGGCTTCTCTACGACGCCGAAAAGGACCAGAAGCTAGGCAGGAGCCTGGGTGGATACAGTCGCGCTAATCGCTACCCGTGTGGCCATGTTTGCTCCGCGCCTAAGCCCTCAATGGTGGCTCCTTTGTGTTATTCCATTGCATTATGTGATGTTGTGCCCCCCAAAAACCGTTAAGCACATCTGCTAAGAATCCCCCTCCACCTCCACCCCATACCAGCTTCTTGTCGACAAATTGAAAAGTAAGCAAAAGCTAAACGTTCGCCGAACTTTGCGGAGGAGTTGAAAATAGAAGAAAAGTCGTCTGTAGCCTTGAGGCAGTCGCCAGCAATCCTTTTGTGCAGATCCTGCTACTGTGTTCCAGTCTAAAAATACAAAAAAAAAAAAAGGTTTCTTCTGCACAGCGCCAAAAAAAATCAGCCTTCCTTTTTTTTTGTAAATAAATCAGGAAATATCTTTATTTCCATCGGTAAATAAAATTTCCTAATAGCATTTCCTAACATTTAGGTAGTTTTTCGATACAAAAGAGAAGATACCTTCACTACAATACTAATGAATAAAATACATCACAGTTTGGTATATTATTCTCTGTATTTTTTGATATTCTTCATATTTTTTTTTTACCTGTGCTTGCCTCATATGAATATCCAGTTTCTGGGCAACGACTGACATTAGTTTTGCATGCCTTCGCTATCTTCTGCGTCCGCGTCCGCGTCCATTTTAATATGCGCATTAATGCGGCACAAAGCGGTGCGAAAAGTGACAACACGGTAGCTTCGTCCTGCGTCCTGCATACGCCCAGGTGAGGATATGCAAATACGCGGCTGCTGGAGCGGCAGTTGATTGCTTGCTGCATGGAACTGCACACGCCCCCAACCCATCAGTCATTCCAGTGGGGCGACCCATTAGATCTTTCAATTTAACAACTAAAAATGTAGCAATATATCTGCAAGAGAGATTAAAGAAATCTTCCTACAATTAGAATATTATTATAATTATATTAATAATATTTTACACTTAAAAACATACTTAATTTGTTGGAATATCTTCTCATTATATCAGCCAACAGATGAGGCTGCCCTCGCACGTCTTTCTGTGTGTGTATTTTGCCAAGCTCAAGTCAAATATTTGCAGCTGGCTGACGCCCCCAGGACATGCTTTTGCTCCTGCTCCGCTAAGAGTCAGCGTCAGCTTCAGTTCCTGACCCATCCATCCATCCAGCCGTACAACATGCAACCTACGGCTAAATGAAGCGGCTCGCTCCTCTCGACTCACGCTGGCCGCAAAACTCACAGCTGCTTTTGCCGGGGCTTCATTCGATTATTTCTGCGAGGCCGCATCATTCCGTTTGGTTTCCGGTTGAGCCCCTCTTCAGCCTTCAGCCTTCAGCCAGCGTCCTTACTGTATCCTCTTTGACTATTCCTAAGCCACATGGCGACGTCATATTTCCTTCTACTTGGCGGCAGGCAAGCGTTCGTTTTTTCGCTGGCAGCAGCCAGCATCGCTGATTTCGCCCAGAATTTCGCGGTTTCTGCCACTTGTCGAGTCGTTCACCGTGGCAGCAAAAGTTTAGCGAACGGAGGAGCGAGGCGTCAGCTTGCCTCGGATTTCATTTCCGGCATGTTGCGGTTACGTTAAGTAACGGAGATTGCATCGCTAATGATGCAATTGTGTTTGGCGGAAATGAAAGCGGTTTCGTGTGACGACTTCGCTTAGCCGGCTCGAACGAACACCTCGCATTCTATCTCCTGTGCCGTGCTCTCCTGTCCTGTCCTGCCGTGTCCTGTCCTATCCTCCATATTCAGGCTAAAGCCAATGAAGCCGATGCAGAGAGCGAATGAAAAACTATGCCCGCTAATTGCATCTGCTTTGGTTTCGTTCGCGAAGAAATAGGAAGCGGATAAAGCGGAAGCGGCGCTCTCGGCGCTTCTCAAACAACCTGCCTTAATGAGCTCTCCATAATTGTTTAATTGGATAAGAAATGGAGTCACGGGATGCTTGACATACTTTGCCACTCAGTCTGTCTGCGCGTTGAATAAAAGGAAACCCGACACCTGGCAATATCGAAATGGAAATGAAAATGAAAATGAACATAGAAATCGGTATAATATTTAAGCAGAGTAAGCACTGAACTTCTGGTCTATCATTCTGGCCTCCCCATTTTACTTACATTCATTCCGTTCCTACCTTTTCATGGAATAACACCAAAATTTTCATCGAAATTTGTTTTTTCTAAATATTCCGAAACCAGGCTGAAAAAATGAACCAAAATAAAAGTTCGAAGAAAGCCAATTGGTAAGCCATAATCAATGTTTGGACTGCAACTATCAGTTACATATCTATCCTCTCTTAGTGGATGCAGCGATCCTTCTTGTGCAAATGACGCCCCGGAGCGTCAGAACAGGTGGGAATACCTAAAGTTTGTTGTTACATTTTTGTATTTACAAATATCCTTGGTTTTTTAAGAACCCCCAGAAATAGCCAGAATATATCCAGTGGTCAGGTTCAACAATATGATCCCAATGATAGCGTATTGGCTGGTAACGAACAATCGCGGCAACCGCGAATTTTGCGTACCTCGTCTTGTAAGTAAACCACAGTAAAACTAAAGACAATATAGGCTTCAAGATAAGTAACGCTTTACAATTATTTTGAACTCTATTTCGTGCTGGCTTTAGAGCCGTCTTCAAGCTTTTTTGCCCTTTCCTTTTAGTTATATTAATTGTATGCCAATTTTCAGATGAAACGCATTCTGGGACCATAGAAACCTTTCGACAAGGCCAGCAACAGCGCCGCCAGCCGGGTCCGACGGATATGAATATCAGCGACTTGCCTGAGGAGTGCCTGGCGGATATGTCGCCGCCGGGCTTTGATCTCAGCATGGAATTGCCGAGTTCCGTCAACGGCACGAACGGTGAATGTCTGGAGGATGTATCTGCTCCGTCTATGATTGATGAATGCAAGACCAGATGTGACAATGAAAACAATGGCTACATGGATTGCTTGTATAATGAGATCTCGGGTCGTTTCAAGCAACTGACGGATAAAATGAGGTATCGCGGATCTGAGCCCGAATGTCTGGATAATTCAGGAAATAATGAAGAAGAGACTTTGCCCTGTGCACAACAGGTATGTACCATCAATTACCGTAATCTCTATAGAGTTTTAAGAAGTTTGGTTTAAATTAGGTGTAGAAATTTATATAGAATTATAAAGTAAGACCATTGTGACTTTTTTTTTTATGAGTACAGTGTACTTACATTATCTCTATTAACATCAGAGAAGAATTAAATTATTAACTTATTAAAAACCTTAGAATGAAATAATCAATCAGGCATCTGCATGTTGCTTGGCAGAGATGCTAGCGAATCAATCCATACCCTCCCTTCTGGAGTCCCGATTGGAAGACGAGTCGATGCCTTGTGGCAACGAATCTAATGTACTTGCATCAAGAAGCCCCAACAGAAGTTTGGAAGATTCGAGGCAGCAGCAGCAGCATAGATCGAGTCCCAGAAGGCAGCAGCAGATGTCGATGACCTTGCCTACCCAGAACCTATGGGATGTATCTGCCCCTTCAATGGCCAACTCCACCAGAGATGAAACCAAGCAAAGCCAGAGATCAAGATCCTGTGGCAGATGTCGGAGATATGCTACAGCCTTTAACAATTCAATGGGCAGGCCAAGGTCCAGTACATGCATAGGCGAAATGTATACGGCAATGCCATCAGGATCGAGATCAACCAGGGGAAAATCGCTGCGAAGGGAGCAATTCCCAATGCAAAGTTCTCGCCGTGGACAAATGACAAACGAGTGTCTCGAGGATATGACTATGCCTACTTTTGCAGATGTTTCTGGAACATCTAGAGACAGGACTCTTAGTAAACTTCAGAGATGCATGATCAATGAATGTCTTGACGAAATAACTATGCCGTCATATCCTGAAGTTTCTGGTGCATCGAGAAACAGGAGTCGTGGTCCACAGAACAGATCTCGGACCATGGAATGTCTTGACGAAATGACTATGCCATCCTTTGCAGACGATTCTGCTGCGTCGAGAAACAGGAGTCGTGGTCCACAGAACAGATCCCAGACCATGGAATGTCTTGACGAAATGACTATGCCGTCATATCCTGAAGTTTCTGGTGCGTCGAGGAACAGGAGTCGTGGTCCACAGAACAGATCCCAAACCATGGAATGCCTTGACGAAATGACTATGCCTTCCTATGCAGGGGTTTCTGGAGCATCAAGGAACAGGAGTCGTGGTACCCAGAACAGATCCCAGACCATGGAATGCCTTGACGAAATGACTATGCCGTCATATCCTGAAGTTTCTGGTGCGTCGAGGTACAGGAGTCGTGGTCCACAGAACAGATCCCAGACCATGGAATGCCTTGACGAAATGACTATGCCGTCATATCCTGAAGTTTCTGGTGCATCGAGGAGGAGTCGTGGCTCACAGAACAGATCCCAGACCATGGAATGCCTTGACGAAATGACTATGCCGCCCTATGCAGATGTTTCTGATATATCGAGGAACCGGAGTCGTGGTTCACAGAACAGGAACCTGCCTTTCGAATGTCTTGACGAAGTAACTATGCCATCCTTTGCAGACGATTCTGGTGCGTCGAGGAACAGGAGCCGTGGTCCACAGAACAGATCCCAGACCATGGAATGTCTTGACGATATGACTATGCCGTCCTTTGCAGGGGTTTCTGGATCGTCAAAGCGCAGGAGTCGTGGTCCACAGAACAGATCTCTTACCAAGGAATGTCTTGACGAAATGACTATGCCATCACTTGCAGAACTGACTGGTACATCTAGAGGGAGAACTCTTAATCAAATGCAGAGATGTATGATAAATAAATGTCTCGAGAAAATAACCATACCCTCATTTGAAGATGTTCCAGTTCCATCAAGGCGCAAGAGTACAGGACAATCGCAAAATTCCCGGACCAACGAATGCCTAGAGGACATGACAATGCCGTCATATGAAGAAGTATCTAGAGGTTTTAGAGCTTGTGGTCCATATCAGAGATCTGTTGGAATCAGTACTGATCAGTGTCTAGAAAATATGACCATTCCCTCATTTGGTAGTTCAGGTCGCAATCAAACCATCTATGATAGAAGTGGAGAATCTCCAAGAAACAGTGGGATGACAGATGAACGCTTGGAAGACATAACAATGCCGTCGTTTGCTGGAGTTTACGGGTCATCGAGACGAGGCCGTTGTTGCAATGAGGGAATGGGCATGACCTCGAGCCCCAGGCAGCGGAGTGTGAGTTATGGGGGTGGTAGACGACTTCAGCCCCGTTTCTGGGCAACAGCTACGATTATTAACAATTCTCTTCAGAAGGCGAATACTTCCGGTGCGACATCCAGACGTGGCCCGCGGCTGACGGACGAGTGCCTGGATGATGTGTCTATGCCGCAGGAGTTTCTCCTGTCCCATAACGCATCGAAGTCGGTAAGCCGACGTGCACCAGACATTTCCTATCCCTCGCAGCAGTTGGCCGATGAGAGTGCTCCTAGACGTTCTACCCCGGGACCGCAGCAACAGAGCTTCAGGAATCAAATCTGTAATGATACTGGTGGGCGCCTGGAGGATGTAACTATGCCCTCGTTTCAGGACGAACCATCCTATCAGCTCTATCAGGTGACGATAAGCAGCGAGAGGCTGGAGGACATTTCAGATCCCTGCCACTCGCAATTCGACGATGAGAACGAAGGTTTCGATGGCTCCGAACCACCCGTGAGCTCCACACGAAGCGAGAAACCCCAGGCGAAGAGTAGTCCTCGCAAGGCGGATAAGTCGCAGACAGAAACGAAGACTGTGTCAAAGAAGTCAATCACATCCAAGCAACAGATCGACAAAAATGCCTTATCGAGTATGAAGGACGCTTCCAGTCAAGTAAACCCCGATGTAATGCAGGTCACGGTTAGCAAGTCCACGGTGACCCGGACCTATAACAATGCGGACCGTCCTGGCAATAGCTCCGGACCAGCCATGATCGAGGACATATCGATGCCGTCGTTTGAGAGCCTCACCCAATCTCATCACGGCGCTAGTTCCATGGACAACTATGCACCCTGCGATGATCTAATGCAGAACACGAACTCAACAGCCAATGAATGCCAGCCCGCCTGCCCGGAAAAGGTCAGAGCTCAGTCGAAGCGTAGCAATCATTGCAAGGATGGTTCTCCTTCCCAGAAGCAGCCCAAGCGCAAGCACTGTTAAATGAGTTTCCTTTTTTTGGTTCGCTTATCAGCCTGGTGCGACTTTCTAAATTTTTAACCTTTTTTACCTGGGACTTTATTTTTAAAATAAATGCAAATTTGAAGTAGGAGGGAAAGTTTTTTTTTTTCTAGATCCGAGTAGATACATTGTATTGTTTTTCTTTTGCAATTATTTACACCATATTGAGACAATTTCCGCGGGCAAACCAATTCAGAAGAGATGCAAAAATGAACATTTATAATTAAATTGGTAACAAAGTCAGGAATTGGCGGGGGACATATGAATGTATGTAGCTTTCGGCGGAAGTGCGCGTTCATGGCTGGCTTTTGTTAGTCCTTTGGCCGTCTGTTGTTTCTCCCAGGCTCATTTCCTTTGTTGCCCCGATAAAGCGAGGGGGCGCAAATAAGGGGTATCGGAATCGGAATCGGCATCGGTGTCTGTAGCAGACACCCGACGAGCAGCGTGTCGAGCGATCCGAGCTATTTAAAAACAATTTATTTTTAGCAAGTGAAGTGCCAGGAGCGAAACAACCTGTCGACCCACTGCAGACCCCACCCCTGACAGCCATACAGTGAGCTTTTTGACCTAGCATATAAGTATTTCGATTTTTTGTCACGATTTTCTTTGAGATATTGCTGTCCCTGCATCACAGTACGTTAACCCACAGTGGTCCGCTTAAGGAATATAATAAAACAGAGGAATTTCAATGTGAAATCTATTCAGGACTTGCTAGAAGGAAACTTATATAAATATTCGTCACTATACTATATGTTGAACTATCAAGAAGTCATTATATCATCGATTTTTAGTATAGAAAGTTATAAGAGGTTAGCATGGGCTACTAAAGATACAAATTAGGTTATTTCCGATTGAAGTGTGACTTTGAAAGTGTATATTTCTATAGGGATTATAGTTTGGTTATATCCTTCTTTTATTTTCCGTGCACATTTGCGTCGTGCTCCATGCATCCCCGTGTCGATCCATTCCGCTCCTGTGACTGCGACTGGGACGTTGATTTCGGTTTGAAAAATCGAGTGAGTGTGTGTTGTGTGTGAGATGGGGCAAGGTAGGGGCGTAGAGGTGTGTTAGGTAGGTGCCAGAGGTATGCAAAACAAGAATTGCAGATGCTTCAGATTGGTTTTCCAATTACTCAACATTTCAATGCAAATAACAGGGGCTTCCAGGGCGGGGAGGCGGCGAGCGGAGGAAGAAAGATGGCGACGTAACGGTTAACGCCGAAGTGGGTAACCCGTTGAAGAATTGAATTGGCAACACAACGCACACACAGCCGTCCGCATTTGTGTGTGGCTGTTGAGATTGCGGCTGAGGTGTGTGTGTGTGTGTGTGTGTGTGTGTGTGGGATTTGGGGGGCGGTGACCCGGGTGACCTGCCTCACAGCTGCGGCTGCTAAATATATCTTTCGATTTCTTGTCAGAGATAAAATTTCAATCACGTTTACTTCACTTTCACTTGGCCCTTTTCGCCCACTGACCCACTCAATCAGGCCCGATTCACTGTGTTGGCCAACAACACTGCCAAATCTCTGGCCTGTACCACGACAGGTGCGAGTTCGTGTTGTGTTTTGCGTTTTTGAGAAATTGCAGAACAGGTATGTTCAAGCACTGGTATTAGTTTTATATATAAATGGTACTCTTGAACGTTGCATCACTGTTTACCAACACTAAATTGATTTGAAAATATTTTTAAAAATATATATAAACTAATACTACAACTAGTTTCATTTTTAAAGCCTTTAATATACATTATTTTCTGTTTCTTAGAGCAGTGTTATTAAGAGCATATTCTTGTATCATAATTAGTTGATCAACACTACAATTTGTTTAAGTATTGGAAGAGGTTATAAATATTTTGCTGATTAGGTTCAAAGGTGTTCTTTTTATTATATTTCTGTTCAGTAATAATTTACTGCCCACTTTAAATTATACAAAACGAAGAATAATTGTGCTAACATCCTGTGTGCGGATGATTTCATCGTGCAAACACTGCCAACCATTTGTCAACACTGAAGTGGGCGTGAAAAATGGCGGCAACGGCTTTTCCATCTTGATTTTCATTTTCATTTTGCCATCGGGAGGAGAGAGAGGTTAGAGCGAGAGCGAAAGCATCACACGTAGCAGCCACTTAAAAGTTGAAAATTACAATTTGCAGTTTTAGCCCCCGAAGACTCGTGCACATGATGCATATATAGTTTTTTTTTTGTTGTTTTTTTTTTTGTAGTTACCATTTCAAGTGGCAGTTAAAATGGCTTCAGCCTCAATTGCTGGCATCCTGGTGGCAGTTCGCCACCGGTTTGCATCCACCATTCCGCGATTCCCACATTTAGCCGTTAGCTAGGAGCCAGAAGGCAGCACAGCCAGGAGGCAGGAGCCAGCATCCAACAGCCTCCACATTCAATGTGGCCAACATTCTACATCCTACATATAACATTCAACATTCAACATCCAACAGCGAACAGCCAACAGGCAGCGACCCGCTGCATTAGGAAAGTTGACGCTGTTGATGCTGTGAGCGATTTATTGTTTTTGTGTAGAAAGCGTAAAATGGAACAAATTTCCCCATTTCCATTTCCCCTATTTCCCCCATTGCCCACCCGCTCCCCCTCTATTCACATTCACATTCGCCAGTGATGCCATGGCGACCCCTTTCGAACAAAAAAAAAAACAAAAAACAGGACATAGGACATAGGACATATCGAACTGAACGAGGGACAACAAAAGGCAAGGACAAAATACGTGGCTTAATCCGATTTACCGAAAAAGTAATTAATTCATATCTTGATTAAGGCGAAATTAAATGGGGAAAACTAACTTGTTTATTTTGTAAATAAATAGAACAGGTAAAACGTTAGGTGTGAGAAAAATTTGCAATTTAATTAGCTTAGTTCTGTATTAACTTTCTGTACAAAACTTTCTGTCAGGAAAATGTTTAATTATGAGCGGTAGTTGTTTAATAAATCAAACTAGCGAGTTTGATAAAGTAAAATTATGATTAAAAATGAATGTAGGAAAATATTAATAATAGTTATCAGCAGCATCATTAGACGAATCGATTTAGCCTACATGTATCCTTTATCTCCTTGTTTTTCTTCCCCTTCTCTCTAATTTATATTTTTCTCTAACTAATTATTTCTCTAACTAATATATTTTTCTCTACTAATTAATATTTTTTGAACAAATAGAAAAATATATATATATTTATATTATATATATCTTAGTTGACATCTCTGCCTCGCCTCTGCTAGAGTGTTTGCCTGCGAATGTGGTTGCATACTTTTAGGCTGCATACTGCAACTGCTGCTCCTGGTTTTTCGTCCTGCCCCCTCTTCTCATTGCCCATTGGAGGCTAGGCAGTTAATTGTAATTCTGCAAAAATGCTGTCAAAGTTATGCGAGTGCGAAAATGTCCACGGGCAATGAGAGGGGTAGACGGCGTCGACGACGATGGTGGTTTTGGTTTCGGCAGCTGGGGAGCGAGCGAGCAGCAGCAACATTGCCCGGGAAATGGGAAACTGATGGGTAAATGGGTAAGCGCGCGCAGGGTGGCTATCCACCCGGACAGCGGCACTCGACCAAGCCCGCATTCGAGTGGATCGCAGTTTGTTTCAAAATTGCATTTTAAAGCCAGTCGGGGCTTAAAGTCACCCACCCAGCCAGCCAGTCAGAATTTCAGCTTCTGGGCATCGATTGGCCATGGGGCTAAAATTCTGGAAATGCTACAAATCGGAACCAGCTGGGTTTCGTTAATCGTTTACGGTCTGTCAGCTCTGATTTTTCAACTTCCTATATTGATTGGTATTTCTATTTGCAGAAGGAAAATCGCAAGTTTTTCCTTTTTACATTTTAAAGTTTTAGTTGGTTTGTTGAAATGGTTTTTTTGTCCTTCTTCTTGGACGCTGATGCACTACGGTCAGTACAGTCAAGAGGACCAAACAAGCGACACCAAACAAGCACGTGCTTGTTAGGGTTACGTGTTGGTAGGCGCGATAAGAGAAAGTATAGGTAAAGCTTGCAAGGAAATCAACTAGTGACGTGCTCTATGAATTTTGGTTAAGGTTCAGGTTTTTAGTTTAGGAATATACGTTTCAGGTTTTACAAATCGTTAATTGTGCATTTTGTTTTAAAAGTTTTGTTAAAAAATTGAACTAGTAATTCCAATATTCCTTTTCTGTATACCTTTGTCTTATTATAATTTTCCAATACCTATATGTTTTTGGAATTTGTAATTAAATCTTTAGCCATTAGCTTTTGTGCCTAAAGTCTTGAACTAACCGAGTTAGAGCTTGATTTTATGGCAATTGCTTGGCCAACTTTCACGCATTCTATTCTCTTAATGAAAGCTCTCTGCGGGGCTACAGCTGTGAATAACTTTATTTACATTGCCAAACTTGGCATATTTGATATACAGACCCACTCAAAAGTTATGCTTTTCAAAGGAAGCAGAAACTCCACACCAACTTCCCCACTAACCTGGCTGCCCCGCACTGCTCTCCTCCTCTTCAGTATTTTGTTGGTAATTCGAGTAATTAAATGTGATAAAACTTCAGCTTGTTGACTCTAGGAAAAATTGGTTAGCATTCTTTTTTTTGTGTTGGTTGTTGTTTTGAAATTGAAGTTACATTTAAGATTGAACCGCTTGAGTCTTTGCCTTCTCTGCTTTTCCAATTGAATTTACATACATTTCTTTGCTGGCAATTTGCATAATCTGCAGGCAGGCGGCTGGCAGAGCGAAGTGTAAGACTTTTCCTGAACGAACACATATTTAAGTATTTGATGCTAATTTTAGAGGCTTATGCATTTTTCTTCAAGGATTTCCCCAGGCGGTAATTTGCCACAAACACACCAAGATTAGCCTCCACGAAAATAAAATAAAGGCTAATTTCCGCAAATAAAATGCCCGAATTTCCATTAATAATTTAGTTGCCTAAATTCCTTATTTTGCCACCTTTAACCCATGACAGACGCAACGTTTTGTGCCTTGATTTATCCGTTGACGTTTGCCGAATTTGGCGAAATCAGTGCCGGAACTTTCGCCAAAATGCTAAAAGCAATATTCACACGCTCATAATTTACAATCGCAAAGTTTCATCTGCCATTTCGCTGGCTTTCCGCCTGCTCCACCTTGCCTGTGTGTGTGTCTGTACATTTTTTTTTTCCTCCTTTTCTTTATTCGGAAAGGAAGGAAATTATTACTTACATCAAAGATTTGCATACATCGTCTTAGTGGGTTAGAGGCAACGGCAAATTTGTCCCTGTCCGGGTGGAAAGCGGGTGAAAATCCAGAGGAAAAGCATTGTGGATGTGTGTGAGTGGTGGCGAGTGTGTGTGTGCGAAGGAAGAAGTTAAGTAAAAGAATTCGAAGGGAAAACTTTGCCTTCAATGAAATGAAATAAAATTGCATTACAACGGGCACAAACGGCGACGGGGTGAACCCGGAGCCCGCCTTTTGCGACGTGTGCGAAAAACTTTCGCCTTGCTCCCATTTTTATTCCTGCCAATGGGGCGAAGTGAAGTCAAGTCAAGTCAATGAACGACACAAGCACACACACTCTGCACACCCCGCACACCCCGCACACACACACACTTGGACGCACATAAATTTATTTAACCCGCACATGTGTCAAAGTTCTGCCCTCCGCCGCCGCTCCTGGGCTTTCTTCTCCTCTTTTTTTTTTTAACCCAATTTCCGCAATTAAGTTTATATCATTCACCTGAGCTGACTAAATCAGAGTCCAAAAGCAAAGCAAGGCAAAGCGAAAGCAAAAGTAGAATCCTTCGGCAAGGACGAAGGATGGGTGACAAGTGAGCGAGCTCAAAGCGAAACTGATATGGCGTTTATGCGTCCTGGATTTGCATAAGCTAAGCTGATAGGAATATATCTTAGTAAAAACATTATTATTTGCAATTTCAGACAGGCTTTAATATTTTTAAAACTAAGTTAAGGTAACTTTCATTTATTTTGTGCTGATTTTCATTTATAAAATGTCTTTTAAGATGAAATCTCTGGACTACAATGTTTTCAGAGTTATTGATAATATTTCTAAGATCAAAATATACTAACTAAAGCTTATTTTGTCAAGATTTTCATATGAGAAATATCTTACAAATTAAAATCTCTTACTAAGGCTGTTAAAAGTATTAAAAAAAGTAGAAGGGCTTCTATTTGCTGCGCTTAATATATTTTAAATTAGTTTTGGCATGATAAAAAAAGAAGCAATGAATTTCTAACTGATTTCCATTCAATTTATAAATAAAGTAGCATTATATGTTTATAAACTAATAAGCTACGCATAAACCTAATGCCGGATGCAGTCATGATTTCGAATCAGATTCACACATGATGGCGAAGGTGATGCAGCTGTTGGCATGCAGCTCGCAAAAAAGGGGGAATCACACAAAAGAGACGGGACTCCGCCCCCGGTTTGGGGGCCCTGCGATTTCGCTCACTGTTTGACTATTGCTTCATTAGGGTTCTGTGCGAGTGATGGACACGGACACACACGGATACATATATGCAATGCATGTGATACAGGTGCTGCAGATACAACTGCAATTGCAGATAAAGGATACATTAGGGCGGCTGTATCTGAAAGAGCTAGATCTACATCCTTTGGCAAAGGAAAAACTAGTTAGATAATGAGAAATAGATAGTAATATTGGAAATGGAACAGGTGGCCTTAGTGAGAGCTCAATTAAATTGGAATTATGCTAGTGAAGAAAGTTAAAATCGGCTTGCAAGGAAGTAATACTTCCAAGAACCTAACTGAAGTTGTACAACTTCGATTGAGAATTGGGGAAAGGAACTTGGCCAGAACTCATGCATATACACATCTATTGATATAGTAAGGCGCGCTCTCAAACATCGAGAGCGAACTGTCTGGGGGTAATAATAAATGGCACAGGACAAGGGAATTTGCCAAGTTAACGAAGCGTTCTGGACCAGGACAACAGCAGAAGCAGTAGTACAGCACACAAAGACTTAGACACAGAGAGAAAAGGGATGCGACTTAAGACGGGGGCAAAGGACCCCAGAGAAAAAGAGAGACAGGGAGAGAAGCTGCATTAAATCTATGCTTGTTTGCTTTTCATATGTACTCGCAAACAAGGACAAGTGCCACATATGCACCTATCTTACATTGTATCTTCTTGGCGGCGCGGCTTTGCGTTAGTGGAAAAAATAATTCTAACAGCAACTCAAACAGGCAAACAAACAGGCAAACAAACAAACAAACCAACAGAAAACATGAAAAGCGGCGCAAAAACGGAGAAAATAAAAGAAAATTGCAGGGGGCAGAGAGAGAGAGAGAGGGACGCGCAACATTTGATGTTTGTGCTGAACAAACTTTGGCACGAAAACTTGCTCCAAAAGACACCTGAGCTGGCTTTGCCACCGAACCCCCTAAAGTCACCACCGCCCAACCGACCCCAACCCACAAATCCTCCCTGCCACCACTCGAGGCAACAACAAGCCAAAGGCCCACTGCCACCCACCAGCCCCCAAAGATCGATCACGTGTTTGAAAACCGCCGACAGACTACACACAGAGAAATTACATTTTGAAATAAGAAAAAGCAGTGTATTTTCGTAGGTTTTAAAAGCTTACAAAGTATTTTCTTTAAAAATTGGTAAGCTAGAGATTTTAAAACGTTTTCCAAGGTTGATAAAGTTATGTGCTTCGGAAATAAGTTCTAAAACATTTTAAAGCATGTCTCTATAACCTTATGAAAGCTTAAGAAAGATTGCAGAAAAGCATCCAAAAGTACGCTATTTTGTTGATTACTAAAATCATTGCCATACTTTACTATTGGCTTCAGCCTTCAAATTTGATTCATGTTTATTTTGCTGTGCACTAAAGACGCTGGCTGGCGATGTAGAGGGACATGTGTTTGCATTCAATTCATTCAAATATATTTTCAGCAATTTTTTCTTGTCATTTCATATGTGATGATGGGTGCTGGGTCTCTTGTCGCCGTCGCTCTCCCTGTCCTTCCCCTCGGAGGTTGCCTTCTGTGTGTGTTTCTCCATTCAATCATTTCATGGACAACATGTAGCCTAGACATCTATTCCATGTCGTCCTGTGTTTGTTGTCTGGTGATTGACCCACAAAAAATAGAAGAAAGCAAAATAGAAGAAAAGGAGTGAAAGCCACCTGAGTAGATGCCCGCCCTCTCTTTGCTCCATCGCACACATCCTACGTCCTTCGTTTCTTTTGGACAACAAAAGACTTGGCGCCCGATTTGATTAGCAGGAGAGGGCGGCCAGATGGAAAAGAATGCTGTCATGTCTTCTCTTTTTTTCTGGGTGTGTTTCAAGCATATTTTTTTATTCTCATTTTTTGTTGCTGTTGATCCTTGAAGTGCTCCGACTTGAGCCACACAGAGTTTCACATATCCTGAGAATGGGCTGGACGATTGCAGATGCATTTATGAATTGCACATGACTTGCCGAGAGTGGCGCAGAGTGGTCGATGGTGTTTCTCCTTCCCTCTGTGGCCGGATTGATGGAGCGATGGTAGAACGGGTTAAATTGGTGTTCCACACAAACCGCAACTCGGCTGGAAGATGCTAAAAGGGAAAAGCACTTAGGCAGGAAATAGTCCTGAACAATAAAACGGGAATCTAGCGAAACTGTGAAAGATACATGCAAGCCAAGGAAGTGAAACAGGTTGAGCTAAGCCAGGTACTTATATACTTGGAGAAGAAGATAAAGAAAAGGGTACACAAAATCAGAAAACAAAGCCCAAGTAGAAACCAAGAAAGGTGCTAGGTTAAGTTAATTTTTAGTATTTCTTCAAGAAGATTTTAAGATCTTAATATAAAGATCACATTTTAGTTCTAACGCAAGCAGACCTCTTCGGCAGGTTTAAAAAATGTGGGCTATACTCTTCCTATAAATTCATGTCTAAAATTGAACTTAAGTTTATAAATATTTACCTTTATTCCCCCGAAGTATTCCTGAACAAGTATATTTAAATATTCGTTGACTTTGACGCCCTTCTTAGCCCTGTTGGGTTACTGTGTGTGAAGGCAGGTCCTTTTT
The DNA here is from genome assembly GCA_008042475.1 of Drosophila kanapiae. NCBI lineage: Eukaryota > Metazoa > Arthropoda > Insecta > Diptera > Drosophilidae > Drosophila > Drosophila kanapiae. The sequence goes on along the minus strand of VNJM01002274.1, from coordinate 147,326 downwards.
TCGCTTTTGGCATCGCTTTTTGGCTCAATACATTTTTGGCTGCCCCAGTTGCCTTTTATCCTCATCCTGTTCATCGCATAAAGTGTGAAAATGCCAAAAATTGTCGTACGTTGCGGTTTTTTTCTTTTCGTTTTTTTTTTTGTTGCGAGAGGACCAAGCACAACCTTCGTCCTTGGTCCTACAGCAAAATTATTGCAATTTTGCGACTGTGCTACGTGCATTTTTACACCGTCGCCCCGTGTGTGTGTGTGTGCGAGTGGATTTGGTGTTTGTCTTAGTACTTTCGGCACACTGAAAACGGAAAACTGAACACTGAAAACATTCATAAAGTTGCCTCACACGCTTAAGTAAACACGAAAAGTGTAAAATGATTTCATCTGATGATGATGATGATTTGGCTTTGGGAATTGCATGCTCCATTGCGTTACTTGCGGAGTGCGGCATGCAATTATGTATTATTACACACACGCCCACATTTATTTGCACAAATGTGAAGCAAACAAGCTGGGAGACATTTGCATATAATAAACCAAAATTCCATTTGCTTATAGTGCCAGCCAGCCTGGCAGCCAGGCAGCCAGGCAGCCCTCTAAAGTGAAGCGGCGGTGCAGGCAGCTTAACATAATTCCCGGGGTGTCATCATCTGCATGTTGGGTAAATCTAATAAAACCGCAATCTCAGCATTTTAAACGAACATAATTAATTTGCGAAATAAACTTAAACTTTTCAAGTGAGTGCCAACAATGGAAATATGTGTTTGGTGTTTGAAATCATTAGAAATGAATTCTTAAATGTAATTGTGATTTTTCAATGCATTCATTAGTGAGTGTGCTTTACTGAATTTCAATACCCTTAGTAGCAAGTCATGCAAATCATAAATAATTCATTTATAAATATTTCTGATTTGCAAAGTTGTCAAAAATATAGTGTTACAATGTTTTTCTTTTTAATTTGCCAATATGAATGGTTTCATTGGGCTTCAACATGAAGCCTGTGGGGCTATGACACTGCATAATGGCTTTCTTTATTTTATAATTTTATACATAAATAAATGATATATCCTAATGCTTATATAGGTATATTTTAATATATACTCAATATTTTATAATATACAAAATGTAGAAAAAGAGTCCAGAGAGTCTTTTATTAAATGAAAGCAATAAAGTGGTGTCATAACACCATTATTAAATGTAAATTCCGAATTTAATTAATTAATTTAATATTTAATTGATTATATAAACTCGACAGATATTTACTTTTATATTAATATATATTAAGAGACAACCCACTGTAACTCGCTGGTCAAATTATGCATACTTTTTGTGAGCTTAATGAGTTTGCCTAACATGATATGACGCGGAAGCGACCCTCGGGCATTTTCAGCTGTCAACAAAATGCATTCAATTGAATGCATTTCCTCCGGTCGGACAACTGCGATTTGACCAATAACTCGCAGTCAGATTTTAATTAAAAAATATGTTTGTTTGCTTAACCGTGCGTGTGCGTGGAAATCCTGGATAAAACGACCCGAAAGCCACATAAATCTCCGTAACATTATCGGTCCTACTTTAGGCTTAGAATTCTTTTTTGTTTGTTTTGTTTTTGCCCCGGGACTTAGGCAAAGTGGCAGCGTTTTGGAGGGCATTAGCCTAATCCCGTCACAAATCCACCTAGAATAACGAACTGTGAATTCACGAAGGGCTCTGGTGATTAGCCAAGAGAAAAGCTGAAAATAAAATCGCAGGACAATCTCTGGCAGACTGGCTTTGGAAAATCTGAAAAAAACAAAGAAAAAATAAGGTCGAAGTGAACAAGTCTCTCTTTTGCAGATATCTCATGTGTTTTATGGCTTAATAACATTAATGGGATTATTGTTTACTCTACTGGATGTGAATGAACTTCCTCTAAGTGTTTGTATGGTTTGTCTAAATGGTTATGTATTTAATAGATTAAAAAGGAGTAATAGTATTGAACAATAACTACCTAATAAATTAAAACTAATTTCTCAGAAGAGGCTCTTTAAAGAGAGGGTCTTATTTTGGGAAAAGCTTTATACAAATTTCTAAAGATTTTAAAACTAATAAGATGACTTTGCAATCTCTTAAAAAATCCAAATGAATTTGTATAATTGAAATACATTTGTAATCTTCTTTATAATGAGTTTAAGGAGGAATTAACTGAAGGGAATGTCTGTTTTTGATACGATCTATGCGACACTTGTCTCTATATTGTTCTCGCTTCTTGAGAAAGTAACTAAATTTTACACACATTAAGATTTCCATGCTCCCTATTCATTGACACACACTCCACTTGCTCTGTGTGTGCTGCTGCTAGAAAGTTTTTCATAATTGACGACAAGCTCCCAGGATCCGCTTCTTCATCATTGTTATGACTGCGATGATGATGATGATGATGATGATGGGCAAATATTTTACGTCATTAATTAGCGCAAGGCAGAGCGCTCAAAACTATTACGTAATACGATAACACCAGCAACAGCAACCAAAACTACAACAAAAACAAGAGCAACGCGGACAGCATAAACTATTATGTGCGAAATTTTTAATGACGTTAAGCGCGAGGGGTTAGAGGGGGTAGAGGAGGTTACCGGGTATAGTCGCTGGTGGGTGGATTAACAAAGGGATGATGCCAGGATAAAAAACAAAGCGAACATTGTTTAAGGCATTTTGCACTCTACATTCATTTTCTGCTCGCAGTGAATACCCTTTGTGTTAGCGGGTATTAATTATTACTAGAATGTTTCAAACATTCCTAGCGTTTTGAAATCCTTTTCACAACTTTTAGGGTATTTAATTCGATGTAAATTTGAGTTTTTCGCGGAAACTTTTTGTAGCATAGTTTGTAATATATTTTAAAGGGTTTTGAAAACCTTAGGGATTTGATATCGCTTTAAAATGTGTGTAAAAAGTATGCTGTAATATATTCTGTAATATATCTTAAAATTTCGAACTGAGATAAGTTATAAATGAACTTTGTTTAAAACAATTTTACTTCTCTTAATTTAAAGTTTATATAGTTCCTGCATTCACAGAGATTTTAAGTCATAGAATTTAAGTTAAAGGTTTTATCTCTTAGGGTATTACGAACTTCGTTCCTAAACTTTAGTTGCCTCTCTTTTCTTTTTCGGTTTTCTTTTCGCTGTTATTTTTGATGCCCTTATAATTAAATTATTTAGCGCAAATTTGTGCACAGTTGTTGTCTCTCCCACACACACACACACACACACCGTCACACTGGCACACACAGAGGCAAAGGCACACTCACGCACACATTAGATATGTTATCATTACTATAACGCCATCTCGCTCCCCCGCTCTAGTTCATCTCTCACTCCAAGGATAATGAGAATTTAAATCGCAATAAAGTGGCGCTGCGAACAGAAAAGAAAGAGAAGAAGTAACAAGCTAAAATAAATGTTTAGTTGAATTCCGCTAGGGAGCACCGCGGGGATTGGATTAAATGCGCGGCCAAGGGGTAAATGCGAGTGGTATCCTTATGATGGCGAAATATAGGATCCGGTCGAGGAATGAGGACGAGAGCAGGAGCAGGAGCAGGAGCTGAAGCTGGCGGGGCATCATCGGCAGACAGTGAAAGTGTTGCCAACTCAGGGAACGTCTGCATCCCAAGTGCGAGTATCTGTATCTCTGTCTCTATATCTATATCTGCATTTTACAGTTGCGTTCACAGAAATGACTACAAAATAGTTTTTGAAACTAACGATTTATGATCTCTGAGAAAATAAGGGATTGAGAGGTTAACAGTAGTCCTCGATTGATAAGATTTTGTAGCTATTTTTCAAGAAATTTTATCGCAAAATCTGCTTAATAAACTTAAGATTAATAAATCAATATTAATATACAGACAAAAAATGTGACACACAATATATCCATAAAAGTTCATAAATAAAATACTTTAAATATATTAAGGTTCTTTAAAACACTTTAAAAAACGTATTTACTTAGTTGGAAACCTGAATGAAATGTGTTACGAGATATTAATATCCTTGCTGCTATTATTGTGATCATTAATGTATTTCTTCGTCTGCACACTCAGTGTGCGCTTGTGCTTGTATTTGTGTTTGCTTTCGCGTTCGTTTGCCTGTGCGTGCGTTAATAAAATGTAATTTTGAAGCGTATTTAAGGCGAACCTCGTACGCAGGCAGCAGCATCCTCCGCCGTAGACACAGGGGGAGTCATAGTCATATCCGATGTCATAGTCACCGACAGCTTCTGTCTCGACTAAGGAGATTATGAATCACCCGAAGGGATGTTCCCGCAACTGTTTTCGCATCAAAAATCACATATATTAAGGTTTTCTTGGTGATAATACAGTCGTTTTTTAAATAAATAAATATAAACGATATAGTGTTGTAGGTATTATTTTATCCTTCCAGCTTAATGATTAAAATTTCTTGAAAAAGGATATATAGGCTTTCTAAACATTCAAGACCTCTAATTTAAACTGCTTGCGTTGTAGTTTTGACTACAAATTTAATTCTAATCAAATTTTCCCCCAAAGCAACACTGATCAAAAGAAACACCAATGAAAGAAAAGAATTCAAAAGTGGCTGTAATTATTCGCCGGAATTGGCTGGGACAATGGACCGAGACGGAGTAGAGACAGGAGAAGGAGCAGGAGCAGCAGGACCTCGATGCAGCAGACGTAGCCTTTTGGTACAGACACATAAATGCTTATTAGCATTAGTAGCGCATTATGAGCATTCACAGAACACGCACACATCACATCAACCGCTCCCCTCCCGCGCATATTGCCCATCTCTGTCTCGTTCCGCTTTCTGTCGCTGATGCTGTCTCTGTCTGTGTTTCAGGTGGTATATCGGGGTTGAGCTGGCATTTGGCATTTGCCACCGCCAGCCATTGTTGTCCGGGGAATATTGTCATGTGTTCGGGTGTGTGTGTGTGTGTGTGTGTGTGTTTGGTGTTTGCATTCTCGAGTCTGCTGCTGGGTCTTAAATTTAGCATTCTGTAGTTCTGGATTCTGCATTTTTTGGTTTCTAAAAACCTATTTATTCCGTATCCCAAGATCCCCCTGGACTGGTAAACGAATCTCTGACAACAGGGAGCGGCAATTAGTGTCCAAGTAACAGCCCCCATGCTAATCCAGGTTCTTTGGGGAAAAGAAAAGAAAACACACATCTGAGAATGGCATCACTACATACATTTTCAAATGATATGTGTCTAAAAAATCACCTTTATTGAACTAATTTATAATATTATAATTTTTAAGGAGAATTAGGTGGCATTTACAAGTTTAATTCTTGAGTTATGCTTGATTTTCTGCTAAACTGTACTTTTTTTGAACATGATCATACAAGTTGCTGGCATTTTGGCGGGACTGTACTATAATTTGAGTTGCAGCAATGGCCTTAAATGGCTGCTGCTGTTACAGATATTAACCATTTACTCTGTCCTTCACTAGGTTTTATCTTTTTCTGATTTTTTTTTTTGTTAACTACCTCCCTTTTTTTCTTTTCGCTGATTTCGTCACGCGCCACCGGAAATTACTTTTCAGTTTTTTTTTCTACCCGCTAGTCATGGGGTATATTGTCTTGATTTGTATAATAAAACAGTAAAAATTTTAGTGGCTTCTACACTGTTATTTAATAGTTAATTATATCACTTTAATAGTTAAAAAAAAGAAAGAAAAGATTTATGAGAAAGTGTATGTCGAAAACAAATTATTGCCTATGTAGGGAAACACAAAAAGGTATGCTATCTTTTTTTGTCACAAGCTTAGGTTGGGTATACTCATGGTCGATAGCCTCGATTCTAGGATTTCAGCTTGTATGTTGCCATTTTTGTCGCTTTAGTAGCAGTTCTCCTAGTTGCAGTATAGTTCACACTTGGCAGATGCGACTTTTCCAGCAGGCGGGCCCCCGTTCCGGATCTCCCATTTTTGTTGCAGTTCCTCCTGCTCCTCGAGAGCTGCCTTTTTTCCATCGATAACAAAAGGAAGCCTTATTAGAGTGTTCCTTTATTTGAATGCCACATTTCACGCCATGTGGGGGATAAATGCGGGGATTTCAGGCGGCGGCGGCGGCTGCTCCGTCTATTGTGAGTTGGTGAGTTGGTCTTTTTTTTTGTTGCTGCTAGTTCACAAGCTCCCCGAAACCCCATTGTCAGGCATTGTGGGTCCTTTGTTTTAGCCTCGGCTTTGTCAGCTGGGCCAGCAGCTCCTTCAGCATTTCCCACTCTCGTTTATTTTTGCACACACACACACACACACACCGCATATCCCGGCACCCACTTTTCTGCATTTTCTTTGGTCGCCGACAGTGGCAACTTTTCATTAACCAGCAAAAAAGATAGCAAAAAAAGGAGCAAGGATACAAGGATGGATCCTGCTCTGAAGATGATGCTCAAATCACACATGCTCCAAAAACACTTGCCAACACAAGTGCACTGTAGATAGTTTTAAAAGGATTTATTATATAAAAGGACACAAATAAAGTATTTTATTTAATACTTATTAGTAAGATATTTTATGGATTATATTTTATATAAAACTCTAATATTTATATTTATTTTGTGAATCAATTTCCCTTCTTCTTCCTTAAATAAATACATATTAATATTAATGTGATATTTTTCCTTCCAGATCTGTGCTTGTTGCAATTTCTTGCAGTGCACTTAACCAGCTCTTCGGCCGCTCTATTTCACCCGAAATGAAGTCAGTCGGTTAGCGGCAACTTGTGATCAGATTTCATCATTGAGTGCCTGGACGTGTCCACTTTAAATGCCAAATTAAACCGAATAAGCGCCGGATAAACAGTGGCAGTGGGGGGATGGATGGATTTCGGATGAACGACGAGGGCCCATGAACTTCGAGGCAACACAGACAGACAACGTCTGGAAAAGCCGGAAAAGCCGGCTAAGAAAACTGATGGCATAGCGGCGGCAGTGGCCCAAGCAGCGCTGAGGGCAAGGTGCGGCGAATGAATGGATGGATGGATGGATGGATGGTTGGCTGTGGATGTAGATGTAGATGTGGATGTGGGAGGACATCAACTAATTGAAATTGCGCGCCAATTTTGTGGCTAAGCTTGAGCTAACACCCCACAACCAACACCACCACGTCTCAGGCCATACCATAGCCTGACCGCCCCGCTTGGTGTGTCTTGGTGTCCAAGTGACATGCGCAGAGATACACACGAGGCCAGAAACGAAGTCAGCGAAGGCAGCCAAGAACCGAATAACGAAGCGCTCGCTTCGTGCGTTGTCGTGGGTCGTGGTGCAACACAAATTCGTGGGATGTGCGTAAATTCGCCAAGCCAAATATCGGCGAGTGCAGTTAACGTCGGTATCTGCAGGCTTTCGCATCGCTTTGCGGCGCCGGTCCTAGCGTACACTGTTTCAGTTGTCGAGCGTCGGTCCAACGCTGCGTATGCGTAACGCGCAATATCGCGTATTTTCGGATAGTATTTTCGTATCCTCGTAACTCGTACGTACGGTGGCAACGGTGCGTATTGCTCAAATCATCGCGTATTTGACCCACAGAGCAACTGTGCTGTGTTCGTTCGGGCTTCGTAAGTTCGTAGAGTGCCGCCATCGCCGCGTGTCTTCCTCTTGTTTGTTGTGAGTCTTCTTCGCGGCATTATTTTTTTTTTTTTCGTTCGTTCGTTGTAATTTATCCACCGGTTGTCTATTCTATTCTACTATACTTTTTTTTTGTTGTGTTAGCTTGTTGTTTGTTTTGGGTTCGATGCTCGAAATGTACGAAACGAAATCAACAAAGATATGAGGCAGCAGCAGCAGCAGCAGCAGCGAACCCAGGCAATAGACCGTAAGTGAGTGAATTGTGTGTTGTGTGTTGTATGTTACCACTGATGGATGGCATAAATGGCCGGTAAATAATAAGGCCCCCCAGAAAAAAAAAAAACCGCTTCAAGCCAAAATAATAAACTCACATTGCCATTTACTGTTTTCGAGGTAAGTTCAGCCCAAACCCCCCGCTAATTGGTTTAATGTTATGGAAAGGCTTTTATAATCTGTTGGGCCTGCGGGCCTTTAAGGATTTCACAATATCCTGATCTCAAATTTCCAACTCGAACCCTTCCTTGTGTGCCTTAGATCAATGCCTTTTTTCGGGAGTAAACCTTTTTTTTTATATATTTGATGGGCGGCGTGCTTTTATTGTAATTTGAGAAGGGTGGCGAGCGCCTGCAGCTAAATCGTTCGTTATTCGCTGAATATTCGGTATATTTCAGCTTCAGTTACGCATATTTGTTAGGCTAATGGCAATTCAATCAATGGCTTTTACATTTTCATTTAAATTGTTAAATTCTTTTGGGTTTTCTGTTGTCTGTGGCCAATTACTGAAATTACGAGCTTTCCTGTTTTTGTTTTTTTCTTTTTTTTTTTTGTGAATGAGCGAATAACCGTATATTGCGTTAGCGAATGCCGTTTATTGAGTTATTAATAATTAATATAAATGGAGAGTAGTTCATTTGAGGGACACTCTCAATATGTAATTGATAATAATGGATTTTTATCAAGCGATTAAGGTTATTGTTAAATGATTTAATTGAGCAACTGGTAAGTGGCAAAAGGTGGGTGTAATTCGATTATTGGTGTGGCCAAAAGTACTTGAAAGATGGTTGTAATTCGTGTATTATTGTGGCCAAAGGTACTTGAAAGATGTTTGCAATTTGCGTATTAGTGTGGCCAAAGGTACTTGAAGGTTTCTGTAATTCGATTATTAGTGTGGCCAAAGGTTTTTAACAGAATGTTTTACTTTGATTGCCAGTGTGGCCAAAGGTACTTAAGCGATGATTGTAATTCGATTATTAGTGTGACCGTTCGGAGGTTACTTATCGGAAATATCGATATGTTGTACATTATCGTTTAACATTTATCGAATAACAACTTCTAATAGAAACTAAAACAAATATTAATTTTTTTACATTAAATATATATATATGTATTTTTTGTTTTGTTTTTCAATAATCAATGTGATGATCCTTTAAAGTTATCGATGTTGGTTGGTGATTGCAATCAATAGGCAATATCCTTATGGATTTTAGATTTTTTGGTTTGAATTTTGGATCTCGTTTTCATGCATAATAAATAGAACACCTTTATCGGCATTCGGTTAATCACCCTTTGTACGGAAATTTAAGCCCATCGCCGCATCATTTTTGCCCCACTTAATCCCCGGAGGATGCATTAACCGGGATCAAGCGAGCCGGACAATTTCGATTTCGATGGACGAAACGGAACGGCGTAATCGAATCGAAAATTTGTTTGCCAAACGCTTTCACCCAGGGGTCTAATTCGATTTGGTCAACTGCAGCTAATAAGGTCAGCACCGCACAGAGTGTGTGTGCCCGAGTGTGGCCGGCAATATTTTGCATTTTACATGACATCAGATTTATGGACCACATGGTGGGACGCCGACGAACCCTCCGGTGGCAGCAGCAGCTTCATCAGGCTAAATCCAATCGCATCGAATGCCGTTAATAATGGCCACTCCAACGGACTGAAGGCAAAATGCATTCCATAATAATTAAATTAAAATCTGTTTATTTATGCACTTAAGCCGCAAACGTTCGAACAAAACTACCCATAATAATAATAATAATAATAATAATGCTTACATGCATCGCATTCCGGGCCAGGGCCAGGCCATTCAAATGAAATATCTAGATTAAATATTATTTATAATTAAAGCAAACAACTGGCGGGCTCCTCTTTATTTCCTCCTCCTTTTCCTCGTAAAAGGAGCTACCAAATTTGCAGTAATTAAAACAAAACAAAACAAAAATGTGTGCATAAACATGCCTAGGCATTTATATATTTAAATCAATATTGCGGGCAAAAGCCTCGTTTTCGCAGAAGGAATAAGGAAGAACTCATTTGAAATTGAAATGAGTCTGATCTCGGTTGGGAAATTGTTGCAGCTGCAGCTGCCACTGCCAACTGTCGTCTGATTGAAATTTCGAAATTCAGATGTCATATTTACCTCCAACGTCTTCGCCGTAATCCTTCAATTAGCCCGGGAAATAAAGAGCTTGCCCAGCGATTGCGTTTCCCCGGGGCCATAAGCCTTGCAAAATTAAAATTAAATATTTATACCAACTATATATGTGTATGCGGAGTATATTGGGCCACGTCTTAAACGCAGGTTGTAAAGCCCTTTGACAACATCAAACTGGTATTTACCCGAAATGCCACAAAGCTACGAAAAAAAAATAAACAGGATTCCTCTTCGGGCTTGCATGCAAAGCATGAAATAAAAATTGAGACAAATAGAGAACAATGCGACTGAAAGAAAGTTTTTCTTTTCATTTTTCTCATTCTCCTGTAACGTAAGTTGCTGCTTTGTATTTTTTATCGCGTTGAAGTCTCAGGTTTTTCTGTTGTTTTCTCTGACATATATAATTTTTGTGGTAAATCGTAGTCGGTGCGCTTTGACGTCTTTCGTTTTTTCCCTGACAGCTTTGTTTTCGATTTTAAATAAAGCAACAAAGATTTCGTTTAATTGCAATCACAAATGCTGTAGCATATTTCCCGTTCTCTTATTTATTCTAATTTTATTTTGTGTTTACTTTTTAATGGCCGTATTTCTTTGCCTTCGTCTCATCTTAAATTTGCATCCCATATGTATTTTCCATTCAAGGAATATGAATTTACATTTGTCTTGTCTGTTTTTCTGATAACAACGAAAAATCGTTACATTGTTTCTTGGATTATCCCTGAACTCACTCATTTCCAACTAACTGATTTTAATTGCTGCCGTTATGTTTCTTGGCTGCCACAATTACTAGTGAAGACAAATGCAGCAACTTTTTGTAATGCCACTTCAGGTTTTTAGCTCAAATTGTGTCGCTTTTGTTGGTGTTTCTCCCCTTACATGAAATAACAGAAGGGGAGTAATTTGACTTTGACTGTGCGAAGTTAAAAAGATATTGCTGTGGGCATTGCCACTTGACTTGATGATGCAATGGTTTTTAATAGTTAAATCGTTTCATGAATTCTTGTCAACGTTTAATGTTTGTCGTAACATTTTGAAGTTCAGGTTGCGCTGGCGGTGGGGTAAACTCGATAATTAATTTGAATTATATATTGATATTTTCAGAACTCCATCTAAAAAGATATTCCTGGTAATGTATTGGTTTTTAAAAGGTTGTTATTATGCGTTACTTACTCTTGTCTAGGTAATATATTTGCATTTTTTTGTTATCGATACCGAATAATAATTTTCTTATCGAAATACACCTCTAACTACTATCGGTTTTATGAGTTTGGCATTCCTTTTTGCTATTGCATAATTTTCTTATCGAAATATATTCCTAAATACAATCTGCTTCGTTTATATATATATAGATGTATATTTATTATTATAATTTATAATAACAAATATTATTTTTGAGTTTGGGCTTTGAGTTGCTTTTATTACAGTTCTTGCCTTAAAGTGGATGTTGCTAATGGCCCGAAGTCACCAGGCATAAGTCACCTGTGTGTGTTGCCTTTCAGGTGTTGGTGCCAGTTTCGCCCTGAGCTCAATCAGAAAGCAATGTCGGGGATAGAGGATACTTGGCACATTCCGTCTAGGGAATGAAGAGACTCTCTCTTTTTCTCTGAATTGAATGAAAAGGAATTCAGTCCTGTCCTTGGAATGCACGGCATTAGCATGAGGATTTCTTTAATGGAAATGCTTGTTCGGATGAGCTCCGGCTTTGTTCTACAAGCAAACTGCATTTGCACGCAGATTGCATTCTCGGAATCGCTGTAAACATTTCACTTTAGTTATTTTTTTTCTGCCGTCTCGTTATATGTATATATAAAATATATATATTTTTTTTTAGTATTACCCCCTTGACCTGGAGCGAGTTGTGTAATGGGAATTAAGCCATAGGCCGCAATCAACCTTGTTATCGTGCACAAATTGCAGAATTTACATTCGGGCTTCAATGGTAAATAAGATTAGGCTCGAGCCGCCTCTTGATTCGGCCCTGGAATGCAAATGGATATCTGTATATATACCTACATCTATATATGCACAAGGGCTATATATGAATGAGGGGAAGCCATCCAATTTGGGCGGTCAAACCGCAAGTGGGTGTGGCCTAATTGATGGTTTCAAGTTGCAAGTTATCCTTTCGGCTCACTGGTTAATTGCAGATAAAATCCGAAATCCAAAATCCAAAATCCAGAACCGAGAGAATATGCATTCCTTCCTGCTAAAATGTCGGTGCGATGTGGCACATTGTATGCATTGACATCCGACCCTTGCAGCTAAATGAATGATAATTATTAATTGTTTTCAATCAAAAGCTGCATGTGTGAGGACCAAATTTCAAAGCAGTCATCGTGGCTAATGGAATGAATCAAAAGATAGTTAATTATTGTGATAAAACAGGCAAGAAACCTGTGGGCTTGAAAAAAAGAGAGTTAAATGTCTTAGGTTCACTTAAAATCTAATTTAAATTAGATATTAAAATGGAAAGTTATAAATAAACATTTCCCAGACACTTATTTATAAATAATAATATTTATAAATAAACTTACTCCTGCCTGAATCCCACATATGCACATTGAAAAAGAACAAGTTAACCTCTTGTTTATTACATTAAAACCTGTACCTTGTGTACTTCAGTTAATTGAAATTCAGCTTACATTTACGAGCACGTATATAGCATATATCCTTGTCGTAATGCTGGCCAAAGGTAAATAAATAAGTATTAACATTCAGTCAACAATATTTTCATGGAATTTTCCCACCCGGATTTAAATAATTTCAAAAATAATCCCTTGCAATATCTGTGAGTATGAGCCTTCAGTCAACAGTTTAATCTGTGATCATGAGACTCCACCATCCACTTTTCGACGGTTTTTTTTTTTTGTTTTGTGCTGCCATCCAAATGAGATTCATGAGGCCCGGCGAACACGTTCCTCATTTTACAGTGGACAGGACATTTGGCATTCCTTTCATTTTAATAGTGTCACGTTCGGCGCGAAGCGGAAGACCCGAGGCGCTCGTTTGATAACTCAATTGTGCCCAGGCCCGGCGCGTCGCCTCAAATTGAATTTAATATTAATTAACTAATTCAGTGCTGACTTCACTTTTAATTAACTTGCCGCCCGTATCCGGTATCTTTCGCATACAATCTTGAAATCATCTCGGAAGCGACTGCGGCGCTAATTTCATTTGATTTTGGCCAACATTTAAGACGTNAGGACTTTCCCCCCTATCACCAAGGGACTGTCCATTTCTCCGTCCATCCTAACCATCCGTCCGTCCATCTGTCCGTTCAGCTCTCTCAGGTATGGCTACGTTGACTTCACGTAAATACACGTGCCATCGCCTTGCCGGCCACCAAGGAATATTATCCACTTACACACAACCACACACGGGGACACTGTGAGAAAAATATGCTAAATAGCATATTAAATATATAGAGAAGAAATTAAGAAGAAAGGTTTATACATTTTTGCATTATTGGTTCCTATAAGCAACGTCTTTAGCTCAATACTCTGCAAGCTTATAGAAATATTGACATAAAATGTTATATATTTGATATGTAACTTAAAATATGTTTAAAATATGGATGTTTTCGCTTACAATTTGGAGAAATATCTATACTTTTGATTGAAATATATATTTAATCGCAGTGTACGCACGGAAACCGTTCACACAGACACACACACATATGTATCTACATCGATGTGCAACGTGTTTTTCCGGCTTAATACCTTTCTCAACTGAATGCGAATGGAAATAACGGTAAATGTACATATACCAAAAGCATTTCCACGAAGCGGAGCCAGATCTCGCCGGGAAAGGAGCGGAAAAGCAGCAGCAGCAGCAGCAGCAAAAAAAAATAACAGAAAGGAAAGCAGCATCCTCAAACCTGACCGAGCGAGCGAGTGTGAGTGCGCGCTGCAGTGGAGCACGCGCCTCTTTTACGTTACGGTCGTGACGGCCAAAAAAAAAAGCAAAAAAAAAAACAAGCACAGACACAGTTCTGGAGTAACCAGAAGCAGTTAGAAAGGGCAAAATCCCATATCCCATTCCATCGCATCAGCCCGTCCAGTTGGCAGTTACATCCCGCCAACATTTGGCCAACAAACAAAAAATTAAAAAAAAAAAAAGCAAACAACGAAGCGGAGCGGAGCGGACCGAAGCGAAGGAAAAAAATCCGAAAATTTCCTTTGTCATGTGCAGCATTTTCGGCGGGAGACGGTGAAATCTGGGTGTCGGGAGAACTGTAACCCAAGCCAGCGATATCGACAGCACTACTGGCTCTCAAAAAGATTTCCCAAAGCATTCAATGAGTGACGGACTCGCTAAGTGAGCCAAGCACAACTGTACTGGAATTATCGGAGCCGACATACACGCGCGCGCAGCAATTCATCGATAGCAGGTGGAGATGAGCTATCTCCGGGGAAAAGTTCAATAAAAAGGGAATATCTCTTGAATGTTGGGCTTATATATTATAAAGACAGGGGAAGCACAACTGTACTTTGATCGGTAATGTATCGAAAGGATATTGGCTTGAAGAAAAGAAAACTAAGCAAGTTTATCGATAGCAACTATCAATCATTTTTAGTTGGTTTTCACTCACTGTGCATATTAATATAATACTTGATGTTCTTTATTTATAATAAGCTTATATATTTGCATGTAAATAAGCTGTTTACCCTTAGCAGAGATGCACATCAAGCTAATATAATTATATTTGACACTAGCCAACGACAACCACGAGCTCAAATCGAAATTTACATATATATATGTATACAGATTTGTTGGTAGATGCCAAGCCTTTTGAATGTAAAATTAAGAGTTCTGGTTGCGCACAATTAGTTCTAATTAAACGTACCCTAATTGACAAGTTGTAATTGAAAGCCAATGCAAATATTTTTTGAAAGCCAAGAGAGTAAGGCAATAGGCAGGCATCCTTTCGGTCTGATACACGTTGTATAGCCAAGTAAATTGGCAGCAAATTAGCGTTAATTGGCTATAATCGCTTCTATTGTCCATAGACAAACATGGGGGATTTTCTCCGCAGGACTCGCATTGTGAAATTCAGACATCAGAGAATTTCCATCTAAGTATTGTTGATTATAGGCAAGACAATAATAAGCAAGGCAATATATTTATATTAATATCGATTTCAAGGCACTTGTGCGCTGGCATTCTGTGAACTCTAATTATGTAAAATGCAAAACAAAAATCTTTAGTCAGAAATCACCATGATATCACCATGAACGTATGCAATTGTACTTCTTTTTTTCCTGATTCCTTTGATACTTTTCTTCAGATCTCAAGGCTATCCATGACCTATCGATGGGAATTTATTGTCTCTGGTTCTGCCCAAATAAATATAGTTTCCTTATTTTTTGTTGTAGGGCTATTGCTGCACCTTTTTTTTTTATTCTTTCCGTTGTTTTTTATTCTTCTGTGTGTTTGCACAACCTCTTTTGGCATCCCTTGCCTTTCGTTTCGCTTCTTTTGTTTTCGTTTCGCTCTTTCTTCGTGTTCCTGTTGTTCCGCTACGCTTTGTGCCGACATTTTTGTTTATTTTCTGCGGCTCTGTCTGTTCCAGTGTGTCAGTGTGCTAGACACAAATATATATATATATACAGATATATGTATATATCTATATAAACCCACGATTTCCAGTTGCTGTTACTGTTACAGTTGTATTGATATTGGTTGCAGGGCTTTCGGTTTCCGCTTTATTTGCCTGATATTTTGCGAGGTATTACGGGTAGTTGGGTTGGATCAAAAAGGGTGACTTATGGGAATTTTTATAAATTTATGTGGTCCTCAAAACTGCATTTATATTATCTTTATACTTTTGTAACTAAAAAAATTAGTAGTAATAGTAATATTAAATTATATCAAAGCGTTTTCGAAAAGTAAACCTATTTTAGGCAAAGGAATCAGTTGGATTTTAAATACTCTTAAAATTGTGTCTTAAATTATGGAATATAATATTAAATTTATCACATTTAGTGTATATTATTTTTTTCATTACAATACAACATATTTTAGCTTTTTTTTTAGATAGCGTTTCAAGCGATTTTAAGATCCTAGTGGATCCACATTTTTTAATATAAATTCTCTTGTATGTACATATTCCCAAAGATAATCTATGAAATCTTCGTATTTGACTTAATGCCTTAATTAACAAGAACTATTTAAATATTACAATTTTTTTTATAATAATTTGTCTTCTATTATATTCGTGTTTAATAGTTTATAAGATCATCAATCAGTCGTTTCAGTTCGCCGTGAAAAGCCCTTCTCACTTGTTGTTGTTATTGCGATTTCCGCGGAAAGGAAATCGCGTGCCAGAAATCGCTAAAAATGTTTGCCATGTTGTTGTTGTTGTTGTTTCTGCTGGTTATTTCCGTTTGCGTTTATGTTTTACTTAAATTCCCTTTAACCGGCCTCAACATCCTGTGCAGTAACCCCCCCGTAACGCAAAACACCAAAACGCCAAAACGCTTCCCATTCCCGTGACTTTAACGCAATGAGCATTTTTACGCTGTTGCTTTGGGTTTCGCATTTTGTTTGCGTTTATTTTATTGTTTTTTTGTTTGCTTCCTTTTTTTATTCTGTAGGTTGGCTGTTTGTTTTTTCCGGTTTTGCTGTTGATTATTTGTGTATTTGCACTATCACGTAACGCGGCAAAATGAAGTCGTAAACGCTTTTTCCGTAATCCCTGCCGGAATTTCCATTCCTCTGGCCCCCCACAAATCCCGAGTTTCGATTTGGTCCGGAAAGCAAGTGGAAATCAATTCAAGTTGAATTATAATTATACAGAAATTTCTTTTCCAACAGATTTTAATTTTTTTTTTTTTTTTTTGCAGCCTGTCACCCCTCTAAAAAGGTTTTCTCATTAAGCGACATTGCATAAATCAAACAAACAAAAGCTAGAAAGTAAAGTTAAGTTAAGTCCAAAGTGTGGAGGAAAACAGAAGCGCAGAAAGTTACAAATGACTGCTTGGGAGGGGGCAGTGGTGGTGAGGTGAGGTGGTTGTGGGAGTTGTGAAAACTTTTGCCCAGAAAAATTCATTAAAAAATCATATCAATTATTTGGCGACCTGTCAGATGGTGAAAGAGAGAACGAGACCGAGATTGTATACTTTAAGGATCAAGCGGAGGGGAGGAGGATTAATTGAAAGATATTTGGCGCCCAGTGAGTCGAGTCGAGTCCTGGGGCGGTAAAAACATTGATGCCCAGCCCAGGCAGTGAGTGCATTAAGAAGATTATTCGATTCGATGGCTGGGTCTTCTCATGTATTGATCCTGAGCCTTTAAAGCGCCTTAAGTCAGCACAAAGCAGCTCTCACCGTGTGTTTGTGTGTGTGTATCAGTGAGTGAGTGTTTGGCCTTTGTAAGTCAGCTTAGCCGCAAAATGTGTGCACTGCCTTAGATACTTGACCCAAAGCCAAAGCACACACACACAACTCCCACACACAACACCCAAATCTGACCAAAGTCCAGCCTCAAAGCCAAACGAAATGACCTGAAAATTCATCGGGGACTTTCATCGAAAACTCGGCTCACACAGTTAACCGGAATGATAATGATAATGAGCATGGGGTTGCCATCGTCATAATCATTATCCTTGCCATTGCCATTAACAAAGGGCCACCGTAGTAGTAAGTATTAAGTAGTAGGCCTATTCTCGGCTCCAATATGCCCCCATATATATATATTTTTTTTTGCTTTCTCCCAAATTGACGCCTTCTTCTTCGACTGACTAAGCAGAATTAGTTACGGCTCATTATTGATTTTGGTTACGAATCAAATGAGGCAACACTTCTTCTGGCTCCAAGGGGGTTAGGGTAGACGTAGGTGTAGGGTTTAGGGTTAGGGTTAACGGTGGCAAATTCCACCAAGGGCATACGTATTTTAGCAATCAAAGAATGGGGCATTACGCTGAGTTTAAGCGAAATGGAGTCAATGGAGGAAAATCGGTGAACAGAGGTTTAGGCAAGAGTGAATTGCGGTGAAAAAAGGGTCAAAGAAGGTGAAATCAGGGGTTAAAAGATTGAAGTATGGTAGAAAAAGGGGAAGAAAGGTGGATTACGTTAAAATGCGTGGTGAAAAAGGTGAATTAAATATAAAATACGCATCGAAAAGGTGAATTACAATACAATGCGTGGTGAAATGAGGTCCTTTGAGTTGAAAAGTTGACCAAAAAGATATCATGATAATCTAAAGGGGGAAAAGGGATATAAATTTAAACAAGTAGGATGAAAATATGAGAGTTAAGGTGAAAAGTATTCGAATTAAGGTTAGTAAATTTATAGATCAGGGTTTAAACTAATAGATCGTGGTGAACTAAATAAGAACAAGCGAATTAAGGCACAAAGTTAACATAAAATGGTATAAAAATGTCATTTAAATAGAAAGTAACTTATATATTTCATCCCAGATATATTTATTCACAAACTTTAATTAGTAAATTGCAAAAAAAAAAGGGGAAAATAGCAGAAAACACCAATAGACAAAGAAGGCAAAACAAGTGCCAACGACGGCCACAGGAAATTGCAATGAAGCGCGGTAAATGTAAACCATAAAGAGGACTACACCAAGGTAAATAAAACCAAGACATAATTAGAACTTTGAGGGAAATTAATCCCCATAGCGGATGTAATTAAAAAACAGTGGAAGCTGCTGAAAGTTAAGTATCTCAAAGAGCCCTAGCCGCGCCGATTCGAAAGGGGATCGTAAAATTCGCAGGTAATTGGCGCTAGATAGAAATTCGCAAGATTTATACTCAGCCAGAAGAGTATCTCCGAGGGTACTTGAGGTTAATAAAATACAGCGAATTGGTGCCCAAGGAGGAATGGATGAGGATGAGTCAAGTCAAGTCCTTTGGCGTAAGAAAGGGGCGGCGCTAAGGTTGGGGCGTGGACCGGGGTAACGGGGTACCGGGGGGCGTGGTGTCGCCGCAAGGCTATTAACAACAGTTTGCGCAAATGACACTGCAATAAAGTATGGCGAGGAAGGAGGGAAAAAAACATTAAAGGCGAAACAAAAACAAGAGTAAGTCAGGACATGCGGCGAAAGGATATGGCTGGCCAGCCGGGCCCCACAGAATACACCCTCCTCCTTGACCGTTGGTCAGGGAATGTCTTATGCACAGATTTATTATGTGGCCATAAATAAATTACAGGACCAACACCAACACCAGCACACCAGCACTCACTCACTCGAAGGGAGAGATTTATATGATAAGGGTTAAAAGGTCCGACGACAGGGGAACGTCATTTCGCCAAAGTTCCCCTCTCCCCCTCCAACCCACACACTGTAAATGCTTATTAAAATGCATAGAAAATGTTAAATGATCTAATTAGTGAAATATTTTCACCATAATTAAGCAGCCAGTCAGCCAGCCAGCCAGCCAGTGGAAATATGTGCGAGGATTTTCGCAGCTAAAGTAATCGCCTTCAGAGCAATGTGTGCCAGAAATGCCGGGAATTTCAAATAAAAGCTCGGCTGCTAACCGGAAGAGCGAAGTGGAAAGGCCAACACAGATAAGAGTAATTCCCTGGTTAGCTTACAAAATACAACAAAAAAAGAGGAGAAAAAAAAGCAAGCAAAGAACAAACTTAAATCAGATAGAAAATGAAATCCGCTTTGTATGATGGATTTTTTTGCACTTTTAATCGTATAATCTATGGTAAATCTAGGTCGCATCAAGTGTAGTTCGATTTAGTTGGGTGTTGAAACCAATTAGTCGTTTAAAAATACAACAGAGGTATATAAAAATAAATCCAGCACATAAATAGAGCTCCCCGATTGGGTATAATTATTTGGTGATTAGTGCAGGTCAGGACTTTGGGTAATTTGTGGCAATTTATATAGAAGTAAATGTTCTATTTCAAGAAGTAATTGTTTATAGCTTATAAATAAAGAGCTCTTGAATTAAATAATATTCTTTAATAGGTTTAATTGCTATAATTTATTTTGATTCATTAACAATAATTAAAATAATATTTATAATTCACTTCAGTATAGAAGTCTCTGGTATTTTTTAAAAGGTGTACAAAATTATGCTTCAAAATTGTATATCGTAAACAAAAAATTGTTTACACAGAATTCGGTACCTAAAAAATTAATTTGCATACTTTTAGACACCTTTTTAAGACTTTTAGAAACACTAGTAGTTTCTAAGGCACCTCAGATAATAATATTAATTAAATTATTGATATTTAAAAGCTGAGAATAAAAGAGTACACCAAAAAGCTTTTAATATAATTAATTAACTAAATTATTGTTAAATTAAAATATTTTAAACTTAAACAAAGGAAAGTAGGCAAAGAAATATTTTAGGTACCAAATTTGATTAAATTTTTACGATATAACATTTTTAAGCATAATTTTGGGCTCTTTTTTTTTAAGTTTTCTGTATCACCCAGGAATATTTTCCATTTTTTTTTTAATATACCAAAAATGTATCAGCAATAGGCTAAAATTCTTGTGAATACATTTAGGCAAAGTCTTAATATTTTATAAACCCAAACCACTTGAGATAATTGCTCCGCATTGGTAGTTTCCTGTTGAAAACTGCATACTTTTGTACTTCTAACTTGGTGATAAGGGGTATCCACAGTTCATATCAGCACCACTTTAACTTCAGACCGCTTTTTCAGTTTTTCTTCGTTTTTATTTAATTCTCTCTTGTTGGCCAAATCCGAACTTGAACACGAGTTCGAGAATCTGCAGCAATAATTGCTCAAGACTCGTGAACTTAATTGAATCCTGTGCGGGCTGTATGGGCTCTGTGGGCAGTGTGTGTGTGTGTGTGTGGAATGTCCCTTTGAGGAGGGGACAGGACTTGAGTTGGGGCGGACCAGATTAGCCGGCGCTATCGACCGGCCTGCCATCCGGTGGCGAAATCCGTTCGCCTCTGACTGACAGCGGCTATCAGTGCGTTTCGATCTGGGACACACACAGGGAATGGCTACTGAAACAGTAACAGTTAAAGGACGAAGGACGAAGGACGTCGGGCGACGGGCGACGAGCGACGACGACAACGACGTAGTAGAAGAAGGACCCATGTCAGGCCAGATGACTGCGACAACAAAAATGTGACAAAATAAATAAATTAAATTGTTCAAAAATGTTGCAGGTTGTTACTGGTTCCCAACATCGCATGTTGCATACGAAATGGAAAATGGAACTTGCCAAAGTTGATTTCTATTTTGGCACGTGTTTCGTTGTCGTCTAGCCCGGGCTGCAAATGGGGAAATGGGAAAATCGGTTTTGGGAAAAGGTGGCAATGGAGGTGCTCCTCCCATCCTGGGCCACGGCCTGGCCTGTCCTGGTGTGAAGGACCTCCAGAACTTGAGGGCGCGAGCGCGCTCGGGCGTGCACTCATTAGGAATATGGATTCAATTATATGTCGCTGGTGTTTGGCTCTCGCACATAAAACAAGAAATACGCTTCGCCCCAGAAAACGTGCTCGAACTGCTGATGAAAGCCATATCTTGCTTGCTCTCTCCTGCTCTGTGGATATGGTCCAGGGAATGTAAGCAAATAATGGAAATATTTACTTCGTGTTTTCGAAACTTTCCTGGGGTTAAAGCAAACAACATCCCAGGCGCAGCACACCTTCGGGGTAGCTATTAAAAATATAGCTATAAAAATGCACTGAAATTCAAGGAACGGAACTGTTTTAAAAGCATAAAATATCTTAGTTCCTTTTTTGGGTACTTTGGATTATATAGTTAATTTCTTCGAACAAGGGTTTGCTTTAATTTTTATTAATAAGAAATAAAGCTGTTCTTGTGTGGTCTAAGTTTTTCTACCCTTAAATTATATTGCTCTTTAACTTATTGTAGGATCTCCCAGTATATTGATTGGCCCTCTCCTTCGCTTGTACCTTCGAAAAGTGAATGCAACACATGCAAATCATTCATAATTGTATTTCAGCTGCTTGGCACATCAGTAATTAAGTCAATTTATCATTAACCTGGGCCACCTGTCGCCCACTCCTCCGCCCCTTAAAGTCCCATACATATAGGCGGCAGCAGGCAATGTATCTAATGGCGGGTCGTAAAATTTATTGCGTATACGCCCTCGTGTTCCATGGAATGCTTTTAAATGTTAAATGTGCAAATTACGCTGCACGTGACTGTGACTGCTACTGTTCACTGTTACTATGACTGCTACTTGGCCAGTGTCTTGTTGTGTGAGTGCGGCGAGTCCACAGCGAGAAAAGGGTGGGGGAAATAGAAGCGCCTTCTAAATTCAAGAATAAGTTGCTTGACTTAAGAGCGCTTTGTACGCTGGCTCGTCTGAATATTCAAATATTTGATCGCCAAAGAGGTTACACAGGAGAAAATAGATTAATATTTGAAATATTTCAAAGATATAATTTTATATTAAAAATAAATAATTTATATTTTATATTGGAAATCAAATCAAAGTGAATTCTGTTATAATAATTTTTTTTTATTTAAAATAAAGTTATAGCTCTCGAACTTTGTCCCCTCTGTCTGTGTACGCGTTCTATGGAGTTGGGGGCGTGGCTGGTGGGCGGACTTTTGGCCATCGGCTTGAGCGTGGGCGTGAATCTTCACAGCCTCTGTTGGCTTTGACGGCAAACAAATGCTTTGATATTTATTGCCCTCGCAGTCAGCCGCAGTTCACCTTCTCAGTGTCCCTCCCCATCTCACACTCCCTCAGCCCCTCTATGGCCCCCTCTCGTTCCCCTCTCCTCTTAAGTGGCCAAAATGCGCGACTAGCAATGTCATCGTCGTCCTTGTGTTGGCCATGCACTTAAAGCAGCAGAAAGAGATGGGCGAAATAGCCAAAGAAAGAATGCGAATACAGGCGTAGAAAGAGAACGAATTTGGTTGAAGAAAGAGAGAAAAAATAGCCAAAGAAATAGGGAAAGAGGCGGCTGCTGAGTAGGAGTTGATAGGTTAGTGGGCGTGGTGCATTTAGGTAAGATTTAGTACAGGTTCGCACAAAAGAAAGTGAAATCGAAAAGGCATTTTAGGACACACCGCAAAAAATTACGGTTACAATCCTCTCACGCTAATCTTTTGACACTTAGTGTGCGAGCGCTCAATGGAATCGCTCTCTCTAAGTAGTGATTAAAAGAGCGTAAGAGAAATCGCTTAACTGAGAACGCTCAATCGAGAAAAAAGAAAGAAGGTGCGAACAAATGGGCAGGCTCTCTCCCACTCTCCAAGTGGTTATTAAAGGAGCGTAATAAAAAGTGCTCACCTGAGAATACTCAATCGAAAAACAAAAACAGAGATACTTAAAGATCAAAGACTATTTCTGCTTCACAATTTTTCATCTTAAAAGAGTCTTAAGGGTAGAGTTTCCTATTTTCAAACTTCTTTCACTTAGTTTTAGTTTATTTGTTTCTCCTCTCTTTTACACATTCATACAAACTTACATATATATATTTTGCTCTTTTCCTGTCCCATTCTGCATTTCCTTTTTTCTGCAATCTAAAGTGAAATGAAAGCCAGCAAAATGTCAGCTTGGCACAGTTAAATTCACGTGACAAGCCAATATTAAATTTGATTCAACTGCAGCGGACGCCGAGGGGTTCAGGGTGAATGTGTGTGTGTGTGTGTGTGTGTGTGTGTGTGTGTGAGCATGGGCGGCGAATTTCCAAAGGGGAAAAGGGGCAACGGCTTGGCATGAAATCGATCGTTGCTTTTGGTATTTTGCCTGTCGCTCTCGGGCTTCTTTTTTTTCGCTTCGCTCTGGATTCTCCCCATTTTTTTTTCGATTTTTTTCTCCGATTTCCTTTTTTTTGTGTGTTTTCTTGGATTTTTTCTCTGCGTTTGTGCTGCTGCAGCAATTAAAACTGAATCAATTATGATTTTTGACTTGGCCAGTGATGCAGAGAATTGGAAATTGCCAAGGGGATCGCCTGGGGGGCTCAGAAGATCAATTGAGGGCGAAACAAATCGCCTATTTTTGTAAAAAAAAGATTTGTTATTATATCAAACAGATTTTACTCTTATTATCTTTGAAATTAATAAATTTAGAAGCCATATAATCTCTGTTTGTTTTTAGTTATCTCTTTTGGGAGAAATAAACCCATATATGTGCTTTTGGAATTCCCACCTGAACAACTTTAATAATAGTCACTAAATTGTTATCTTCAAACCGCCAGAGATTTAAATAAGACCTAGAATAAGTTGATATTTAAGTACGTAGCTTAAACAGACTCCTGTACTTATTTGTTTCGGGGCAAGCCAGTACTCAAAACTATTTATTTCCACTTAAAGCCGCATCGAAATACCCAGGATTACCTCTCAGTTAGACAATTTAGTGGGTAGTTTCCAAAAAATAAAGGCGAAAAAACTACTTGAGGCAATAACGAATGCTATTTTCTACACTTCGCCACTCAATTGACATTTCAGAGCTTTTCTCTAACAGCGCGCGCTTTTCTTTTCCGTATTTGGCCATTCACTTAGACAATAAATACCAGTTTGCTTTCAATTTCGAGCAATTTATGTGAATGCTCGCTTTAAACGGGCAACGAAACGAAAGAGTCTCCGGATCGGACTTGAGGTAAATAAACATTTTGAGCTTGGTTACCTGAGCTAGTTATGTTTACAGTTTGCATCGGATGGTTACCAATATGTGTACGGTGGCCAGGCATTTGACGTTGACTTTTGATCGCCTTTTTGGGGGCTGCCACAGGGGCAGAGGGGGTGGTGCTGGTGCCCAGGGAATAGATATTGGTTGGGGCAGTTTCTGAGCTGGGCCAATGTGGCGTATGCGCAATATTTGTATTACAGTTTCATATGCAGTGCAGGCGATGGCGAACACGTGCTCTCCTTCACAGTGTGCCACTGTGTGTGTGTGTGTGTGCCCAAGAAAAAGATGAGGAAGGAGGCTTGGATTAAGGAGGAGAAAAAAGAGTACAGGGAGCACAAACAGCAGGGGAGAAAAAAAAAAAGAAAAACGGCATCAGTTATGGCTAACGAATGCGACGACGCTGCTCGCCCTTAACTCAAATGTACAACATCAATAAATAAGAAAAAACAGAAACAAGTAAAGGAAGGTTTGAATCCATGGTCCCGATCATCAAATACCTTAAGATTGGTTTGGAAAAGAAACAGTTGCCTACTTTTTGGGTGTACTTAGGATAAAAACGTTTAAGTTTGTTGTTTTATATATTTAAATATTATAGAAATAAAGAAATAAATTTAGAAAGGGAATAACGTTTTATTTTGAATCAGAAATTATATTTTAAATAAATTGATGGCTACCTCATGGCTCTCTAAGTTATTATTATTAGCAAATATTAAGATTTAAATCAAGGGAGTTTATAACTTCTATAAGAAATTTCCAATTCCAATGCCTTCCAATTTATTTTATTTTTAAGGTTTATAGTATGATGTTGTTTCTCTTCAACTGTATAAATATTCCATATAAATGCCCATACAACCCGTAGAAGGCTGGGTATTAAACAAGAAGGGAGAGCTAGCGGGAAAAAAATAGAAGCCAGCAAGGATATAAAAAAAAGGATAATAAACAGGGTCCCCTAAGAAATCTATAACTGAGTAAGCCACATCAACACACACACCACACACACCCAGCTGGAGGAGCAACAGCAACATATCGATAAGGATGTATAAGGACATGTTTGTGGCGCCACACACACTCGAGCACGTTCAAATTTAAACGATTTTCGTGTGCGAGTGTGCGTATGTGTGTGTGCCGGGTGTGTGTGTGTGTGGGCGCACATAAATTTCCATATGGCGAACGACTCATGCAATATGCAAGATAACTTCGATGAAAAGGCGATAAAAGACACCAAAGCCTCTTACTTGCCACCCCCAACTCATCTACCTAATGTCGATGGCATTCAAAATGTATAAAGCAAACTCCAGCCCCCACATGCCCACCCTTCGCCTTTCTCCTCACTGCTTGCCCCATCACACTAATGTATCTTCGGCTCCAGCTCCAGCTCCAGCTACGGCCTCGGCCAAATTATGAGTGACAGTTGCGAGTTGTGTGAGCCTGAGTCAGACTCGGAGTCGGAGTCGGAGGCAGAATGCGCCAAAAGACATCAACTTGATATTTTCGTGGCACTCACACACACATACTCGGCGAAGGAATGCAGTGGAATATTTAAAGGAATTCCCCGATAAATACTGCGGATCAAAAGCAACTTTCTCTGCAAATAGTGGGGGGCGGTGACCTGGTCGGGGCGAAAGTTATTTTCTTTTGCCTTGGAATCTCCTTGGTAATCCCTTATTAAAAATGCACAACTAGCTGGGGACATCATGCTTATGAAAAATTTAATTTACCGCAGTTATTTTATGTGCCAATTGGGTAGAAAGGGACTTTTAATTTTCTTTTTTCTTTTAAATATCCGATTTTCAATGGTCTTAAAAGATAAGAAATGTATTTAGCTAAATAATAGGCTATGTATGCTCTTTAATTTAGTAGCGTTACTAGTTGTCTAATCGTTGGTATTAAAACGAATATATTTATTAAGATAAATGATAGTAGAAGGAATATTTCTTTTTAAATTCTTTGTTTTATATATAATTTATAATTATCGCTCAGTTCGGCTTTTACCTATTGTGCTCTCACTTAACCGGTAAGTTTTCGTTCTCCTGAGGTCACTTGCTCTCCATTCCATCTCTCTTTCTCGCTCTCACTTCCATGCATTGCCTGCAATGCAGAGATCAGTAGCGAACGAGAGAGTTTATTTTTAGTTGCAGTCTGAGAGAGCTTTGTAGTTCTTTCTTCTCAGACTACAATTAAAGGAGATTACAAGAGAAACAATAAAAACCTGATCTACTATTCTATTAATTTGCTTTTAGTGTGATTTTGTGAGTGCAAAGAGCTGTGTTAAAAATGTGAAAATTATTTTTAATTAACTGCTTTCCATGTTAGAGTGGCTTCTAAACGTGCATATCGAATGCTTTTATTTGCTGACATGTGACACGTTAACCTAAAAACCAATTACCGGATAGATTTAGACTTATCACTAAATGCATGTCCCTGATGCTAAGGACGATGATGAAAATAACTGGCTGCGGCTGTGGAGGCGACAGCGACAGTGGCGGCATGTGTGCATGATATTCCATCAACTGTCGGCTGGCAATCAAAGCTCGTTATCCGCCGGGGCATGCCGTTAGCCTTATTGCAATTCATTTGCCGGCTTAGCCCCAAGCTTCCACCCTTTTTCCCAAATTTCCCACTGCCTCTCTCTCTCTCTCTCTCTGTCTCTGTCTCTGTGGGATTTTGCCAGTGCCCTCCCCGTCAGCGATTTTCCCTCCCGTTTTGCCACCGATTTCCCTCTGGCTGTTGGCAATACGAGGAGCACTTGAGCGTGCGCCAAATTAAAACACCGCAAAATGTCAAGTGCCGCAAATGCCAAAAGAGCGAGAGCGAGACAGCGGGGGAAAAACAGGAAAATGTATGAGAAGGAGGGAGGGGGTGATGGGGCTTGGGTTGGGGTTGGTGGAAAACCGGAGGCAGTTGAAACGACGATAGTGGGACAGACAGAGCGGAAGGATACGCGTCGCAGTTATTTTAATGAGCATTAAATGATGTGGCAAGCCATCCTCCCAAAAAGTGGGTCCAAACTACCCCAGATCTACGCCCACACCCAACCCCACTTGCGCCTCATTTACGGCTTAATTATGGCAATCGACAAATATGCACAAAACTATACCACACACTCGCACACTTTTTAGAGTCTTTTCTGCCTGCTAACAAATCTAAATTGCGATGTTTTACACAAGGCCAACACACAAAAATGGGGTGGGAGACGGGGGAGGTGTGGGAGGGGGTTAGCAAAAAATGCATGACATTGCTGCAAATTTATGGGACACTCGCACACTCATGGACACACAATTCTTTTGTACTTCAACCCAGGCTCAAAACCATTTTATGCAAGCCAAAAGCCAAAGCCAGCCGCCGGAATGATATTGTAGGGTATGGGCTACCAATACAGGCTGCTGCTCCTATATATTTTTCGGGGTGATTTGGGGCCCTCGCACCCTCAGCCTCATCCACATCCAATCGTTTGTGGGCCTTCCTATGTGACATCCATGGAATTGGTTGAGCGGCAGCAGCGGCGTCGCCAGGATTACGGCGCGGCATCCACCAAAAAAAAGGGGTCCTCGGCGGACTGGAGGGAAATTGAAACAAATGCTTTACAGATATTTATTTGCATATTTGCATAATGCTTGTCTCTCGTGCTTTTTTTTTTTGTCCTGGGGCTGCATTTTTTATGCAATTTTCTATTATTCATACGGGAAAAAGACAGCGTTGCATATCTCCCTGGTTTGGGGTTATATCGAAAACTTGAAATCTTGCTCTCTACTGCAGAAATTCGAATAATAGAAAGTGTTACTTATAAATAAGTATAAAAAATATATATTTGAAGAATTTGAAGAGTATATAAAAATATTTATATAAGTTTATAATAAAAAAAAATTTTTAAACTAAACTAAGCAAGAAAATATTATGTAGAACTTATATACCTGGACTAGAATTAATAAATTAATGTTCTTTATTCATTTTTAAATACTTTCATATATGTAACACATTCCAAATAAATTTGTTGTTCTTTATCTTTGCAGCTCTGATCATATAAAGTCGATCATACAATAAAGGTAAGTCTTTTTAATATAATAAATAAAGCATAAAGTTAAATAATGAATTAATAAAGAATGCAGAATTTTTTAAGGGGATAATATACAAGGGTTTTCGAAAGTAAACATTTTTAAAAACTTTTAACATATAGTTTATAATATTATTTATCGTTTTTAATGACTAGCGTGGGCTGATTAAATCCCCATAAATCAACTCAAGCTCCTATGGTAAAGTTATTCACCTTGGAACACTTGTAAGGCTAATACCTTCATAATTATTCGACAAATGCAACAATTGACCCAAAAAAGAAAAGGATATGACTTGTTTGGATCAACTGATTAAATGACTGGTTTATTTATTTATTTGTTTCGGCTTTTGTAGTCGAGAGCAACGAGTGCCTTTGGAGGCAATTGATGTTGTGATAAAATGCCATTAAAATGGGGTCAAGTGGGTTTATTTGGCACACACACACACACACACACACACACACACACACACAGGGGCCACTTTTAGTCAATTAGCCGAGCAGATGTTTTCGTGTTTGTGTAGTTTCAGTTTTTAGTTTTTAGGCTCCGCTTTTCCGTTTGCCGTCAACCAATTTTTCCGATTCTAGTTTAGCCAGTTGTGACACGAACATCACAATTGACCCAGAGTCGTTGTGATGTTATTTTTCTTTTTATATTTCACTTTGTTTTTTTTTTTACTGATTTTCGAAGCCGGAAAAAGGCCTGCATTTATTTATGATTTCGATGGATTACTATGGAAAATTAAAACATAGCGGCAAATAAATAATGCACACACAAGCACACAGGAAAATCAAGCGAAATTATTTATTTAAATTTTTGTTTTCCCTCCTGCCTTGTTTTCTTTCTGTTTTATGTTTTGTTGGGCAAAACAATAAGCAAATTGTTCATCTATTTATATCTGTTTGTTGTCGAAAACTTGTTGTTGTTTTATGCATATTATGTATTTGCATTCAATTTTCGATCATATCCTGTACACTCCCCAGGGTCCCCAATTAGATATATATATATATATAGAGAGTATACATAGATAGATTTGGAGTAATTTATTTATTAGCGCACTCAATAACGAGAAACAGAGTGAGAGGGCGGAAAATGCAAAAGGAAATGAAGCCGAAACCTCAGTTGCATTTCAATTATTTGTGCATGTGCTAAATACTTTGGCTTCCAAATAGGGACAACAATCTCAATTTCGATTGCTTGTGCCAGGCAAACAACGAATGGCTCGACTCGGCTGTTAGACACCAACAAATACCGCCCTGAATTTTCCCACACCCCCACACAACACTCAAAGGGTGTCGAAACCTTGGGATTTTCGCATTGAATTTAGTGGCAATTGCAGGCTCTTTCAAGTTGTTAGAAACTTTACATGTCGCAAACAAAGCATTTTGGCCAAATTGTAATACATAATTGTGAGAAATTTCGAGGAACATTAAATACAAAGCATAAAGGGAAATTGTATAATTGAAGAGAGTGAATTTTTCAACATTTTCCCTTCCAGGTTTTGTTGGTTTTAATGACTAACCTAATAAGGTGTTTCCCTCGCCAATGCCCCACTTAATATACAATTTTGAGTAGGAAATTCCCGCACCTGTTAACGAGTTGAACCATCATTTATTTCCGATCTTGATTGGCACTCATCAGACATTTTCTCTTTCTTTTTTTTCTTCTGGCACACTGGCGACTGGCATGTCGCCTGCTCGAAGGCATTAGCTTCCAATTTGCATTATTTTTGGGGCGGGAAACCTTTGGCTCTCTCTCTCTTTCACTCCTCCTTCCTGTGCTGGACCGTAGGATATGGAGGTTCGTGAGAGGTTCGCATCATGGCACATTACCATTCATGAAATGCAATTTCGCAGCCAAAGGATACACAAACGCACATAGATACAAAGTGCCCCCCCCCACACACACACACACATTTTGGAGTAGAAAAGGGTGGCGGTGGGGCAAAGTAAAGTGCCTTTTTATACCTCACAAACACAAATGGGGCGCAAGGCTATGTGCGAAAAGACCCAAAGTGTTCTGAATTTGCCAAAAACAAAATATGAAAAGTATGATAAGTTCTTAAATATCTTCTTTGGGAAATTGTAGGATAAAATACACACCGTTGTATACCTTAAAAATTACGGTCTTATGTATTCTGTAAAATTTCCTAAGAGTTCTATTAATTTCTTGGTAATCTTTTGTGTTAAATTCTATAGCCTTTTTCCAATACTTTTAAGGGTATTACCTAGGTCTAATAGGCTTTTATTGTCCATGCTGAATTTCTAGTTGTTTTGCTTCAATGATTTTTCGGCTCACCGCATTAATGTGCGTGCGTCAGGCTTTGTATCTGTGTTTATTAGAGTGTTGCTCGGTTAGTATGCGCGTGTGTGTGTGTGTCCGTATTGATATGCATATGGAAATAGCTAAGTCTATGTGAGCAAGTGTGTGTGCGTGTGTGTGCTGGTGTGCGAGTGGGCGATGGCCGCCCCTCAATTATGTATGCATGCGTATTAGGCAAAAAGCGGCAAAGTTTTCTGCCTTGCCGCCGCACAAAAAGAGAGTGTGGTGAGTGCACAGAGAGAAATGAGGGTTTATTTGTATTTAAAGTTATGTAAGAATATTTTAAATTTAAGAAACTTTGATTGCTGGAATTTTAGTATCAGATAAATTACATATAAATTATATAATAGATAGATATAATATTAAACATATCGAAAGTATCGATGTAAGAAAATCACAGTTATTCTTTTTTCTAATTAAAAACAAGAAATAAATAATAATTGAATTGAATAATAAATATATATATATTAATAGGCAACGATTATAGTTTAATACAGATATTTGGTCAGTATTATCGATAAAAATATCTATCGCAATTTATTTCAGAGAATAATAAAAGAAAACAACATGTATCGGTATATCCAAAATATACACCTATCGTTCAATATCGATTTACTACGATACTTGTTAAGCATTTTAATAAATATATTCTATTAATTTTAAATAAACAAATCAAAAAGAAATAAGCAATAATTAATAATCTGTACGGAATAAATTTATCTTTGTATTGAAGAAACAATAACTTATCGAGCTTTTAAATCAAGTTTCCATTTAATATCGATATATTACGATAAATTGATATATATACCTATGCTTAAGACTTTGACTAGTTAGGGTATTTATATATTATTTTTCTGTTACTTTTTCACCAGTGTATTGAAGGGAAAATTAGGATTTGGGATAGGGTATAGGGGTATAGCAGGGCGATGCAGAGAAAGAGAAAGAGAGAGTGGTCGCTGGCAGGCCTGTTAATTAGCGTGGCTCACACACAGACACAAAATGCGGCAACGGCAACGGCAACAACGGGCAACGGCAACAAAATGCTACAAATGCGACCAACTTTGCCTGATAATGAAAATCGAGTTCGTTGTCGTGGCGAAAAGTTTTTGCGAAAAACTTTCATCAAAGGTTACAATTTGTGCCAGGCCTTTTGTCTACCTCTCGCTCTCCACAGCCAAAGCCCGCGGGTGAAGGAGCGACTGCGAGGGACTGAAGCCTGTCATGGACACCTGATTATATAATTACCTTGCGGAGTTGTTGTTGTCGTTGTTATTGTTGTTGTTTTCGTAGCTCTCGTTGATGTTGTTTGATGCTTTCAACTTGGCTGCCTTCGGTCTGTTTTCATTTAATTCGCTTTCACCGGCTTTAATTGTTTACTGGCAACCTGCCACCAATACGTACGTACATATGCCTTAAATTAACAATTGGAAATACACCTTTAAATTGTAAATTAACTATACTATGCTCGATCTACTCTATAAAAAGAAATTCACACGTTTTTTTTTTTTTTGGCTCAGTCGTGGTTTTTGTCTTTATTGAAGGCTCCTTGATTTCTACATATTCCTCCAATGTTCTACGACTAAATTTTGTCGATATCTATATATATAAAAAATTTTTTTTTTCAAATTATTATGAGGTATCTATGGATGCCTCATGAAGATCATCATTTGTGGTTTCTATTGGTGGCTCCCCGTCCATCGGGGCTGAGAGGACAGCGTTGATGCGCTTGGTAAGACCTGCCACCGGGCTTTCATCATTAACCGTGGCTAGCATCTGTTCGATCACGAATAGCTTGTGGTAGGCCTTATCGCGGGATCTGATAACTTCTTTGATATATGGCCCCATTGGCCAATTGGCAAACGGGTCCCATACCCGTTCCTCTACCGGTATCGGGTCTTCCTTAATATCGTTCACCTGCGGCTCCGGTATCGGTTCTTCCTTCTTTATGGAATCCTGTGACTGGCTGCGTACGGTAACCGGTATCGGTTCTTCCTTCTCGACGGAATCCTGGGACTGGCTGCTTTCGGTAACCGGTATCGGTTCTTCCTTCTCGATGGAATCCTGGGACTGGCTGCTTTCGGTAACCGGTATCGGTTCTTCCTTCTCGATGGAATCATGTGACTGGCTGCTTTCGGTAACCGGTATCGGTTCTTCCTTCTCGATGGAAACCTGTGACTGGCTGCTTTCGGTAACCGGTATCGGTTCTTCCTTCTTGATGGAATCCTGTGACTGGCTGCTTTCGGCAACCGGTATCTGTTCTTCCTTCTTGATGGAAACCTGTGACTGGCTGCTTTCGGTAATTGGAGTTATGGCCAAGTCCTGTTTTGGCTTTTTGGTCATCATTTTTGACTTGCTCGAAATGCTCACTAACTTCCTGGGCTTGATCTTCGGCTTTTCGGTTTGTGATGACATCACCGAGTCATAGAATTTAATAAACCATTGCATGAATTCAAAATTATGCTTGAATCTTCCCTGGATGAGGCTTTCGATGGGCACTAGCTTTCCAATGGCCAAGCGATTGAAGACTGTCTGCAAGAGTCGCAGATTGTGTACGTACTCGTGCTCGAGACGGGGTGCTATCTTGACGTGCTTCATGTTGATGCTTTCGGGGTAGATCATGTACATCATCCGGCAGTAGGCAACACCGGAGCGAAAATCCTCGATTTTAGTGAATTGGCCCTTCACCAAGTTGTTGACCCACTTTAGCATCGCGTGGCGGGACATATAAACACCCCTGGTGGTAGTCGAGGTGATGGTGTTGATGGACATGGTTACCTTATAGTCACTTCGTATATTCCTAAAGACAAAAAAAGAAAAAATAAATATTCGTTTGAATATTTTCTATGTATCACTGCTGTGCTTCGTAACCGAAAATAGTTTTGTGAGAATTGTTTACTGTTCCCTATACTTTCGTACGATCCTATTCTGTCGGTTATGTATACTGAGGACTTACTTTGTGTCTGACAAGCAGCTTGCCAGCCTCTCAAACAGGAAATACCACGGCTACTTGATTTTGTTTTTTTTCCACTGGGTTCGTTTCAAGAAACTTACAAGTTTATAGCTTTCGCCAACTTGAGAAGAATGTTTCCTAGGTGGTAAAGGACCCTCAACCTCTTAACAACGATCATTGATCATTTATTTGAACATCCGCCTGGAGACAGCAAAGAAAGTACCTTTCTTTTCGGACGGAAGGAAGTGCCGGCAAGTGAAGAATATAGAATAAAATATAGTCTGTGAATAAAGGGGCCAGCCAGGTCAACGGAACTGGTCTTTTTTGAGTGCCGGCGAGTGTTTGTGTGGCGGCTGGCTTGGAAAATGCATAATAAGAAAATCAGGAGCAGGAAAAGCCACCCTCCCTTCGGCCAAGTCCCGCCGTCCGCCAGACTCTCGCTGTGCGCCACTTAATTTGCTTTAAAGTCCTGCCTGAAGGAGGAGATGGAGTGAAGGCAGTCTGGCATGGAAGCACTTCTCCATTATGCGCCGAGTGGACTTTCAAAAGGGGGGAAATATCTTATTTGTATCTCTTATTTGTTGAGAAAAACAGAGTCTCGATACTTAATTCAATTAAATATCAATATGTATACAAGAATTTATTTCTTAAATACAAATAAAAGCAGAGCGGATAGTAAGTTCGTTGGACTAGGGAATGCCTCTTAAATTTCTTTCAAGTTGAGTGGAATTATTTCTTAATTTTTGGCGCAAAGAACATGAAAATTTGACGATATACCCGCTTGCTTTCGGACAATCGAAGTCATTGATTGATGGCCTTGAGTCCTCGAGCCGATGGTTTTTTTTCTTCAGTTCTTTTTACTGTCTCCTGTCGCCCGTTGTTGGCCTTTGTCCACTGCACTTGTTTCCTTATTTGTTTGCTTGTCTCCGCGCCGGGGCAACAATCTTTCATGCCACGGGAGAAAATAAGGAAAACGCTGACATTTAAATATTTTATAAGACCTAAAATCGAGGAAAATGGAAAATAAAACGAAAGCACGATAAACTGGTACGTAAATTTCCGCCAAATTTGTTTCTTTTTTTGCAATTTTTTTTTTGCCGTTCCGTTCTTTCCCTTCCTTTTATTTTATTTTATTTATTTTTATTTTTTCTTTTTGCATTGGCTTTGACTGAAATCGCGCGTAAATATGTCAAAGGAATCGTCGAACTGATGGCGATGGAAAAGTGAAGAAGACGGAAGCCGGGTAAAAGAAAAAAAAAACAGTGTATAAAAATAGATGAAAATCGTGGCGTGGGCGGGAAGGAAGGAAAACTTGTTGGCGGTGTGGCTTATGGGGCTTGCCTTAGCACTTATTCAATCAAAATCAAAATAAATAAACATGAACTCAAGCCCGTCGCCTCTTCTATAAATATACCTCTTAGCTGGGCTCTTGGGATACCATTGCTGCCGATTGTGTCGTATTGTCATTGTTGTGCATTAAGCGAATATTGCGCATACGACGCGTGTGCCGCTTGTTTCTCATTCTCCATCCTCCTGTTCCTTTATATCCTCTTCTGTTCCGACTGAGCCAGCCTTCATTTCAGCCCCAATTGGTAAGCAAACAGCGGGATAAACTGTAAGTCGCATATAAAATGCAACTCGGCCAAATTGAGTCGAATCTCCATTGATTTTCTCGTTTCTCTGCTGTTTTCCTTTGTAATCCGAGTGCAGGCAATAAAAACGTTTTACTTTATGCGTGGGTCTGACTATCGTGGCTAGAAAGGAATGTTTTAAAGAACAAAATATTACACAAATTGGAAATATCAGTATATATATTCTTTTAACATTTAAAAATTGCTCTTACATGAAATGAAAGTAGTTCAATGTAAAACGAATGCTCTTATAAGGAAAAACACAAGAAATACTCAAAATATCTAAAGAATATTGAAATATATCGAAATATATATGTTTTAACATTATAGCTATGCTCATATATTGAGTTTCTATATCAAAAATAGTTTATAAAACTATATAACATATATATCGGGAAATGTATAACAGAAATAATCGATATATATTTAATTTATCGATCTAATTGCCAAACCTGAGAATATTTATAATTGATGATAATTACTCAATTAGAAATGGTTATTAAATGGATCCATGCATTATATTTCTATTTTAATTCTATTTAAATACCGAAACTCTTCCTTTATCGGCACCTCTGATATATATCGATACGTTTTGGTCATCGCTAGTCGGCTCAATCGTGACAATCGCCTGTTCGAGGGAATAAAAGCAAACGGAACTTGCAACGAAAATTGAGGCAAACATTTTTGCCAGCCTTCAAATATTATTAGTAACAAAATGTTTTGCGCTTCAATGTCGATTATTTTCTTGGGATTTTCTTCCTCTAGATTTGATTCGATTAGACTGTTCGTGACCAGTTTTTCCCTTTTTATTCCCCACCAATATATGCGAGTATGAGTATACTATAAGCCATGTATTTGATTTGCTTGCAAAGGGTCAGAAGTTTATTTAGTCGGACGGATGGACGTACGTTTGCCCAGCAAAAAGCCAATTGTGTTTTATTAATCGAATTGCGGCTTAGCTGTGCCCTGACTGCTTTAGCAAGGCTTTTATTACTCACATATATTACTTATATTACTTATATTTTTCTATATATTTTAAAACTTTGCTTATTTTTGGTGCCATTAAGTAAAAACAATTTAGATTCCCATGGCTTGCGATCACTTTATCTCTCTTTTCCAACATTTTTTATTATTCTGACAGAGTATTTCAAATTTCGATGGTCTCCTTTTTTCTTTCTCGCCCAAGCTGACTTAACCGTATTTTTCACATATTCTTTTTTACACTGAAGAAAAAAGGTACAAAAAGACATTAAGAAAATTCATTTAATTTGTTATCCTATTTTTCTTCTGTAAAATATATTTCTATTTATCTCAAGCTATTATTTCTGATTTATTTTTGTAAAGATTTTGGTATTGGCATTGGTTTAGTTACCCTGATTTTCTGGCAGTGCCTTTTTTTCGCGTCCCTTTCGCTGTTGGCACACAACTCACGCAGCCCGAGTGTCCTTGCCTGTTATTGTTATGGCCGTTATGGCCATCACATCCCGC
Organism: Drosophila kanapiae; assembly: GCA_008042475.1. Taxonomy (NCBI): domain Eukaryota; kingdom Metazoa; phylum Arthropoda; class Insecta; order Diptera; family Drosophilidae; genus Drosophila; species Drosophila kanapiae. The sequence goes on along the minus strand of VNJM01002274.1, from coordinate 110,301 downwards.
GTCCTGGCCCGTCCAGTTCCCTGTCCACCTACGCCCAGTTCATCAATCATACGCAACGTTGGCACGTGCAGCAGAGCGTTAACAATGCAGGGGAATCAGGCGGCGGGCTATCGAGGGTTAAGAAGGCCGGGCCATATTTTCTGTGTGATAGTGTCATAACGTCGCCCTAATGAAGCGTCTCAGTTTTGCTGCTGCTGCTGCTACTGCTGCTGCTGCCGGGTGTCGTCCATAAGCTGGATGTGACTGCAATCGCCAACAATTACAAAACTTTCAAGTTTTGTAGTCCGCTGCTAAATCCAATCCTCATCCCGACCGAAAGAGGACATACCCCTCCATACCCCCGGTGAAAAGTTGGCGGATTAAACAGGCGAACGATACGAACAAGTGGAACTTGTTCAGGAGGAGCACGGAGACGATGTCGAGTCCATAAAGTTGCACAAAAAATTGTTTCGCTCGGCGGGCGAACCAGGCGAACATTTTGCGGGCGCTGAGAAAAAGTTTTATCTAACCAAAAGAAAGTGGGCGTGGCCGCCGTGGCCTGTCGCATTCTGTTTAAAGTTAATATTTACATGCCACGAAGGGGTGCCGCCGCCGCAGACGCCACGTCTCCCTCGTTGGTCGTCCTTTCGCGTCCTGCCAGTGCCAGCAGCAAAAGTAGCAACAAATTCTTGTCATTTGCAGCTGCGAGACAAGACAAGGACGACGGCACATCAAAAGGGGATCAAGGCGGTGTGCACTAAGAGAAAAGAAACAAAATCCATTCATTTAAATTTAGAAAACAAAAAGTGAATGATACTTTTTGTAAATTCAAGCCATAGTCATATTTTTAAGCTTTATTTGCTTTAAGCCTAAAAAAGAAAGAATTTCGTATTCATTTCTAAGCTTAAATAAAGAATAAAACTCTTTTAAATGTGCTTTTCCTGCTGAACTCAAAAATTTCGATGTTCTTCATTCTAAAATTACATTTCCGGCACTTTTAGCCAAATATTTAAGTATTTATTAATAAAGAGCAAGACTTGCAATGGTTTTTCGTTCTTAAAGCAAAGAAAAACACGAAATATCAATATATTTATTATGGTTATTAATATTTTGTACTATTTCTATTAACATTATTTATTCTTATATATTTATAAAGCTGTAATTTATATTATAAACCAGTTTTTTATTGAAATACCTTCATGATAGCCGTGAGTTTTTTCTTTGTTCATTTCTTACAATTTTCTTTTGTTATTTGAACTCTTTAGAAATGCACTTACAAGTTAGCACAAATGTCTATCCACAAATTGCACATTAGCCAGCAACTTTGTGCTTATTTTTTGGCTGAGTGTAGTGGAAGATAAACGAACATCAAGTTTTGTTTTGGGTCGCCGGGCAATGACAACTTCAAGTTCATAAAAGCGCAACTAATGTGCATGAAATACATTTTCATATAGAAGCGCAGAACACACACACAATGTGCTTCAAGTTGTGCTTTGCCATTTTCCCCTTTCTATTTTTTTGGGGAGGGGAGGCAACTCATCACCCGCTGTCCCTCGATTTTCCTAGTACCCAGAACACCCTCGTCTTGCCATTTTATTTGCCACCTTTCTGGGCCATACGTTTCCCTTTCATATTTCGTAAACAAAACATCAACGTGAAACTTTTCTCCGCCATTCCCTTTATTTTTTTGTATTTCGTATTTTTTGCAGAGTTCTGAGTCCTTTTTGCCTCGCCCTTCCAATGGCGATAACTTGCAATAAGGGAAACAACTTTCAAGAAAATCACAGAACGAGGGAAAAAAGCCAGAAGTAGGAGCAGGAGCCGAGAGAGAGATGGCTAAAATACAAGAAAAGAACTTTTCACATTGACATGTTTGGTAGCCCTAGCCCCGCAATTTTGCCGCATTCTTCCCCCCCTCGGAATTTCCCAGGATTTTCCCACTTCCTCCACCCACAGAGCAGTTCAGTATTTTGCGCACCCTTCGACCATTTTGCTTGCCATATTTCAGCCATTTATCTGAGCTGTTTTCCCCCAGCATCAGCATCAGCTACAGCTTCAGCTTCGTTCGATTCCCGGGTCTTGTTGTAATGCATTTTGACGTTAGCTGGCTCAAAGTTTCTTGTTTATATTCGTTTATTGTTTATAAATGGTTGATAAGTGACATTGGCCGCCCCCCGTTTCACACCCGCAGGTCCTTTTTCCTTCGAGTGCCACTTCGAGCTCGTCTCTGATTTCGCCCCGGAAAAGGGGCTGGCTGGGTGTTTGGTTGGGTGGTGTCCCTTCTCGAGTTTTACCCGAACCGTAGAGCCATCGCCGTCGGAGAGCTGTGCAAAGTCTGGCCCGATTGAGCGAGCAGCAGTGTTGGCCAATGCGCGATATTGTTCTGACATTTGGCTTCGTGGTGGCTCTATTTAAGTTGAATTGAGCCACCATTGTGGCCGTGTTTATGGCTTCAAGTCGATTGGCTTTGATTGGACTGAAGCTGACGAACTAACTGGGGAAAAACAATTGCGCAATTTACCCTCGAGTCTGTTTATTTATTAATTTGAATAGTTGTGGACAGCACTCGGAGGAAGAAGAGATAATTATAGGGATAGATTTGGATTTTACAATATTTGAATAGTTTTATTTTGTGGAATGCTCACAATATCAATATATACTTCCTTTGATTAAGAACTGTTGGTGCTTGTTCTTAATATTGTTAATTGAACTATAATTGAAAGAACAACGAAAATATTTGTATACTACTTTGATACATTTTATTCCCAATTAAAAATGCTTTAAAACTAAGTTCTTGTAATTTAAAACTTATATCTGAGTGCTTTTTCTATTTTCCCAGTCCTTTTATTTCATAGAATCTACAAAACTGTAAAGATACCTCCCTTAAACGATATATTCCCAGCAAACTAAATAGTTTAAAACCCGTTTTTGGTTAATTACCGAACTGAATTTTGATAAATAGCCAAAATGAAGCTAAATTCAAATATTTTTTGGCCCTCCTTATAATTAATTTTCGTGCTGACCTAATTAATGGACAGTATTTCCCCATTTCCGCTCCAAAGGACTTGGCTAGAACAAAAATCGAAAATAAAAAATAAATATATGCATAATACTGGTACACATTTCCATCAAACTCTGGACAGATTCCAGTGCCAGCCCGCAAATTCCTTTTGTAACCAAATCAAATTTTGGGATTGGGCGTACGGGGGCGGCCACAGTGTGGCCACGCCCACTTGGCCAGCATACCAAAATCCATTAAGTGCATTTTTGAAAAGAACTCCAGCTGTGTGTGTGTGTGTGTGTGCAACACCCATTTTTCCCATTTCCCATTTGCCATTTTCCCGCATTTTGCCATTGCAGCCTGCCTCCTCTCCGCCCTAAAACATTATCTAAATTTTTATGCGAAAAGTTTGTTCGCCTTTTTGTCAGTGGAGTCGAGGGGGAGCAGAGTGGAGTGTGTAGTGAAGTGCAAAAGGGAAACTCAGTTGGAGCTCGCTGCTGCTGCTGTAGCTGTTGATTTTCCCCCACAACAGATTTTCCTGCAACGTTTACAACCACCCGCCGCAATGTTTAGCTAATTTAACTATGTCTCCGAGTGAGAGGGGGAGAGCGAGAGTGGGCTGGCTGCCAAACAGCAAACTAATGACACTTGGCAAACCCCGAAAATTGTACGAGAAATTCAGAAAAATTAATTTCCCAGGGAAAGCCACTGAGTGAGGCAGCCAGCGCGAGAGGTCAGCCAACTTTTAATAAACAAAATTACGGAAAAACGGCAAGAGGGCGAGCGCTGGCTGTAGCTGTGCCAAAAGCGCGCTTGGCCAAATAAAAAGCGAGATAAACGGCTAAAAAGGGTCGCTAATTTCTGCGAATCCCCCTGCCTCTTCTTCCCCTCTCTCTCTCTCTCTGTTTAATGTTTTTTCTGGGTAGCCTTTTTGGAACCCCTCAAAGTCCTGGTCTTGGATCCCCCCTATCTTAATCCCGGCTTGCTTTTCTTCTCGGCTGCCAGAAGTTTGTTTACTTGGGCAATGGGGGCCCAGTAAAAGGAAATCTTGGAAAAGCCGGTTTGGTGGCGAGTTATCAAAGCTAATCGGTGACTTTATCGAAAGGAAGTAGTCGACAGCCTTGATCTGCTTTTACTTGTTAAAGAAAACAGGAAAGTTGGAGCTGAATTTGAGGAGAAATTAGGTGAAAATTCTAAAGGGAACCCCAGGAAATAGATATATATTTTCAAAGTTTATTAAAGGATACTGGCAACGAAATAAAGCCAGAGTGGAAACAAAAGCACGAAATAAATGCATTGAATGGGCCAAGTCCCAAATGTAATCAGCGAAAATGCGAAATGCGAAACGACAGGCAGCTGGTCAAAATATCAAAATATATTTCACTGTCCCTATCGGCCTGCCTTCCCTCTATTTATCTATCCTGTCCATGTCGCTCTCTTCCTGTCTGTCTCTGTGTTGGTCTGTGTGTGTTGGCGATAAAATTATACGCATCGAGGTCACGTGTAAAGGTCGTAAATATCAAAATACAGCGACCAAACACACTGACACCTCCCCGACATCAACCAAAAGAAAGCCCCGCCAAGACTACGGAGGTGGTCGTCGTTGGTGGTTGGAGCGAGGAGGGCTAATTATGACAGGCCATTTGCATTTTGGCTGTTAATCACGATTATGCATAATTAATCCCAATTATGCATAAACACAAATTAATAGACAAAATATGCACATTGCAGCTGTCGCATCAATTAAGCTTCCTCTCCCGGCTTCCGCTTTGGCCCCATCCCTTCGTCACACAGTGCGTATGATTGATAATGTGCTCCCTCCGCTGACCACAAGGGGTGGTGGTTCGGGGAAATAGAGAGAGAGACAGAGAGAGGGAGGGAGATGGCTAAGACCTTGGTCAACCGAAAAGACAAGCTCCAATAACTGATAACCCCATTTCATGTTTAAAGACCCAAAACGATGAAGGAGCCAGCCAGACAGACCCACAATAAATGGAGTTATCGTAAAATATGAAACAAGTCCCAAACAAATCCTCGAACAATGGCCAACAGATAGACACATGGTTGGGGTGGAGAAGGGGGGAAGTGTGGGAAAAGCGGGGCAGGACGTGTTGAAGCAAAAAGGATTCAACGCTCTACTTGCAATTTCCGTTTGTCCGTTTGTCCGTTTAGTCCTCTGTTCGCTGTCCGTTGCTCGTTTTAGACGGGATATAAAACACACACACAGACACACGCGCGGCACACAGGGATAGGGACCCACACGATATAAATATAAAATAAATCTTTGTTTAAATACCCGAAGAATGTTGGCAAATATTTTCAAAAACCACACACGGACACCAGGATATGGACATGGACACAGACCACCATGGCTCTTAAGGGTCTCCTCGCCCTCGCCTTTCGGCCGGTCTGGAAATAAAAGGCATCCCCATAAATAATATTCAGCATCAAATCCGCTTTAAACAGAGAAGCCGGCCAACTTTGGCCCCAGTTACAGGCTTTTGTGTTTTCGTTTTCGTTTCGTGTGTTTTTTTATGTTTTTTATTCCGTTCTCCTTCCTTGGAAAAGGCTTCCCACTCGATAAGCATCGATGGGTGGGTAAAGTCGGACAATGCCTTTCGCTAATTTGCGGGATTTTCCTTTTGGCAATAAATGGACTGGTTTAAGGGATACACAAGGGACATGCCAGGCGAAGTGCCAAAAATTTAAAGGCCAAACAACGTTGACAAAAACCTTATTAATCTTTTGTTATTAATCGTTTTGGAAAAGGGACAAACTCACTCAAGTATACTCTAATAATCGAATTATATATTTCTATTAAAAGTTTCCAATCGAGGCTAAATGTCAAAGTTTATTAATTAAATTCAGGAAAACCCATTTTAAAGTTGCTACGAGTATATAAAACCAGGCGGAAAAGCAAACTACCAAAAATAAAAAGAAATCGAGACGTGTATGTTTTTCCAATTTGAAATCTGATTTAATTCTGGTTTCTACTGCTTCTTTTTTTTTTTTTTTTTTTTTTTTTT
>VNJM01002274.1:0-104290 GCA_008042475.1 Drosophila kanapiae | reverse complement strand
GATTTTTTTTTTTTTTTTTTTTTTTTGTTTTGGGAGGAAAACTAAAAACAAAAAGTAGCAGTAGTTGGGCGAACGTCATGTGCCATATCCATTGGGTTAAAGCCCCCGAAAGGGACGATCCAAATGCGAATGCGAATGCAAATGCAGCTGCCTTGGCAAACAACTAAAACAATGCCAGATTTTTGCAAACTTAAATCCGTGTTTATGTCTCCACAATGCCGCCCCCTAGTCCACCTAAAAGTGACTCAGATACAGAGCGAAAAACAATTGGTATTTGTTTAATATATTTTATAAATTCTTCTAAGCACCTAAAGCACCTAAACGTTCTCAAAAATATTTCTAAATATTTGCTAGATTATTTGCATTTAAAACTTTAGCAGGTGACGTTCCTGTGAGGTTTTCCTGTTAAGTTAACAGAGAGTTAACATAGGGAGAGGTTTTTCTGGAAGTGAATATTAATGCCTAGAAACTTATAGATATTTCTGAAGTAAACACAGAAACACATCCGACTTTAAGATATATTTTTCACTCTAGGCTTTTCCTTAATGGTACGTTTATTTTGCTCAGTGTGCATGTGTGTGCTTTGGGGGCGTTACTGTCTGTCTATAGAATTGCATGAATGTATGGGAATGAGCGAGCGCGTTACGCCCTAATAACCTACAAAATAGTTGGCAAACAACTCATTCCGTGCCTCCTGCCCCTCCCCCTCTTGGGCCACATGACTTAAACTATGCAAAAAAAGAAAAAGTACAGAAAAAAATCGAATAAGATACGAAAACGGAAAGGGGGAAATTGCTGAATGAAAGCGCAAAGCAATGACACCAGCAGATGCGAAAAAAAAAAATATAGAAATGGCCCCTAGACTAAAGAGGAACAAACATAGATTTGCCGCCTTGCCTTGCTTTTACTTAGCCAAAACGAACCGAAACGAGTGGAAAACGCAAAGGAAAATCAAGAAAAGCAGCAGACGAAGATTTCGAAAAGTTAAAGTTGGCTGAACAAAGTGAATATGAAAAGGGCTGAATGCAAATATGCTGTTATCGATATGCTGATTCAGCCCCGAAAACATTTTCCAACAAGAGAATTTATTTGAATTTAAAGGCAAAGTTTCGAGGAGATTACAAACAAAAAATATAGATAGGTTTTTAGATATGTATTTTAATTCTAATGTGTATTAATATATATAATCTTTCCATTTTGATCATGAGATATTTTAGCTTAACTTAATTTCTTGCTACTTTATTTGGTTATTAAAACCTTAAATTTACACAATTTCTTATCAAAAGTACTTCAAATAAATGCCTAGACTTTAAATTCTTTAGTAGCAGACCCCCGAAAATTTATTTCTATTTGATTTAGTTAAATGTTCTTTGAGTTTTATTCTGTGCACAGATGACTGCGCGCTCGATACACTCACTACACTCAATCGATTGCTGCTTTCACTGGCGCTCGATACAAATTCAATTCATTCCACAGACCCAAATGCATTTGAAATATGTAGAACAGATACACAGCGCGTGAGTGTGTGCACACACAAAACTTCAAATCAGGCCGACTCAAAATCCAAAACAGATAACTTAATTTCCAGACACGGCCGGGGCAAAGGCAAAAACAAAACAAAAATATATAAAAATAGTAGAAAACCCGCCCCAAAAAAACCGAAAACGAAATCAAAAATTTAGAGAGAGGGGCAGAGAGTAAGGGTAATTGAAAATTGTGCCAGTCAAATTGGCGCTGTCAAGTGTCAAAAAATGCAATTTGCACTGCGAGTGAAGTGTGCGGCTCAAAGGACCGAGGGCTTATCTATAGGAGGGGAATATGCATTTCAAATATAAAATATATATATATATACCAGCTCAGCTGTAGCTATATCAATATCGTAAAGTGTGTAAATCATAAAGTAACAAAAAATGTTTTTTTTTTTGGCTGAGAAAGCTTTACGACACTTGGCCATGGGAAATTATGTCAAATTCAAGCTCAGCCAACCAAAACAGCCAACAACAAGGACCCCAAGACGAAGGAGCAAGGAGTTGCAGCCCCGGCCAGGCCAGGCCAGGCCAGGACTCTGAGAGTCAAGAGCCAAGCAAAGTCGGAACGTGCAAATGAAATTTATTGTTATGACTGCAGTTTAAGCCCCGGACAGAGACGGAAACTGGAAGAGGGCGCGGGCCAGAACCCAAACCCAACCGAATCGAACGAATGGAGAAGGACGGGGGGAAAGGACAACTCACATGAGCAAGGATTAAATTGCTCAAGTTAATATTTCTGTTACCAGGCGCGGGGGTGGGTCACTTGGCACTTCAGCAGCAAAGTATGCTACATTTGCGAAACTTTCTTGAAAACGCAAATGAAAAATCCAGCTTGATCTTTAATTTATTTGCAAAGTCGTGTTACGAGCTTTGATTTTATTTGTGGTATAAATAACACTTTTGCCTGTTTAAAGAGCCATCCTTTATCCTTGTAAATTATTTGATCATTGATGAGGAGCAATTTCAGGCTGCATTGGTTGACTTCCCTGCATGCCATCATCAATATATTTATTTGTTATTTTTTCAGACTCCCGGCTTTCTGGCTACGTTTCGTTTCGTTTCGTTTGTTGTTTATTAATCATTGGGGTTCCCAGCAATTTTCCTGCCAACTCATGGTAAATAAAATGAAAGTTTTACGTTGAACTCTTCATCATCGGCCTCAACTTGAGTTGGCAAACTTTCTCTCTCACTCGTCCTGCCTCTAGTCCGGGCCTGCTCCTTTTTCATTCTTTCTCTTTCTCTGTGTGCATCTCTGTTGAATTCACCTTCAATGTGTTTTGTGCACTGAGAAAAATCTATCTACGTTGAGGTTAAGAAGGGGGGAAATTATAAACGATTTTATTTACGGTATTTATTTTGGGATTGGAATTTAACACAAGTTGTCTATTGTCAGATTATTTATATTTACGGTTCTACAAGCTCAATTATGTTAAAATATAAATAAATATGTTGTAAAATATAGTTAATAGCTTTAAAACAATATACAAATATTTAAAACTAATTTTACCAAGCATTTGTAATAATGTATAGGAATAAACACTTAAAAATAGAAAATGATCGATTAAAAGCCTGGATATTTATCGTTATATTATCGATTCTCTATTGTAATTTGATAATAAATATGTTAATACGTTCATAAATTTAGTTTTGCAATGGGCAAATTCTAATTGTATATTTTATGTACAAAATAAAATATGAATTTCTGGATATATCCATGTAATTATCATTATTAAACAATTCTCGGTTGTAAGTCTTATTTAAGAAATAGAATTGCTTCCCCATTATTTAATTTATTTATTCAAAATTATGTTCTTGAAATATTCTTTTTTATACCAGCATTCATCATTTGATTTCATTAAAATACCAATGAACTTTTCTCTCAGTGTATTGTTGGCGTGTGGTTGTTGGTGGTGCCAAAGGCAGTTTAGATTTGCATTTGGGAATACGTTCCCGGGCTTGCCCCCCCGTTTTCGCTTTTGCCAACTACTACTATATGTGGGCTAAAAATATAATAAAATTTGCCTTTTCGAAATTAGTTGCACTTTGCTCACGTTACACTCCAGGGGTTGTGTGTGTGGTGGGAGGGACTGGGGTTATTTTTCCTAGTGGAGCGGGGAGGACAGTGTTTTAAGGTTGGGGGTGTGACGCCACTTGCCCTCCTGACCTCCGCCCGCTCCTGTGTGGGCTTTGTTTTGGGGCAACAACAGCAGGCAAATAAAGATGTGGCAAGCGGAAATTTAATATTGATTGTATGTGTGTGTGGGGCATGAGTATCTGTGAGATACTCGTATCTGTGTACAAATGGTTGCGCTTTCAGTAAATTATCATGATATCCTCGGTGCCTCGGCCCTCGGCCCCCGACCCCCGGCCCTGGAATGTTCGGCTTTAACTTTAGTTTTGCGGCTTTCGGTCATATTTTCAGCTGCTGCCGCTGCTTGTCTTCTCCAGCTTTTCCATCGCCTTGTTTTTCCTGCTTTTCAGCTTTTCTCGGCACTGCTCCCTCCCAGGCGTTGCTTCTTTTTTTCTTTATTTTTATTTGTATTATTTTGTTGTGTTTGCCTTTTCTGCTTCTGTTTTGGTTCCGTTTTTCGGCAAAGTTAATTAAAATGCTTAGTTGATTTCCTAAAGGGATAACCAGTTGGTCGTTGTCTAGGCCAAGTGCTGTTGTGTCTTGTGTGCGGGTGTGTTTATTTCCTCTTGCGGCTGTGGGTGTGTCTGTGTGATGTACTTGTGGGTCTCATAAATGTTTTTTCGGTGCTTACACACACACACACAGAGAGAGACAGCTCCTCAATTCATTCGCACTTTCGAAGTCAGCGGGGAAAACTTCACAGCCATTTCTATTTCAGCACAAGTTTCTCTTTCCCTTTGATAATAATTAATTTTTTTCGATATTGAAACTGTGTTTTTTTTTATTATTAAACTACTTCTTTCTATAAAATATAAATCCTTCTCTATGGTAATGAGTTTCTTGGGGCTTTGTGGTCACAAATGGCTGCCAAAATAAAATTGCCAAGTCTGGTTAAGATAGTTAGACACTATTGATAATTGAATAGAAAATACTGCCACCTACCATTATAGATATTTTCTAAAATCTAGATATATGTATCTAAGTAAACCTTCCAGAACACCCTTACAAATATGTCAGCCTTAAACCTATCTCTTAAACCAATATTTCCCTTTAACTATCAGAACCTCTCTGCCATTATTTTTCCCTCCAAATAGCGCACATTTTCGGAAAGTTTTTCAAACAAAAAAAAAAATTATAACTGAAAAATGAAAAGGCTGCCAACTACGTTCTGCTGACTGGAATCGCTTTTCGAAATTAGACTTGATTGAGAACAAGGCCGATAAGCTTTATTTCGTTGTGCCACCTGAAATTGCCTGCGGTTGTTTCGTTTGCTCGCGTTTTTGTTTTATTTTCCATTTTGTTGTTTTTTGTTTTTGGTTTTCGGTTTTTTTTTTTTTGTTTTTGTATGTCATTTATTTTGTTTTGGGCCGAGCCAGCGAGCGAGCGGTCAGGAAAAGAGACAGCTGACAGGAGACAGCACACAGCGGACAGCGGACACAAACAGCGACAGCAACGGCGATAATTAAAAATAATTTGCTGCCATGCTGAATAAAACCGAGACCGAGAGCGGGACCAAAAACCAAACAAAGTCAAAAGTGCCCGGCAGTGTTGCCGGAAATCGGCAAGCCAAAAATGCTGAAATTCCATTGACAGTCAATAATTTGCAATTAATGTGACTGTTTAAATTGCTTTCACCTAAGCCACTTAAGTTTCTCTCATTGAAAGATATTTTATTTATAAGTTGTGGGTATTTGACAGGTTTTTCTACACTTTGTGGGGTAATTAATTATCACTTGCTTTTAACAAGGATTAAGCCTTAAGCTTTACAATTTATAATCAGCTACTTACTGAATTTTTGCCCAACTGAAAATCGCTGGATTATCTACGCCAAGTTTCCAACTCTCTTGCCGACAAAATTAGGGGAACGGGATAAATGCAGAGCTGGCTGGCTGGCAGGATGGGATGCAAGGACATGCAAGGCGTAATAGGACACTCGTCTGCACGAAATCCGCGAACATGCAGGTCTCATCATGTAACAAACAGAACACAGGCTACACGCTGCGTTTTGTTTTTCTGCTTGGGTTTGAGTTGATGTTGGATTTTGGATTTTGGGCTCGGGTCAAATGGTGGAAGTAAAGCCGCGCCCAGCTCATGATTAAAGCTCCAAATGCGCGAAGCCGCACAGATGTCAGGTCTGCACTTGAAGAAAAAAGGGAAGAAATGTTTGAATGCAAGTTAAATATTCTAAATATCTGACACCAGTTGGGAGGTGCTTCTTGTGCTCTTGCTCTAGTGTCCGTCTATCCCTCTAATTCTCATTTATTTCATTTTTAATATTAAGGGTTTAGGCCAACGAAAACTTGTGCATTTTTTCCAAGTGCAGAGCGATGCAGAACGGCGAGTGTGTGGCACCAACTGAGTTCCGCTTCTGCATGCATTCCTCCTACCATTTTCTTTTTGTTGTTTCTGTGTGTTTTTTTTTTTTTCTTTTTAATTTGAGTGACACGAAGGTGAAGGCACAAAGTGGTTTGCCCGATGCCCAGACATCAGAGCAGAAGACATGTACGGACTCCTCTCCGGGCCCGTAATCGGGAGTACGGCGTATAGAGCGAATACGGAGTTGCCCTCGGTGACAGAGAAGGAAGCACTTAATGCAAGTGAAATCCAGCTAAAGGCAACGTCACTGGGTCGATGGGTTGTTAGGTTGCCGGGTCGATGCTTTTCCTTTTCCTTTTGCCCCGCCCTTTGATTTTCCCAGACTTTCGACTGCAGTTGAGAGTGCGGACAAACGGACATGCGGACGGAAAGGCATGTAGACACAAGGACAAGCGGACAAACGGACAAGCGGACAAACGGACAAGCAGACAAACGGACAAACTGGCATACGGACGAAGGGACAAACGGACACTACATGGACAAGTAGACGTTTAGAGTTACGAACCAACAGCCACTAGGACCTACTAAGAAAAAGGACATACGGACATGAGGACATATGGACAGAGAGCAGACGTCACTCAGTCAGAGAAACAGACAAACAGCAAACATCCAACAGGCGAACAGCTAACAAAGAGCGAACAACAAGGGGCACTGCTTCCATTAAATCAAGCATCACATCCTGGCTCTACCCAAGATTAAATGATTTTTCAATCTTGTCCTTGAATTTTAGAGCCCAATCTTAGTAAAACTAATTATGCTACGGACTTGGGTTTATTTTTAATTATAATTTTTGTTATTTAGTCTTTTTAATAGCTTTAATGGCGATGTTAAGGTGTTGCAGTCGGGACACGAGTTTAAGGATCTTTTATTTTATATGTTGCTAGCCTGGCACTGAGCAATAAGCGGAACAAGGCAAACTGACAGGGACACTGAAAGGAGACTCCTCCAGGATATGGGCGTAGCTGTAGCTCCACGACTACTATCGCAGTGCCTGGATATCTGTGTGTTTGCGCCATTTAATTGCGTCAACGTCACCGCGGCGGCTCACGGATATGTTTCCTTCTTTTGCTTTTCGCTTTTTGCATTTCGCATTTTCTTTGGCACCCCCGCCAGTTATTTGATGCCCTTACCAAGAACATAAAGTTTCCCCTATATCAAGATTCTTTTATTTTTAAAAGACCGAAAAATAGTATTAAAAAATCAACATTCTACAGACTTAGAGAAATATATTAAAGCATATTTTTGTATCTAAAGAGCTTGTTAAATATTTGTTAACAATTTCTACTGATAAATTGGAAATTTGTGTAATAGTAGTGTATTGAAAGTGTCGCCTTGTACCATTTTATTATTTTATTTCAGTGTCCGTTGTCACTCGTCGACCGTTGTTTGTCAGGTGACGACCTCTGTTGGTCGCGACCGGTCATCCTCCTTGCGGCTTTTCATTCTTTCCCTTTCCTTTTCTTTACTTTTCATTATTTCCCGGTACTTGTGGACTACTAGAGTATATTCCTCTTATTTGTGTGTTTTCTCGATGGGTATTTTTGACTTAAAAAAAACACACAGCACATAATGTGTTTAAAAACGTTTTAGCGACTTAAAATCTATTATATAAAAGTATCTCTAATAAAATATAGATCTACTTTTGGCAACCGTGACAGCTAACTCAAAAGATTTATTAAAATTATGGTTATCTGTCATAAAGTATTCAACGGTTTCTTTGGCGACCGTGACACCTTTTTCACTTGATATTCATGTAATATTTATAAATACAGATAGTCGGCAATATTTTCTCAAAAGCTGGGTATTTCCGTATCGATGCCTGCATTTTTTCCCTGCCCTTGCTGCAATTATTTCGTGCACATTTCGCGCTTGCTGGCCAACTGACAGTCAACGCATTGCGATTGCCATAATTTATGCATAAGTATCGAGGAAAATATCCAAGCATGCAGCTGTGTGCGTTCAATAAAATTCGAATGGAGCAAAAATACAACAAAAATAAAAAGGGAAAAACGATGAGGAAATGGGCAACAATAACGACAACAACAACAAAAAATATATATATGGGAACCAGAATTTTCCATTGCGTGCGTGCGTGCGAGAGTGTGTGTAAAAAAGTGAAAATAACACCGCGCACGGCGGCTGCAACAGTTACAACAACGATGTGGGCCCGAAAATATGTGCCAATTTTTATTATGCGCTCAGTCAAACGGCAAAAGCCACACACACACGGACTCAATCGCACACCGATGCACAGACATGCCATGGCCAAAAAAGTGGCTAACCAATTGGACTGCGGTTAGCACGGTGCGCACAGTGGGTGTAACAGACAGCGACTGTAGTTGAAGTTATATTAGAGAAAAATCAATTATAAAATATAGAAGTATAAGTATTGTTTAAATAGGTGTATAAGTATAAGTAGGTCATCATCAGTACCCGACCTTAAAGTTCTGACTAGCCAGTTGGGAAGTCCAGTGCAAATAAAACCTTTTTAGACTGATAGCTTACAACACAAATCCGAATAACTGACCCAATACAGAGACTTAACTATAAGTACTATTTTGAAATTTTAAAATTAATAAGATAAACCTAATTTACCAATTTAAGTTAACTTTATTTACTTAATTTACTTAAAACTTCTGCCCAAAGTATTAATTTTAAATGTATCAACACATATTCCCCAGTAAACACAATATTTTATTAAAATAAAACCAACATTTTCGCAGTTACACGATGGGTGTTGGGAGAAATCCCAACACCAGTGTTGTTTACGATGAAAATACCAAGCTATCGATAGGCGGCCTCCCTCCTCCACGTTATCGAATTGAACTTTTTGCGGTTGATTACCAGATTTTGTGTTTTTTTCCCCTGTTTTCAACGTACTTAAATATTTGATGGATATTACGACATGCATGCGCCTCCATAAATACGTATTGGTATGCAAATAGAATGCAATATGCGTAAATATGCGAGTGCAATTTTTTAATCGAATTTCGGATCGAGTTTGAGTACACGCGGATACGCACACACTTTGTTCGATAATTTTCCAGGCGTCGCGAATTTTTAACTAGCATCCGCCGAAAAAGAACAAAAAAAAAAAAACTATTTTCCCTCCCGATAAATGTTTGTGTGTATCACGCATATAGTTATATATATATATATGTAGAGTTATATGCGGGGGCTATATGTGGCGATAGTTCAATATTCATTGGCCGTAATTTGATTGAAATAAGTGAAGCGCGCCTTTATGCGTCGCTCCACTGAGCAATGAACTCGTGGGTGGCATCGGGATGAGTTTTTCGGATGGTTTTCAGGTTGGTTTTGTGGCTCTTTTTTGGGATTGGAGAGAGGGGAGTGTTTCCTACGGGGAGCTATATAGTCGTAGTGGCTCGAAGTTTCATCATAAATTTGATGAAGCATTCGACCTGCTGGCACAGGAAATTAAAATTATCGTGCATGTTTTCCTGCTCCTCCTTTTATGCGAAATGTGTGGCATTTTTTGCGGGGGCGGGCCGCTGGCCCACACACACACATTGTCACCTTTTTTACGGCCCACACACACACACATTTTATGCATCCCCTTTATAGTTCTGGTAAAATTAGAACAGGCCATTCCGCATGATTATGTTGATTAACATGAATATGTTGTAGCCATAACTTTGGAGCACCTTGCAGAGAGAGAAAGATAGTCATTAAGTGGCGAATGTCCTTGTAAAATCCAAAAGGGATATATTAGTTTTATCCTAAACACACATTTAGTGATGTTATTACTATATACATTGATTTTAAGCTATATTTTGAAGGCTATCGAAATGTTTACTAAATTTTAAACACGTTTTCTTTTGCTCTTTCCTTTATATTTGGTGCCCATGCCAGACTTAGTTGAAGCTATTATTATGATTACCCAAAACTAAGGCCAAAGACAAAGCGGCTCAATGAATTTACCACACATTGGACTTAGATTTTCCGGCTTTTACAGTCTGCTTGTGAAAAGGTGACCCCGATACACGCACACACACCCACACGATGCCGCAAAGTTTCTTCATTAGAGTGCAAAACTGTAAAGCAAATATCGTGCGGCTAGTTTAAATGTAATGAAATAAGTTCACGAAAAGTCAAGAGGGATAGAGAGAGGTAGGGGGAGGCAGCGAGGTTAGGTGTCCGTCCGACCTTTTTGTTGGTCCTCGGGGCGAAACAGTGTTGTTTGGCTATAATTTCGTAGAGCCTCGCTGGTCGCTCATTAAATTTCGCGTGGTTACCAAAATGATAATTAAAATGCGCCCAGCAGCAGCAGCAGCAGCAGCAGCAGCAGCAGGCAGCACCGGGAAAAAACAGGAGGAAAACGTTGCCGCAGCCGTGCATCATGAATTATGCCCAAGCGCCACTTAACACCCAGCGAAATCCGAATCCGCATCCGAATCGGGACCCCACACAGGCGGCAGCTCCTTGGGTGCTAGTCATAAATGCTCCTGCTACGGGCTCTTTTCCCTCCTGTTGCCGGTTTTTCAGTTTCCAGTTTGCAGCTTCCAGTTGCTTCAACCTTTTTGCACTTCGCACACCCATTTCCACCTTTATTTTCCTACCCCCCTTTTTTTTTTTGGTCGTATGCATGCCTAAACAGGTGAGCTTCTCGGCTGGGCAACGCTGCGTATGCGTGATACGGTGAAGATTGCCAGGGGAGAAAATGCCAGCCAGCGTCAGTCATTGTTCAATGGGTTTATTGTTTTAAGATTTGGAATATATAACAATTAAATATTGTCTGCAGTTAGTAAGGGTTTCCTATTTATTTATCTTTGCCTCAAAGTATCTTCAATAATCAAAAATATTTATAATGTATTTATAAAGAAAATAATGTAGATGCTTTGAAATACATACACTAAAATATTTATTTATTCATTTGGAGGGCTAGAAAGGAAACTAATCCTATTAGCCAGTTTAAATACAAGTTAAATTTGTAATTATACATTATTTTTTGGTCGCCTTTGAATTAGGTATTAATCGAAACATTTTCACAAGTATCATTGAGTAATTTCCACTTAAAAAAAAATTATTTTATTTTATTTTCCACCACCGTTGAATAATTAGCTTTTTTCCTGTTTAGTTTTTCATTTGTTTGTTATGCTTAAAGCCTATTTAAATTGTTTGCCTAACCAAAAAACAAAAAGAATAATAAACATACTTTTAAACTGTTCAACTGCAGCTAAAAATTATCTTTAATTGTGTGTATATATGCATTGAATAAATGTGAAATAAAATGAGAAGCTTCGTGAATTAAAGCTGCCATCGGTGCAATTTTAATTAAGTAATTCTTCGGTGCGAACAGAGAGAGGTGTGCTTGCAGTTTTAAATACATACATATATATGGAAAATCATTTCAAAAATGGCTCTAATAAGTAGGCTATAATTAAATTTGGAATATTTGCATGCAAATTATTGTTTACTTTGCGAATAAATGCTGTAAAGTGTGCTTAACTTGGCTTTACCCACCTTTTTGTGCCTTGCTTAGTGCGTGAGCAACCCCCTCCATGTGTGTGTGTCGGTTGAGTGTGTACCGAGTGTGTGCGTGTGTGAGTGTCTGCCCAGGTGATGTGATTTATTGCATTGCGGTAACTTTGTGGTATCGCTCTGTGCTTCTGTGTGTGCCCCCTTTTTCGCTTAAGAGACAAACCGCTAATTTGTTATCATTTATCACCACGATGAGCACGTGTGTGTGTGCGTGTGTGTGTGTGTGTTCTTGTATGGGTGTGCGTGTGTTTGTAAACAATTTGTAAATGTGTTACATTTAAACCCTAAAGTAATGTCTGTGTGACGCCCCCCAATAAGGCCATCCTTCTGATTTTGTCATTGTGATAAATACCTTAACGTCAGCGTTACATGAGAAAATATATACCAGTGTATGCGTGCGTGCACTGAGAGAAATGTATGCTACCCTAAATAGTTCATATTTAAGGAAAAGCTAAAAAAATGCAAGCAAGTAAGCTTCCTGCATCTCTTTTTTTTTTGTTAAAATATTAAAATATAATCCATTTTCTTCATTTTCATTTCATTTGCTTTTCTCCCAGCGTATGAGTGTGTACTGTGGCTTATAATTTATGAAGAGCAACGCACATCGGTGGGTAGAGGGGAGATTTGGTCCAGTCGCTGAATAATGACAGCGGAACAAAACCGAAAGATAAATATTCTTTATGGAATGGCGGCAACGGCGGGGCACACATGCAAACAAACGAGCTGGCCAAAGCAAACAGACAGGATATGGAGGCGGCGGGAAGCACCTTGGGGAATTCCGATTGTGGCCCTTTTCGTGGCGAATAATTTTCGGATTACAATTGGCTGCCGCCACCCACACGCCCCCAGCGAGCCTTCAAGGCCGTCATTTATTTTTAGGGGCAAACGCAACTGTCAAATCGATGTCATTAACCAATACGTCGGGGGAATTTAATTGTTTATGCTCGAAGATGTATCGAAAAATAAGGGATGGATGCTTAAAGGCACAGAAATCACACGAAAAATTAATAAAGAAATCAAGGCATACATTTTTTTGATACAATAAATATACAAAAACCAAGAGAGACAATTAATTATAATGAAGAACTTGAAAAATGCAAAGCAAGATATGCTTAAAGATCTTAAAAATGTCTAAGCAATTTCGTTCCAAGAATATGTAGTTCTGAAAATGCTTTCAAAATCTGGCAAGTCGTAAAAATAATTAAATAAAATCAAAATCATTGCTGGATATAATTTTTTAAATACCTGTTAACGGGAATGAATAATAAATTAAAAATCTCATAAGGTTATGAATAAATCCTTTGAAGTTCGCAATAATCCCTTCACGATCAAAGGGCAAAAGTTAATGAAATATACAACTCATAACACATTTAAGCCCGAAAAATCAGATACGCTGCAGGGCTTAGTTTTTCACCGGATTTTCCTTCAAGGGGCTGGGAGGGAAACTCGAGTCGATCGATGCGATGCGATGCGATGAGATGCCAACTTGTCGGGCACTTCCGAGAGCAAAGTGAAATTCCAGACATGCCGGGGATTGTTTGCTGGCCGGGTTTGCCTAACGACTTAAGTTTTCTTTTCTTTCGTAAACGTAAGCGTAAACTCTTTCAGCTTCTTTTTGGCCATTTTGGCGGGGCATTTGTTTACCTTCGTTGCAGGTAATTTCTCGGCTGCCGCTTCTACTTCTGCTGGCAAGTTTTGTACCTTTTGCGCCCAACGGATGTTGTTTTTTTTTGGGGGGGGGGGGGGGGGGAATGGAGTCCCCTAGGCGGGGAATCCCCAGAGCGACCATCTTAAAGTTGAAATAAGAATGTTTCACTTGAACTTTAATGAAATTTCCACACAGATTGGACAGGCGGACACACCGTTCGACTTGCACTCGTTCTGGCTCTCTGGCTCTCGTCCTTGTCCTCACCCTCGTCTTCGTCCTCGTACTTGGGCACGGGGCCAAAATGATCATATGCATATTTCATAAGACCTTTTTCATTTCGTTCGCTTCTCGCTGGAAGTTATGGTGAAATTTTTACAACCTCAGATGGAACTGAGGCGGCAGGTAGGTTTCTCTTCTTGTCTTTTTCTTTTTTTTGGGAGATTTCCGGGAGCAGGAACAATAAAAGACGGAAGCTGGCGGCTGATGTGCCATAACGAAATGTTGTTGCCGCCATTTGCCGCTCCTTTTCTTACCGTAATTTGTCGGTGATTCATTTTTCCTGCCCGACCTCGTCGTCCCTTTTCTTTTCATTTTTTGCCCCCTGTTTTGTCAGGATATTATTTCTTCATCTGAAGTCTTGAGTTGGGACAGGTTTCTGTGCTTTATTAAATGCTTCATGGCACTACTTTCTAGCACCGAGAGAAATTAATCAGAAATATCGTTCAAAATGTATTTCGGTTTACTAATTTAGCAAACAAAAAATCATAGAATTATTTCATTAAAAAAGAATTTATAGAAATAATTTAATTATGGCATATTTATGCTGATTATCTTCGTAGCCATTTTTTCTCTGTCTGGCTTACCTTAAAAATTCCTCGTTTGGATGTCATCCCTCCACCCCAGGGCCACATTAAGTGGGGAAAACATGTCGGTGGCAACTCTTTGGCCGTAACAAAACTATGGAATACACTCTCCACACATTCCAAGCCACTTTGCAAAACAACAGAATGATTTTTTGTTTTTTAGCAAAAAGCCACAATTTAATTTCGACTTAATTGTAAACAATTAGAACAATATACAAGCATTGTGTGCACCTTTATTGTTTATTATTACTGCGCATTTTGTGCTGTAACCACGACGACATGTGTTGTGTAATGTCAAACGAAAACAATGCTTTTTCTGCGGCTAAAATGTTTTGTTTTCAATTAGGACATGGAATTTCCACAACAAACTACGTTTGACAATAGAAAAAAACTTGGAACAAAGCTCCAATTAAAGAAAATTAATATTAGAGATTATTATGAGCAATTAAGACAATTAAAACAATTGTTGCAAAGGCTTTTGCATTTCTTTTGACATATTCTGCAAATACCTTAAAAGACACAAAATAAATACGAAACTCTAACATATTAATTGAATTTATTAATAAGCTTCCTTTATAATTCTTTCCCATTGAACTCAACTCCTTTTACACCCCGACATAGGTAAGGGTATAACCTCTCCATTTGTTTTTAATGTTGTTGCTAAATTTAGTTTCGGTTTTTGTGTGTTTTTATTGCTTTTTTAGTAGTTTGTGCCCCGCATCCAGGCGGAATTGGGCGTGAAAACGCTGCGGCGTCGGTGGCGACGGTAAAAGTGTAGCTTTATGGCCTTCGAGCGGAGGTGTGCTGTGGGCTTAGCAGCGTATATATGGCATGCCAACGGCGCGTATGAGTGATACACGTGTAAATTTGTTAAAGTACTAGACAAAACGACAAAAGGAGAGGCGGCAAAAGCTGGCATAACAACAAAGGAACGCCAAGAACCAGAGTCGACCCAATTGATATCCTCGACAAGCTAAAGAGGGAGCCGGCGGGGGAGAGGATACCGATTCGGATTCGGTGCCGGGAACAAAGGATAATGCCTGGGGAGAAAGTGGAAGGACTGGGGGCGAGGGCGGGACGGGGATTCGTAAGCCGATTGACGTTTGTTTAGTCTGTGTTAAGTCCTGCAATGAAAGCCCGCTTGTATTCCGTTCTGCTCGGCTCGACTCCCTGGCCCGGCTTTAAGGGTAACCAACTGAAGAACAACAATTGCATATACCTCCACTTAAGCACCCAGATACACACCACGCACGCACACACCGACACACACAGAGAGAGAGAGAGAGAGTGTGTGTGTGTGTGTGCAACTCATGTATTTATGAAGTGTCAACAACGTCGTCATCATGATGCATGGCACCCAGCACTATCTGCCCTCGGTTCAGGCTGCCGTCGCCCCCTATTTCACCACTTTTTCACCTCTTTTGAACCCCGTTATGCTCCCCCTTTTTCTGGTTCCCCCTTTTAACCCACTCAGTGCCGCCCCTGCCCATGCCCATGCCCTGACTTTATGCACTCACCTGAGCTGAGCTCTTGTCGCATTCTTTGCGTTTTCTCCTTCATTCTTTTGCATCTGCCCGAGGGTTGACTTTATAAATTAGTTAAAAAATAAATAAATTATAATTTAAGAGGCTGGCATTTTTGTTTAGAATGAAAATATATATGCTATTTTTGTTAAATATTAAAATCTTCAGCAATTAAACTTAAAAACAAAAAATTGAGCAAGATAGAACAAGCTAAGCTAAGAAAAAGGCTTTTTCTTTAATATATTAATTGTTCTGGGAGTCATTTTAATGGTTTTGTAGGTTAATAAATTATTTTAATTGTTTTATTATATTAAAATGAATTAAATCTTTGTCGGTTTAAATATAAAAATATTTAAGGATTTTCAAAGCCCAATTATTAATAGTAATTACTAAAAATGCAGTACTATTTTACCTAGAATTTGATTAAATAATCGTTTTAATTTGATTTTTAAATATTAAAAATATTAAATAAATACCATAAATCCTCCTTAACTATCCCGGTTACTTTTCACACCACCCATGGCTGGCTGTTAATTTAGGCTTTATTACAGCACATCAAACATAGAAACAGTGACAGCAGGCCTGAGTAATTTTTGTTTGTTTCACGGTTCCGGTTTTAATTTTACCTTTGCTTTTTTTTCTTGCAACTACTTGCAACTCAATTTGGCAAACGAAATAAAAGTAAAAGCCTAGGCACATTTTTAAATACCCTACAACAAATGTTTCTTACTTTAACATTAAATAAAAGCAACTAAAATATAAAGCGTTAACTAAACGCCTTAATTAAATATAAATAAAATTCTACAAACACTTCTTACCATTAAAATATTTGATTTAAATATTAGCTAGACTTGAATCCATTTTGTAGCCCGCTTAATTTATTACAGCAATATTTTAAAGAACGCTTCACTGCCATAATAAGCTCATTTATTTACCAAAATAACCCTTTAATATTTCTGCAATGACAGTACCCAGGGGCAGGGTTGCCATTAAATTCCTCGGTGGCTGTGAATATTTGCACAACAATTAATCATCGAGATACAAACCGCCGCAAAGCTCCGGCCAAAGGTGTGTTACCTTTAAAAAGGGGCTTACAACAAAATACAAATAAAAAGAGAGAAATAAGAATAAAATGGCCGACAGTTGGCGAAATCGTGTTTCTATGTCAAGCATAAATTTCTACCCTCTGTGTTTTCCACCGGCTTTCCACACCGTGATGAAGACAGACGACGATTATGTGGAAACAGTGTTTTTTTTTTTTTTGTTTTTGGGGAACGGGTTGACTGGGGACTGTGTTGTACTGAGAGAACTGAGAAGCAAGAACTGAGAACCGAGAACCGAGAGTAAAAGGCTTGTTGACAACGCCTGGGGAAATGGTTACGGTGCACTTAATAAATGCCGAGCTGAGAATTCCCCCAGCCCTGCCTGCACTTATATCTCATTTCTTTCGCCTTTGCGCAAATGCAAATAAATTATACGGAAATAATTTCATTAAGACGAGAATAAGGAAGAATGCTCGCTCCTTCTCGCGAAAAGTGTTACAAGTGTTACAAATGCACACACATGTGTGTGTGTGTGTGTCATAACTGCAACTGCAGAAAACATTCGCCGGCAATTTGCACGACAATTTGCCAAACAATCTGTCAAGCCGGAAACATTTCGCGAAACTTTCCCCCGGAGTAATGAGAGCACTCGCACTTGCACTTGCACTGGCAAAGTGCAAAAAGCAGGCAACTTTTGTCATAATCAGAGAGATTTCTGATGAGCAATTTGTCGACTTTCCTCCAAAAGCTAATCAGTTGTGTTGTTACTTTGCAGTTTAAGTAGTTTCGGGGATTATTTAGGATTTATTCGCTTATAATTTTCGAGCACTATGCTGGAGTTTATCAATAAAAATGTAGTTTTTATTTGAAACTGAAGCAAAGCAAAGCTTCCAATTAACTTTATAGTAAAACTGAATTAAATTCAACGATAAACTTGCTTATTAATTTATTGTCTTTCTATCAGTGTAGAAAAGCAAAAATGAGAGAGATTTCCTTTGAAATCTTTACGGAAACAACAAACTAATGTTTCCTTTTCCTACTACTCTAAAAATATATAAATCTAAAAGCTAATGCAAACTTGGTTTAATATTTAATTTATTCATTATAAAATATGATTAAAACTGATATAAAATT
The DNA here is from genome assembly GCA_008042475.1 of Drosophila kanapiae. Lineage (NCBI taxonomy): Eukaryota > Metazoa > Arthropoda > Insecta > Diptera > Drosophilidae > Drosophila > Drosophila kanapiae. The sequence goes on along the minus strand of VNJM01002274.1, from coordinate 86,541 downwards.
CACTCGTTATAAATAGAAATTCATTGAAAACCCCAGAAACTCAAATTTCAGTGATGCAATTAAATTTGATCAGAACAAACACTAAGACTTTGTTAAGCCTCTTGCCATAAAAGGGAAAAACTATTTTGCAAAGCGGTTTTCGTAAAAGGCAACTTTTGAACTTTGGCCATTAGCTGCCAGAGAATGTTGTGGCCAGGTCAAAAATATTGCTATTCGCTCGCTCGTCCTCTCTCTCTCTCTCTTTTTTTTTGGCCAAGTTATGATGATGGCCTTGGTCGAAGGCTGTTCATCAAAACTCAATGGACGGGGCAAAGGAGCCCCAAAAAATCCAAACACAATTCCGAAGCCAGTCAATATAGAGAGGGCATCGCAGACAACGAAAGTGGAAAGTGGAAACTGGAAAGTGTGGGAGGGTGGAGAAAGCATAGAAAAAGTGCCCCGAAATGAACCGGAAAAGTATTTGTTCCTCTAACATCAAAAGAGAGTGAGAGCGAGAGAGATGGTGAGTCAGAGGATGAGAAAGGGAGGGCAATACAACCGCACGGTTGCCTTAAATTGTTTTCCGACCGAATTCGGCGGCAGAGCGAAAAGCGAGAAGCGTCGAGCACATTTTACAACTCAGCTGAAGTGCTTAATTACACCGACAGGGACAGAGGCAGAGAAACAGCGACAGAGATGGAGAGAGAGAGACGACAATAGATGGGGTCGAAAGAGATGGCAGACAAAGGCGAGCGGTGAACAATAGAATGCTATTCCTAGTCCTAGTCCTACACGGGAAGCAAATAAAAGGGATTTTAAAATATATAACATTTGAAATAAATAAAATAGGGATTACAAAAACAAAACTTACACAGGTTGGGGGATATACAGGCTAGTAAATTATTCCTTTTAAGGATAATGTTAATACTTTTCGAAAGCCCAATATAGAAAGTCTACACAAATAAGGGTTTGAGCCCTATCTTTCTAAGCTTCCCTTCAATTTTCTTGTATCCTGAAACTAAAAGTTTATATTTTCGGGCTCCGATCTTTAAATTCTTCGCCCATCCATGTTCTCCCTTCTGTTTTTTTATTGAATCATTCTTTTGAACTTATAAAGTAGAATTTAAATGATTTGATCATAATGTATTATTACATTATGTTATTGTTGAATAAATTTAGTTCCTCAATTTTAACTGAACATTGTTCGACTCTTATTTTATTTCTCTCCGTGTACGTACGTACGTGTGCTGCGAAATCAAAACCGCCGAACAGCTACTTGGTTATTTGTGCTGGCCACAGCCACAGGATCCTCATCTCCTCATCCTCCGTCCAGGTTTCGCTGGGCTGAATGGGTGGAGGGGTGAGTGAGTGAGTGCCACCCGCTTAGGTGGCCATTAGTCCTAATGACTTGGGAGCCAACTTGGCTACTCTCTGTCGTCACGCCTCCTTTTTCGGACAGATGGTACAGTGAAGCCCTTGGAGAATCGCTTCAAACTATGCCGAATAAAAAAAAAAAGATGAAAAAAACACTCACCATTATTAGTAATCCATTAAGAGATAAGTGAAAATTAATAGAGTGTGCCCAGCTTGTTTGCTCCAGGAAATAAATGATGTTTTAACTGAGAAATCAAAAGGGAAATATAAGAAATTAATCTGTTAATGAGAGTTGTATCTCTACCTTATGCCTTATACCTTAAAATATATATAAAAGGCTCTGAAACTAATTAAATATTAAATCAAATAAATTAGAAACAATTTATGTGACCTAATATTAACCAAAACTTCGAAATTCGCCTCATTTATCGATGCCTGCCCATCGTTTTGGGCTTATCGATATACCGGGAAATTTGCAACACAAAGTGCAACCAGAGACTTGCCTGTATTTCATGGGGGAACAATGGCGTCGAGATAGAGAGTGAGAAACTGTGATCTAGGGCATAGTGTGGGGGGAATGGTGGCTGGGGGGCTTGTGGGGGCAAGGAAATGTGGCAAAGAAAGTTGCTTTGTGTTTTTAATTCATTGTTAACGTTGCTTTGTTCGCTGGCTCCCTGTTTGTGTGTCCCTGTCTCTGGCAGCGCGTGTGTATTTTCGCAGCGTTGCGTATTATAAACAGTTAAAAGAACTTTGCGCGCCGCGATTTTAATTCCTCTTCGCCATAAGAAGGGTAATTTTTAATGAGCATGAGAGGCAGAAAGGAGCAAAAAAGGAGAGCTGCCAGCAAGGAGTCATCCTGCCTGCTGCCGCTTTATCATCGTCTCGGGCCTTCCGTTTCAGTTTCAGGCCAAGCTGCATTCTGCAAACAAGGCAAAGGCACAGACAGCGGCGAAATAAACACGGCAATGAAATGAATAAAAACGGCTAAATACCCTAAAAACAGGGATAAGTATGTCTAAAATCTTAGAATTCCACTTGAAATATTATGTAATGAAGTCAAATCGGATTAAAAATCTTTGTTTCTACTTTTTAGGAAGGTATATTTGTCCTTTATAATTCATTTAATTATACTAATTATTCTAATCTAATTAACTAAGACGATTTTTGCGTAACGAAGTCGAAGTAAACAAAGTACACTCCCCACAAAAACGTAGAATACTCTCCACACAAGAGTATAATTATAATATAAATAAACTGCAAGGCAGAGAAAACGGGGACAGGTTCCTTTTTGTTTACGACTGTTAAGGAGGAATGCTGGGCAGGAATATGGTTGGTATGCTGGTGGAGGACGGCAAAGAGATGGCCCCAGCAGCATCCGGTGAGACCAACATCCTGCTTCTGCTTCTGCTGCTGCACTTAACCCATATTCCAGGCCCGGCTGAGCTTAACTCCTCTTCGCTTGGCGCTGCCAGAAAAAGGCATAATTTGCACGCATTCGTTTTAGTCATTTTCATAAATTACCCCTTTTTCACATTAAAAATAAAAATATAAAAAAAAGACAGAGAGGCGGCATTAATCTTGGTGCTCCAGCCGATTTCCAGGTCAATTCCGGATGCGCTTTAAAATGAATCCAATAAGTGCACAAAATTCGCAGAGAATTCAAAATTAAATGAATTTGCATGAAAACCAAGGGGATACTAAAATGTAACTATAATTGACACATGCTATGAACAATTCTAATTTTTTAGTACAGTGAAAGCCTATCAATCTTACTTAGTTTACTGAAATTTAGCCGCTCAACGCTTTACTGCATTTCGGTAATTATGAACCATCATCCAATGTTAGAGTTTATATTAAGGCAGAACCAATTGCCCAACGAATACCGATGGGATAATGAAAACATTATTGGAACAAACACCCGATGTGTGATCCCCTATATATAAAAGTTAGGGGAATGGACGGAAGGAAGGTATGGGTAAAAGAGGAGCACTGGGTCGGGTCGTTTGCCCGACTTCGGTTCGCTGCACATTGAAGTGCATTCAAGTGTGCTCGCTACAATGCAACCATCGAATGGAAGGAGGCACTTTGTCCACGTGAACGAACAGTGGTGTCGGCCAGGAAAATTACAGCAGGGATTGCGATTGATTTGTATAGCCCCAGAGACCAAGACATCGTCATAAAATAAAGTCAGATGTGTGTGCAGGATTAGAAGAGACTCTCTCGTTCGCTACCGGTTGTACATTGCAGGCAAAGCGTGGAAGATATCCGAAGGAAACGGCTCCCTTCGATTCCGTTTTAAACGAAGACTGCATGATACCCTTATTTTGCGCACTTTGAATGTAAAGGAGGCCTATCTATAAGGAATCTCAATTTGGTTTTAATTCACACCTTGAGTTAAAGATGAATTTGATTGGTGAATTCCCTTGAATCGAGAAAAAGATCAACGCCCATTGTGCTAGCACCAACCACTGTGCCCAGGACCTCTTTTAGCCCCATTCAAGCGGGCTCTTTGGGACAGCTACAGTTACAATGCATGCGGATAAACAACGAGAACAGAAAGCAACACTTGAAACAATAATAATAACACAATCAAGTGCCTGTTCACACACGAAGCTCACGCTACGAGTGTGTTTCTGTCTCAGTCCCTGTCTCTGTTTCGCTGAGTGCGTGTGTGTGTGTGCTAGCAGGAGGAAGGTGCGGGGAGGGGGGCTTTTTGAGTGCACACATATGCATTCCACCTGAATGCATTACGTATACGCCGCGTGTGCTGGAAGAGAACTCGCACTCACTCACCTCCCATCTCCTGGTCGCACTTTCTTTTCACACATGCGTTTGGCCCATGCCGATGACCCAGCAGAGAGGACGACAGGCTATCCATCCTATCCTTTTGTTGGCGAGCCTTGAGGCCATCCTGCATCCATCCTCCATGCTCTTCAGCAGCAGCAGCCGCCGCTCTACAAGATTCTGCAACAATGGTTGTGAGTGGGTTTGTCAGCTGCTGTGTTTGCCCTGCTGTCTGTGTTTGCTTTAGGTAATCATCTCGGAACGCCCAACGCCCCACGTCCTCACACCCATCGTGCCTCCACATTTGCCATCTGAATCAGACAGACAGTCAGGCAGACAGACAGACAGGTAACCAGCAAGCAGCAAGCCAGGAAAACCAACCAGCCAGCAGGTGAGAGAGTGGGAGCTGAAAGCTGAAAGATGCCAAGCCAAGTCAGGGCTACTTGCACAAAGGCAATCATAAATCTCATTCCCGCGAACGAATCCCGTATAGATAAGGGGGCAAAGTCATCAAGTCGATCGAGAAGTTGCCTTGATCCACAATAAATGACTAGCAGCTGTGCGAGGGAATCATCATGGGAGAAGGAAAATGTTACCTTGGTTTAGGAATCATATTTTATACTTCATTTACCTCGGGAAAAGAGTATTCTAAATAATAGCAATCCAAAGTGCACTTCAAGAAGTATAGATATACCTTTTTTTTTAACAGGAAATCTATCTTGTTTAAAGGCAGCTCTTTTTCTACACCTTTTCTCACGCAAAAGGGGGAGAAAAAAAACACGAAAACCATACACTTTCTCACTTCCTGTTTCGCTTTGGCAAACTGAAATTGCGTTTTCTGATTTCCCTTTACGCATTTCAATCTCGGCTTTCTTATCAATTAAGCCCCCCCTCCCCCTCCTTTAATCACAGTCCTTTTTTACCGGCCTCCGCTTTTAGAGTTCCCCCCGCTCAGCCTTATTCCCGGTTGCCTGCCATGTTTCTCGTTTACTTTTTGCCAAAAAAATAAAGAAAAAAAGAAACAAGAAGAGAGAAAGGAAAAGAGGTGAAGGCAGGATCAAAGGCTGGCCAGGCTGCAGCAATATCCTTCCATTTATGCATGGTGCCTGCAATTTATGCGCATCCTTGTGCCAGGGTTGCCACCTTCCTGCTTCTTCTGCTACTCCTTGCCGAAGTCGTGTCTGCAAAATGTTGCCCAGCCAACACCTTCTAATAGTTGCTTTTTTTCTCCTTGCTCCTTTTTCGAATGGCAACCACTACTGACACCATTTCGTATCCCCTTGCCTAGTGTGTGTTTGTGTGTGTGTGTGTGTGTGTGTAAAGTCCTTGCAAAGGAGCAAAAAATTAAAAATGTGTATAAAATAACTTTTGCTCTTTGACTTTTGGCGCCGTTATGCATTTTTACGCAAGCAAGCACTTGGCATCGCTGGCTCCTTTTTCGGGTAGATGGAGGCTAAAGGACTTCCAGGATGCCAGGAACGTGCCGCGTGCCATGAATTTCATAAACCCCACTGCACCAGCACACACACACAAACACACACACATAACCCTCATTCCACATTCCTCATGGTCCCCGCATCCTATCCTGATCCTGGCCTTAGCCAGTAGTCCCCGTGTTTAGCCATCGCTCGTCGTGGCATAAAAGAGTTGCTCGTTATAATAAAGTTGCGGCCACAGTGGGCCAATATCCAGGCAGGAGCCAAAGGACACCAACGAAACGTATATCAATTACATTGTGAATTACGGGCTAACCAGGCGCTTGGCTGTTAGCTAAAACTTTTCCGGGCCCCGGCACTTTTGCTTAAATTATTATTTTTTCTATGAATTACCACCTGAAATTATGGAAATATGTGCTCATCATATTTTATGAAAATAATTTGCTTTTTAATTAAAATAAAGTAAATATCTACCTGGCTCAGTTCTACTCACCTTTGTGATGTTCTTTTTTTTTGTTCTCCCAAAAATGCAGATATGTCAGGTTGGCACAAAACATATTCACTATTCACTGGCAGGCAGGCAGGCAGGCAGGCAACTCAAGCCTGCAATTGTGGTAACCTTAGAACACCCGCAAATCCTGGCACCTTACACCCTAGCCTGGAACGAAACAAAGAGGTGGCTGCTTTGTGATGTGCAGAGGACAAGGGCTAAGGCTGACCATGCTACACCGAGAGCTCTCCTCGGATTCCCGACATGACCTCAGACACATGCCGAAAGCAGTGGCGAGAGCCGGGAGCCACAGCAAAACATGTGCCGGGCATAGTTCACATTGCACACAGAGATTGGGCCACAGAGAGATGGGTGGGTGAGGCCATGCCGAGATGGATGCCTGCAACTATTTTGATAAATAAGAGTCGGGGGGCAACACAAATGCAACCCTGCAGGGGACCTAGCACTGGCTTAACTAGTTGGGAATTTGAGGGTAATAGCTGGCTTTTAAATGGAAATACTGACCAAACAGAGTTTAGATTATTTATTATTATTATTGGTATAGTTAGATCTTTGATTACTCAGTTTGAACTGAGACATTTCTCTTATAATTAAGAATGAGCTTGTTAAAGTATTATTTAGTATCCCTAATCGATACCTCAGCACACTATCGATTAATCGAATATCAGAATGTTAGCGAGCACTTGCTGAAACTAGTTGGGAATTATAGGGCAATACATTCTTTAAAGACTTACCTTAAATTATTTACATACTTAGAGCACTTATAGTAAGTAGGTGCAATTCAATTTAAAAACGCCAAATCAGTTGAGAATTTTAAAACAAACAGCTTGTTTTCAGTGGTAAATAAATCTACCTATAAAATATATCAAAAGTTGAGCCTCAAAAAATAAGTCAAACCAGCTTTAAGGTTTAAGCCAGATCCAGTCGGGAATGGGTGGATATTCCGTCTTCTAATATGGCTTTAGCTGCCGTAAAGAAATGCCCTGGCAGCCAATAATTGAGTTGCGTTATTTTTATCCATCATCCGGGCTGGATGGGATGGATGAGCATCGATGGCACCGATAGACATTTTTGTGGGCGTCTCCTTTCGCAACCCGGCGTAATGTCAGGCCCCTTTGCTGTTCTCTCTCCTGCCTACTCTGTCAATAATTTCGTTGGCAACCCGCAACAGAAAATGGAAAAAAAAAAAAACAGGAGCCAACAAGAAAACAGAAAACACGTTCAAAAGCCACGGACCTGTGTACAGGAAGCAATTACGGAACAGGCGGTACAGCCAGGTACAAAACACTAAGCCCAGGGGTGGAGATTATTCCTCAAAGATAAATTACCTAATGTGCTTAGGTTTGCTTAGATTTCAAATAGATTTACAGGATTTTATTGCCATTATTCTACTATTTTTTCAATTTATTTGTACCTTTTAATAGAATTAATTTACTCTTTTTTGAAGAATTTATCATGTATCTTCTTTCTTTAATTTATTTTGTGTAGCTTCACATTCGATATTCAAACCATTGAAATTGCATTCCTTTAGTTTTCAGTTCTGTCATATTAATAAATCTCAAACCCCATTAAACAACCATTTGCATTGGCATTTACTTTTTGTTAAAAAAAGAAAAATCTCGTATTTTATTTACCCAAAATCATCAGAGTTGCTTTCACAATTTGATGCCATCAAATGTAATGGAAAAAATGCATGTTACTTTGGCACTCATTCAATTAGAGAGTATTCTTGTTGTTTTTTTTTATTATTTTCTTTTTATGTACATATGATGTTATGCGACCGTCTTTATTATTTTATTCGTTTGACAAATAACGTAATACGGGCTTTTAGTTTGGAGAGGAGAATAAATTAAAAATGTTGTATTTTTTTAGGTGAAGTTTTTCGTCATAGAACTTTTATTATTGTTGCCAAAATAATATGTGTAACCTACAAGCTGGGTGTCCTTTTTCTATCCTAGGTGCTTTAATTGAACTTAGAATCTACTTTTTTAGATTTTTAAGAATAATAATTGTAGATAATTTATGTTTAAATATAAAATGTTCATATAGTTTGTTGGTTTTTAATGTATTTATATTTTTAATGGGTTCTTCTATTTTATATTTAAGTCTGTTTTTACTTTATACTTCTAATAACCCTCCCTGAATTTTATATTTAAACATAAACTTATCTTTTTTTCTCAATTATATAATTTAAAATATTTAATTAAGCTGTTTATATTTTTTGAAGTTTTAGAAAAGATTAAATATAAAATTAAATATTTATTCGATATCCCTGTACACTATTTCCACCAAAAACTAAGCCTCTGCTTGACTGAGACTGTATGTAAAAATATATATATATATATATTTGAAGGCGTGTGTAAGCGCGTCATGTCCTGGCCTATGTTCTTTGGGTGTGTGTGCGTGTGTTGGTAATGAGGTTGTTTTTGCATGTTCACTCATAATACGAAATTTGGAGCTGTGTAACGCTGCTTTATCTATAAAACAACGCTGCCGCTGCTGCTGATGATGGCGACGGCTCAGGAAGCGTTTGGCTGCTGGAGGAAGTGGAAAATGGAAAATGCGGAAGGAGACAGAGAGAGAGAGGCAGAGGGAGGGGGAAAATGTGCGGTGGAAAATGTGCGGGGGAGCACTGAGTGCTATGGTTTCTGTCTTGTTCAATGCATTTCGCATTTTGACATGTAATTAAACGTTTTGCGGTCGACACAACAACACCAAAAAGAGGGCATAGAGAGCTTGTGGTTCACAGAGCCATTTCCCATTGTCATTGGATATGATTCAGCCCCAGCCCAGATATATCTCATATATATATATATACGCACACATATCTGTTACATCCCCCCCTGTAGCCAGTGCATAAATATTGCGGCTGAAACAATGACGAGCGATTGATGTCATAGGAAATGCGTCGTCGTCCTTCAAAGCACCCACAGAATGAAATTGCTAAATTCGAATGAAATGATATATAAGCAAGAGGTTAAGTCTCTTGATTCCCTGTCAGCTCAACACAATATGGAAATTCATTAAGTACCGAAAGGTTGAAGGTTAAGGCGTAACGATCAAGTTTGTGAGGTGAAAGGTAGCTCTTAAGTGAAGGATTGGGGTTCTGGGTAGAAGTTTAATTAAAGAAAATGTAGCACACATTTCTGATACTGCCTTTCATTTTTTTGGTAAGCAAAAATCCGACAGAATACATGTTTGTTGGCTTTCTATAATTGTAAGTCACGTTTTCTACTTCTTTATTTTGCTTATACAAAAATTTATGGACTCCACTTTTTTTTTGCCCCACAATTATTATGTCCTTGAGGTCATTGCTCAAGTGAGCTAAGTAAGAACCTCTTCTTAGGCTCCAAATTAATTTAAGACCAGACCAGAGATAAAATAATACGTCGCTGCAGCGCTATGAAGTTTCGCTTGTGGGTTAATGTTAAAGGCAGCTAGCGGCTGTTGGGGTTAAGCTGGGGCCAGGAGGGTTAAGCGGGCGGGGCGAGAGAGAAAGAGAGGAAAGGAAAGTTTTTGTGGAAATGAGGAAAATAACATTTCATTGCATACTTTTAGGGCAACGCTGCTCGGGTTAACTCAATATTTTCTTGGCTCCTTGTGGCATTTTTCTTAGTTGTAGTTGTTGTTGTTGTCCGACGTACTTAAGCATGCATATGAAAATGCCGACTACTACACTGAAAACAAAAGTTTCCATTTTCCTTGACACAAAAAAATGCATTTAATGTAACCGTATAACTTTAGAAATTATTTTCAGTTAAATCCCTAAGGAGATTTTAAAGATTCTGGCTTTAATGTGTTTAAACTTTACGCACTCAGTTTGGAAATATATTTACATGATATACGATATCTTTACATGTTTTATTTTGTGTAGTAGTATTCTTTTATTATTTTTTTCTCCCTGTGTAGGCCTTTAATGCCCCACTTTACTCAGCTGGAGCAAGCGAGATGGCCTGCATTTGCAGAAGCAAGATGGAGCAAACATTCCGTCGGCCATTCATTCATTCATTTTTGCATTTCACTGGCTCACATTTCTTTCTCCAAATTGTTAAAATGGAGCATGCAAAATAATTGCGTGCACCCCGCAACACCCACGCCCATGCCGACGTCCACAGCAACGCCCCTTTTTCGCACACCCCGTCACTTTATGCAACATTTTGCCAGGCATATAATATTTTGCTCTTAATTCGTTAGCCAAGTCTCGCTGCACTTTAAAATTGCAATTGATGCTGAGCAGCGTTTGCCATCGGCAGTGTTGCCATCTAGGATATGGAAATGGTAGCTAAATTTGACATTACAAAAGATTTAAATATAGGGTTAAGTATGGGAAAAGTCGAACTAATAAATAAGTATTTATGGCCCACTTGCTTTCTTAACCATAAGATTGAAAAAACACAATGTTGGTAACACTGGTCGCTATAAAAATAGTAAAGTTCCACTGAAAAGTACTAAATTCTTTATAGAATATTACTTAACTATGAACAGACTTGTGCCAAACCTTTTTGCGTTAAATATCACTACTTCATATGGAAATTTCGAATTTAAAAAAAAAAACATACAATCTTTAAAAACAAGCCCTACTTGGCACTAATAAAAAGGCAAGTTGGCAACCCTGATGGCTTTGCCAAAAAGAGAAACTTTGTTCATTAGAGAGTAAGAGGAGGAGAAATGCGTATTTGATTATCTTTCGGGTTCGGACTCTGCACCAACAAAGCAATACAAATGGATGCCACAAATATGCATTTTGCAGGCCAAATTGTGCATTTGCCGATGGAGAATCATGCACTAGGGCAGGGGTAATGTTAGCTGAGGATTTTTCGAGGGTCATCAGGCTGCTGAAAAGCAGAACAAAAAAAAAAAAAGAAACTATAGTATGCACAGTCACAGATGGCGATTTTGACTTGACTTAAGCTCGACTGCAATGCAAGTGCAGTTGCATTCGATTAAGTCTGGTCTACCAAAAGAACCACATACTCGGTTACACAATGTCACACAGAGAGCACTCAAAGGAGTGTGGTCCTGCACAAGAAATGGTCTACGGGGTTTTTTTTTTGTTGTGGTTTTGTTTTATGGGTACATTAGAACTCGATTTTCTAGTTGATTGCTCTACTTTTGGGTGTCATTCACGAAAACGTTGTCTTCTTTCTATGCCATTGTATTTTAATTCGAGCCTATTCAAAAACCGCACGAAAAGAAACCTAAGAGAGATACAATTGTAATTAAACTCTCTCGTTCGCTACTGCGAATAGCATGCGGCTTCAAGCGAGCGGAAACTGAGCAAACTGAGAAAAAAAAATGTCACATTTCACTCTGCCGAAAACCTACTCATATCAATCCCTACAAGACAAACATTATTACAGCTTATTAAATTAAAAATCGAAGGATGAATATCCCTTTCCCGGATTCCGACGGGGAGACGTCGGACGTCGAGAACTGTGGCCCATTAGGGATGACCCTAAGTCGGGCTAGAGTCGAACGGATAATGCGCCGGCTGAACATAACCCGGCCTCAGCTCAGATCAGAGGTGTCTCAGGGGCTGCAGGATTACCAGATCGTTCTCGATGTGGAACTGCTGCGAAACCGGGAGAGGGAGCGATGGCGTCAGTTTGGACAAGAACTGATAGCGCTGTCCAGGCGATTTTCCAGCGAGGTGTCGGTGGTCAAGCCGGCACGTGGAAGTCACCGCTTGTTGCATCGCAGAATTATCCACACAGATCCACAAAACAGGACATCAGGAACGGGATTTACCAGGACCTAAATCCACCAACGATGACTGAGAGAACATACCCGAGAAACAAAATACACCAACATAGTGAACTTGGAAAAAATTAACAAAAAAAACCACAACACACATTGCATTCGTTTGCAACAATTTTTGCAAATTCATTTTATTTGTGTATTTTGAAACTTTATTTTAAATTCCATCAATAAGAACACAAAGAAACTCGGAATTACACCAACTAGCATAAATTACAACAATGTGTTCTGTAAACACCACTATATGTGCAAAATTTGGATGAAAATAATGAAATGAAATATGAAATGATGGACAACATGTTTTGGTTATTAATTATTTAAAATACGAATATAAGTTATCCAATTAAATCTTTTCCCACCTTTTATTAAAAGAACCTTTTGTTTGGCCAACCAAAGCAAACAACTTAAAACTATAAAGACCTGTAAGAAGCTCATACTTGTAGGCATCTTAAGGCTTAACTTTGGTTTAATAACATTTTCAAATAGAGAGGGAGAGCGAAGGCCGTGTGTTATTTAATTTAATTTATTTAGCAACATTGAGAGAGCCATAATTGATAATATTTTCCTTTGGCCTACAGGTAGGCAGCCATTCCAGAGGGGATATATGCCATACAATTTCCGATTTGGCAGCACATTAAAGCGGAGGACGGTTGAACCCCATAAAAGATAACAGTTCGACACACATACACAATCCTTGAGTGGAGTCCTCGTTGGGCTGGCTCTGGGATATAACCTTTGTGCCTCCTGTCCTGTCCTGTCGTGTCCTCTTGGTTCTGCTTGGTCCTTTAGTCGTTTGCGTCCTTTTGCGTGGCCATTGAGCTGGCAGCCTTAACCCGCATCGGGGCGGAGGCTGTCAGTAATGACCCACTTGTGCTTCCCCTTGTCCGTTCCCCTCCTACCTCCGCCCCCATTTTTCCGGTACCCTTCCCTCACCCTTTTACCCCTCCTGTGTTTTAGTGCATTCAAATGCTCACTCATCAAAATCAAAAGTCAAATTGTCTGTCTAAGCCAAAGAGGAGGCGGCCCATAAACAGGCGGTGTTGCCAACTTAGCTGCTTTATGGCCAAACTCTGGTTATTTCGGGTATTCGGTGGCTTAAAGCGGTTTACTAATCAACTTTTGGTAGTTGCTTAAAGCTTAGTTATAAACTAGCAGGAGATCTAGAATTTAATTCTTTAATTCACTTCTTGCTGCCAGGAACCCTCTCGAAACTTCCCTGAATATTTTATTATATTAAAAAAATTCTACATGATAAAAATGCAATGATCAAGTTCTCTTTTCGTTAACTGTCTTCAAATTTCCCATATTTAGCGGATTTTTCTTAATATATTTTCTTAAGAACATCACTGGTTTTTGGGAGGTTTTTTGGGTTAGCCGAAGTGATGGGACGGCGTCCCCTCTTGCTATTGCTATTAAGTTCACTTTACGTCCAGAAGTCAAAGCGAAAGTACCGGGGAGGTTACGGTTACGGGTACCGGCTGCTATTTATTTTCATTTTCGTGCATTTATGGCTTTATCTTCTGCTTCCCCGTCTCTCTCTCTGACACTTTGTCGTTTTTATCGTTTCAGCGTTAATTCGGTTAAGCACTTAAAGCAGCCACCACCACTGGACCACATGGACTTGGACTACTCCTGGCTCCTGGCCAGCTCGGGACAACAACAAATGGGAAAAATGCTGGCTCTACGACGACAAATTACGTGGCTGAAGCTGGAGCAGCAGTCACCTGCCTAGAGTTCGATACCAGGCACTTTCCTGTTGTCCCCATTAGCTAGCAGAGTCATGTCCAGCAGTCACTCCGGCACAATTGGCCGTAAACGCGGCGGCAGTGCTGCCGGTAGCGAGTATTATTACTCATCCGGCGGTATCGGTGGAGCAGGCTCCGGAGGCGGTACAGGCGGCGGCAGCGTTGGCGGTGGCGGCGGCGAACAGTTGCGACGCCAACGTTCAGCGGAATGGCACAGTCATCGTCATGGTCACGGTCATGGGCATGGACTGGGTCACGGCCTAAGTCACGGCCTGGGTCACGGTTATGGCAGCAGCAGCGAGGATGAGTACCAGAACACGGGACAGGCGACGGCGTTCGATACCCAGCTGCTAGCCCAGCTGTTGCTGCAAAGTCAGCAATTGGCAAGTAAGTACTCGGGGCTCCAAAAAACGTAATCTTTCTATATAGAGAAAAAATAAGACCATGCAATAGGGGGGGTCTTAAGTTCGTACAAATATATGGCATACTCTTTAGCTGCAGACATTTAAGAAGCTCTAAAGTGGCGAATATTTAAGTTATTCTTTCTTATTCGTGATGAGAAATGTAATACTTTAGTCTTACATTTCCGTCATAGATTTTTTAAAGGTTTCCCATAGATTTTCCCAATTATTTCCAATTTTACAATATCTTAGATTCAAGATAGTTAAGCCGTTGTAAGATGTAAAGATCTTTAATCAAATTCTTAGTTCTAGAAGCCAATATTTTGCATATTTTTTTAATAACTCATAAATTTCCGCCCAGTGTAGCTCACATTTATTATGAGAGATTTTTTTGTTATTTGAGGCGGATGTTAAGGGGGCGTGTGGCGGTCAAATGCGATTTGCCAGTCGGTCAGGCTAGTAAATATTCATTATTTTATTTAATTGAATTATTCAGCTGCCGCAACTGTGTCCAGGCACAGGATGCGGGGGTAACCAACTATCCTGGCTTATCCTGGACACAAATCGATTCCAATTGCTGGCCATTGAAATGGAGAAGGCCAAGACGACGAAGGGCCAGAGAAGAAGATGATGATGATGATGATGATGGGGGCACTCCTGACAGTCCTCTGATTGAATTGAGTAAATTGCTCCCGATATCTGACAGTGGAGGCTGGCTTAGAGAGGATTTATACAATTTTTTGTGATATTTTCAAAGTATAGAAATATTCTTCAGGCTTATGAGGATTTTAATCAATAATAAATAATAAATATATTCCGTTAAAACATAAAATACTGATTATTTCAAAGGTTATTTATAAGAAAGTAAGTCGTAAGTCTATTGATTTCAGTATTTAAATTTGAATTAAATATTTTTGGCTGTTTTTCGGGATTCGAATCCCGATTCTTATGGGGAATCCCCACTGTGCTCGCAACTCCCCTGGTGGCAGCACCGCGAACGTCAGCAATGCGCAATTCAATTACAATCAAGTTGGCAGCACCGGCCTAATGGCCGATACAATGGCACATCCTCCGACATTATGCTGCCCCCCATCCATTCATCCGTCCGTCCGTCTGTCCGTCTCCGACTCTCCCGGTGCGAACTTAATCGAAGCATAAAACGCAAATCGCTGCGACTACCGAGGCGAACGCTCTTTTTACGGGCCTCTGCCTGCCAGTCTGCCAGTCGGCCTGCATTTGTTTCGGCCCATTTTATTGTCTGTTAATATTTAATGCAATTTACGATTCATTTTTTACAACCTAATAACGCTCGGACGAACGCGACGACGGATTCGCCGTCTCGCAAATTGTTTGCCGGCCGTTACTCTCGCGGGAAAATTGAAAAGCCAGAGAGCAGCAGAGCTCCACTTGCTCCATTCCGCGAAAAAACTGCGTCATGCTGCGTGAAAACTGTAAAGTTTAAACGCTAAAGTGTAGCTTAAATTGTGCAAATCTTTGATGGCAGTGTAGACATATGGAAAGATAATATCTTCATGGGATATATAGGATATTCTGATTACGTTTCTTTTTGGTATTAGTTTACTTAGCTAACAAGTTAACTATATGAATGAATTTCGACTAGATTTTACAAGTATTACGACCTCTACAGAGAATTTAGTGACTCTCTAAAGAACTGCCTAACTAAAGACTGTCTCGCTGTTTTTTTTCTTATACTTTAAAGCCTGAGAATTGAAATGCTGGTCAAAACTATGCAATTGGAGACTTTTTAAACTTTGCAGCATTGCATTAGTTGACTCTTTTTAATTATTCAATTGATATTTTAACCGTTTCTTTGCTTTATCTTCCTTCAGGCATGGAACACTATAACTCCGACTGCGAACCGGATTATCTACGGCATCGCGATCGCCATATCCTGGAGAATACATCACCGGGCGATGTACCACCACCGCCCAATGTCACAGCTCCCGTTCCTGCTCCCGCACCCGAGGTGACCTATGCCCAGCCGCATCAGCAACGCTCGTCGATGGGTTCGCCAATGAAGCTGGTGTCCACCGTCTCGGCGGGCAAGTACCAGACCAACGCCAATCTAGGACTCTTTCCGAACAGCAGCAGCAGCGGCAGCAGTGTCCAAAATGGACCCGGTGCCGCTACCTCCGTTGCCTCGCCGCGCAGTACAAATCCCTTCCTAAGCTCCAAGTTTTCTGCCGAGGATAATGCCCTGGACAATGTACTGTTGCCGGCATCGGCTTCATCCTCGACAGCGGCGTCCAGTCATAGGAGCAGTCATAGGAGCGGCGGCGGTGGAGCAGCAAGGAGTACATTGAATCGTCTCAGTGGAATGACTAGTTCCAGCAGCGACTCCCATCATCAACATCATCATCAGCAGCAGCAGCAGCAGCAGCTAACACAGATGGCCGCTGTGAAGCAGCTGCTCCAGCCGGAGGATAGCGGAGATGAGTTTGTGTTGGGGCGCGGTGGAAATTGTAGCAACAGCAGCGGACGGGAGTCAGAGGAGCCGCCACCGGAACCGGCGCCGCCGGAGATTCCGCCGCGCACACAGTCGCTGCTCATGTCCCTCCGCAAGCACTCCGACTACAAGCTAAAGTACGAGGAGAAGGGCGACCAGAAGCACGAGGAGTTTATCCCCACCAGCCAGCTGCAGAAGGGTGAGTTTCAGTCTTGAATAGAAAGGAATTATGGCTTACAAAATATATATATCTTTTATCTGAAAAAATATTCTTTCTATGGAATTTTTCGGTATCTCATGAGAGATAAGGTCTATGGCTTAGCCGTCTTAGATTTGATGTCCAAGGAGAGATCAACCTAAGTCTAAATCTTTAAACCCCAAAAGAGAAACCCACGAGTTCATTTAAGTATTATATTTATGCATTAACTTATCGAATGTATGACAAGGGTGGGTTATATTGAATGTTAACTTGTAGATGCCAAACTTCACGTCAAATCGCGACTGGTTCCATCATCAGGTGTGTCCCGTAAGTAAGTGTAATAAGTATATATGTTCGTGTAATCTATAAATGAAAAGTCAGAATATATAAATTAAGAGATCAATTGCGCTTACCTATCTTCGATATTATGGTGTACAAAGAAGAGCCGATGGAGAAACCCATGAGCTCATTTATGCATTAACTTTACGAAAGATTGTTCAGAGCCGAGGATTTTGTTGGATGCCAAACTTCACGTCAAATCGACTGGTTCCATCATCAGGTGTGTCCCGTGGGCCAAAAGTGTAATAGCAATACTGACGATATATGTATAGGTAGGAATATATAATATAAATTAAGAGATCAAGTGCGCTTACCCATCTATATAATGAGAATATTTTTATACCAAACTTGTGCATCATTGTACGTATATCATATTAGAGTAGCTTAAAGATATTCAAAGTAATTGTCGTAATCTGTCATCCATCGAAAATTAGCAAAACCATCCGCAATAGTGTCTGAAAGAAGGTAACTATTATCTGTTTGATAAATTCATTCGTTAACTGACTTACCAAAGTGTAACCACTGCTTCCGTTAAAATAATCGAAAGCGTGGGGCAAGAGTAAAAACCACTGAATGGAAACTTGTTGATGCCAAACTTCACGTCAAATTGCGACTGGTTCCATCATCAGGTTGTGTGTCTCGTGGGCCAAAGTGTAAAAATAAATAATAGCAGTGCAGGCGCTATATGTATAGGCAGGTATATATATAAATGAAAGTGAGAATATATAATATAAAAAGATCAATTGCGCTTACCCATCATCAATATAATGACAGTATTTAGTGTTCAAACTTGTGCATCATTGTACGTATAAAATGAATGTATGATAAGGGTAGGTAATATTGAACTGATACTTGTAGATGCCAAACTTCACGTCAAATCATGACTGGTTCCATCATCAGGTTGTGTAGACAGGACTCGTGCATCATTGTATGTATAAAGAGCGTCTGAAACTGGAGGCCTATTAGGAGTGCAAAGCAAAAAGGATTTCTTGTTACTCACCAACTGAAACTAGACACCACTTAAAAAAATACAAAGTAATTGTTGTAATGTGTTATCGACGAAAATTGTGTGGCGATACCATCCGCATTTTAGTGTCTGAAAGAAGGTAACTATTATCTGTTATGATGTATTCATTCATTAACTTACCAAAGTGTAACCACTGCTTCGTTCAGCATAACAGAAAGCGTGCGGAAAATAAAAAAACGAGTCAGACGCGCACAAACCAAGTGCGCAGCCTTAAATGAGCACTATGTAGTCCTTTGTGTTGCAAGTATCATCATCATGTTCTCACACAGAAATCACAAATAATAACCGAAAAGTTCTTTAAAATACAAAGTTTTTTTTTGTTTTTTTTTTCACTGTTTTTTTTTCACTGTTTTTTTTTCACTGTTTTTTTTTTCACTTAAAATTTTTCACATTTTCACAATTTTGATCAGAAATAAATGTTGTGCTCCGGACGAGCTCTGGATGTAAACTGAATATTTTCCGGTTGGGCTTATAGACCTGCAAGTGACAGAAGCGTTTGTTCGATGTCAAGGCTAACTAGATGAGATTTTTCATCATTTTTCGAAATTTGATCGCAGTTGGCCAGGCCACAAGCCAAGGGGGTTGCAATTCGTATAAAATGTTTGTTTTATATGAAAATAATGTTCAAGAAAGGCTTGCAATATTTTTAAGTGGGTTTGCCTTTACTCTAAGCATTTACTAAATTAAAGTTTTATATTTTAATATATTTTTTTTTTATTTCGTTAAAGCCATAGTACAGTGATTAAAAGATTTGCCATTAAATCTCCTTTAACTTAAGCATTTATGATATTTTATTCATTATATTTTATTAGATTTATATGGCACAGTTATAGCCATAGTTTCATTAAAATATATAGAAAAAAAATATATAAAATATATAAAAAAAATATATAGCAATAAAATATTAGACTTATTTCCCGTTAATAATAAGCCAGCAGAAAACCCATTTATTTGCAAATGGGAAAATTCTTAGCAGTGTCCAGGCAGGGAAATTGCTGGCAGGAAAATTTTATTCAAGGAACTTTTAAACAGGGAAATAACCTAAAATATCCTTTAGCTTTTAGTCCTAAGCTTTTTCTGGCTAACTGTCGTTGTCGATGTTTTTTCGCATTGCCGAAAGCTTTGGTGCCCTGTGCAGGCGGTGTTCTTTCTTAACAGAGTTTGCATGTCCTTTAAACAGGACTGTTACTGCTTAAAGCTTGGGGCTTGGGTTTTCGAAAAGCTTTTTAAGTTTATATTCAAGGAGTACAATATTAATTCGTGACTCTGTTATTTTCTTTTACAGATTATATACTTAGCGACAACCTCCGTTCAGATCAGCAGCTGAAACCGCTATCGCCTGGCGACTCAAATGGGTAAGTTAATAGGATTTTTTAATAATTATTCATATAGTTAACAAGAATTTTGACATTCAAAGGGTATTTAGGAAAGGTCCTTGAATATAAAAATATATTAAGGATATTATTGGTGTGAATAGTATTTTTTTACCAATAAATTGAAGTATTTACCTACAAGTTTAAGCTAATAAATCTCCAGTAACCTCAAGCCTTTGCACTAAATATTTAAATTTAAACTATTTATGTGACTTTTAAGTGCTAAGACTGGGTAACCTATGCTCTCCCCTTGAATCCTCTTCTTTGGCCTTGGATTAATGACCATCTTTGTGATGTTACTGTCATTGAAACTCGGCTTAAGTCCATCATTCGTTGACTACAAAAAGGGGGTACATGGTAAAGGCTTTTGTGTCTACTTTTTTTTGTTCAATGGAACAGGGCAATATTAGGGAAAAATAGCGGCGAAGGAACCTCCATGAGATGTCAACGTTTGCCCTCTAATCTCCGGCTGCGACTACGGCTCACTTTGGTGCTCATGTTACACCCAAAAAACCGACCAAAGGGAAAGCAACAGATGCACTGAAGAAATTGCACTTGAAAGCGTTCTTTATATTATTTCAAAAAGTAGATAACATTAAGGTGAATTCATATTACTATTATATAAAAAAGCACTTTAAATATTTATGTTATTTTAAAAGCTACAAAATACCAAACACTAAAAAAAGAATGGCATAAATTTGAAATTGAATATTTGTGGACACTTTTCTCAATGGATCTCAAACCGAATGGTTATTATGTATATTTATAATATCTTAATATTAATTGTTGTAAAGTTACTAACTTTCTTTTGTAATTTTCTAAAAACTTGTAAGTCAAGAGTGCACTTAAAAGCAGTACAGCTTCTAAACACCTTTAGAAGTTATCTATAACTATTTAATGAAGTTTTTGAGGTACCAAACCCTTTCTAAGGATTTTAAAAACACCAGTTATTACCTGCACACCCCCTTATATTTCTTAAAAATCATAAAATATATTTTATAAGTTTTCTTTAATGTTTTTCCGCCGTGTGTGTGTGTTTTTTTCCCCGGAAGTGCAGGATAAAATGAAGCTGGCCTCATGTTAACGGCAATTAAATCCGCAAACTGGTTTTTCGCATTGGCATCCGTGTGTTGGCCCGGATCGCTGTTTGTTTGTTTATCGTCCCTCTGTCTCTGTGTCTCGTTGTCTGCTTGTCCCTTCTGTGTCCCAGTGTCTCGTATCTCATCCACAAGTGCAGTGCTCCATTGTAATCCCGGCCAGATGTGGAGACACCAAAGCCGCAGCGCCAAACTTCAAAATGGCTGCCACACTACACACTACGGCTGCTGGTGGTGGCCATTGGATTCGCCTTTTTTGCTCCCACCCCCCCGAGTTCTCCTACGGTTTCCTCCTCCAAAGCATTTTCTTCCAACCACCTCCCTGCTCGCTCCTCGCTTCTCGCATCTCCTGGCCAAAAGATGTCCGTAGCATTTTGCGGTTTTGTAAGCGGCTTTCGCTTCGCATTTTGTTTGCTCTGCTCCTTTGGCGTTCCTCTGGATTTCCTCGGTGTGTGTGTGTGCCACGCCTCTGTTTTCCCCCGCCGAATATTTTTCCACTTGCCACCTGATGCTCCTGGAGTTCCAGTTTCAGTTCCAGTACCGCTACCGGTACCGGTGCTGGTGCCGGTGCTACCAGTGGCTGTGTGCAGCATAATTAAAGAACTCGCTTGGAGATTACGTGGTTTTATAGGTTTAACCATTGCCATTGGATTCCCTGTCCTTGCTTCCTTGCCTCCTTCGCATTTTCGAGGATTTTCCAGGCGCCAGTACAAAAGATAGACCGAGGAGAAGGCTGGGTGGAGACGGGCACGGAAAAGCGTTTCAGGTAGCCGAAAGTTTTCACCGCAAGACAGACGCTAATGTTACAGCTAATGATTGCGGAGCTGCCAGGACCTTCTTATTCTCCTCCTCCTTCGAGCATCTCGGATATCCTTGTGAATGGGAACACAAACACAATGGGCAGAGGCTTAAAAAGCGGCGGGATTTTCTTCGAGGACGACACGAGACGAGAGATGATAGTCAAGCGGTGTGTTTACACTAAATTAGAATGGAGATAGAGAGAGAATTTTTCCCTAATTCTCTGTGGAGATATTCTGGCCGAAAAGGGGCTTGGTTAATTATGTCAGAAAGCCAGTTTGGAAATGCAAAAATATACAATCTCTGGTGATGCGAAAATTCCTCGAACTGTGCTGATTTGTATATAATATTATATGATATTAATTTCCTTACTTATTGCTGGGTTTAGGCACATCCATAATCTTTATTTTTGCTGCGTGTAATCTCAACTTAAAGCTAGCTTAATATCAAAGAAAAAATAAACCCCACAGTTAGACTTACAAGGGAACCGACTCTGACTGAACCTACTACCACTGAGCCCATACATAATGTTTTTGGCCAGCAAAAGATGAGAGATTAGGTAGGGAGAGGACATGGCATATTCTATTAATGTGGGGATCATGAAAGTTTTTACAACTAAAACCGGATTGGAATTGGCAATTTCATGCTTCGAGTGCAGTGCCGCGGAAAGAGAGCTGCCATTTTTATGGCACATTCGTGAGCTTATTGTAATGAATTGCCTTGGTTTTTTTCTTCTTTTTTTTTTTTTGCTCGACGACGAAGAGAGGGAAAATCAAAAGGGGGCCTCGGTAAGGGGCATGTGGAGCATGTGGCATTCGCTGTAATCATAATTTTATGTCCGTCTAAGTAGCTGCGCATGACGACTGTCAACGACACGGCCGTTATCCTGACCCACTGCCACATTCCTGTCGCCTAACCTCCCCCCTTTTTGCATTATCCTGCACAGGGGAAAATTTGTCAGGAAAATTACTATGAGATGGGAATGGGAAAATTTATAAAGTCTATTTTTAGAGCTTGTATGTATATTCGGCTCAATTTGTGTCATCATTTCTTTTCCAAAAGATAAGCGTACTCTCTCGGAGAGATAAAATGGAAAGCTCCCAAAGTGCAGCTAGGAACATTAACCTAAAAGAAGAGAAGAGAAACAATCTCGTTCGCTACTGCTTGTACATGGCAGGCAAAGCGTGGAAGAGAAAGTAAGATAGAGGTTTGGGGCTCTTCTTGCAAGCTATGTTCATTTCTTCCTAAACAGGAAACTCCTTGAAGAAATGTATTTTATATTCATAAAAAAATTATGAAATGTATGATAACTTCCCTAGCAATAATCTGTATAAAGCACACATTATTTTTTTGACCAGTGTATCATCGTATCTGCACATCCTGTCAGGCAACGTCTTAAGCTGTCTGCCACACGTTGTGGCTGCCACAAATTCGGAAGGAGGAGTGCGAAATGGGACAATAAGGGAGTGAAGTTGGAGTCCTGCAACAGTTAGTGGTCAATTGACTGCGCCGAGGCCGTCATCCTGGCCAGTTGTCTTTGGCAGATCTGGGTCTGAACTGTACTGAACTGTCTTGTCTGTCTGCCTGTCCGGGAATGGTAATGGTAATGGAAACCGAGTTCCAAATATGACAAATGACAGCCAACCGCCAGCAGGCAGAAGGCAGCCAGAACTTTAGCCCTTAAAAAAGAGTGCCTTCAAAAATGTTAAAGAAACAAATTATTATATGTCAATACAATATTAGTTTGAGGAATTGATATATATATATATGAATCAAAAATATTTTAAATACACTCAGCTGGTTCTTACTTTAAAGTGTAGATTGATGTACCAATAAAATGTTACATGCTTGAATTCAAAGCTATTCAAGGACTTCAAAGGTATTTTTGAACTCACTTTACGTTTACAACTTCATTTGTCTCAGCCAAATTGATGCCAAATTAATTGACATAAATTTGCTTTCGGCTTTAATTAAAATGGACAAGGTATTTTCAATTGATTTCCGCACAAAGCCCAATGACTCGGAACTGACTTTTCAATTGGCTATTTGCCACAAAACCATTTCATTTGTGTGGACTTTCGCTTGGCAGCAGCAGCAACTCGTTAGCGAGCGATCTCTTTGAGGGTTCCAAGGGACTGATCGCTGACAGTCTAAGATGTATGATGGAAATTAATAAGACAAGCGTAAACACTTAGAAGGAGTTTCTGCACCGAAGTGACTCAATCGCGTACCGGAAAAATCACCACCTTTTTCTTCTCGAAAAAGAAACCTTTCCCTACGTACGCCCTCGTATTTCTATCTTTCTTCAATTGAGTGAGTGTCTCACTGAGTGAATGGTTCTGTTTTTTCAGATTTGTTTGTTAGGAAACTATATAAAAAAAAGAGTCCAAGGAAAGGAATAGGAAACAAAACTAAAATTTACTTGGGTTTCGACTAAGAGATACCTGATGCTTAAATTGGCAGGTTACTAGAAGACTTTATAGGTTTTACTTTGATTTATTTACTGACTAATTTCAAGGCCCAGCAAAATGAAATATTAGTACAAAATACTTTTGTTAAAAACAGAAAAACCAACTCTTAATCGATGATCAATCCAGAGTCGGCAATATGATTGGTTTCTTAACAGTGAAACCAGTGATTACGCCAGTCAATCTTCTGGTAATACGATCTCTAAAACAAAACACAGCAAATACTTTGAGTAGAAATCCGAAAAATACGAAATACAAAACAAAAATCCACAAAATGCTGTATACCTTAACCCTTGGCATTGAGCGGGGGTATCAAAAGCGAGGAAAACGAAACAGACTAATTGAAAACAATCATTAAACAGAAACTGAGACCTGAGATACGAATAAAGTGGAGGAGAGTGAGCTGAGCGGAGTCATGGGCGCCCGTTTATGTGTATCACTTAATTATAACTGTACACACACATCCGCCAGGCGATATATAGCATCCAGAAGATACATTTACACTGGTCAAAAAAGTAGAAGCTTTTAAAATAAAGATTATAGATAAATATATAAATTTTGGTAAACTAATAAACAAAATCGATTTAATCGCTCAATTTATCGAAGCTTATCTAGCTTTATTTATCTCTAGCGTTTATGCTATTCGTAATTCCAATGTATTTCATTATAAAGAAACCCTTTCTTCTCCTCATCTATTTATTAAGTATACAACTTATGCTAGTTTTTCTCCCTGTGCACCGGCAAGAGATACAACAGCTCTGTGGGATACTCGCTTGAGTTTGCTTATCCACTTCATTAAAGGAGTTGGGTTGCGCCGAGTTGAGTTGAAAAGGTGACTGTCTGAGGGTTTCGGGATCGGATCGGGGGTTGCAGACGCTATATGGGATATATAGTATGTGTGTATATATAAAGATGGAATGCCCAAAAGCAGTAGGAGTTGACCGCAGAGACGTCCCACTGTGAGTTGGGTTCTGTGGCTCTTCTGCGGACTTTCTGGCTTTTTTTTTTTTTGGGTCTTCAGACTTTAGACCTTCGTCAGCTCATCGCTGCTCACTTCTTTATTAATTATGCAGTTTATTTTTGTTGTTATTGTTTTTCGGGGCTTAGCTTGGCTTAGCAAGTCCGCGATTTGGGCGCCCTTCTCTTTCTCATAATTTCGCGTAATTATATTCAATTGTTTAATTGCCGACTGATTTGGCTTAATTGAATTTGTCTCTGCATGTCACAACAAAGTTGAAAGTTCAATCGGGGTCTGGCGGTAATCAGCAATCAGCTTGGGAGACCCAAAAGCGGAAATTGTTGACATTTGTCGGAGGCGAGGTTAAGTAAATTAAGTAGCTCAAGGGATTTAGGGAGTAAATAATATGCTTTTAATGAGATACATAAATATTTCTTGCTTTAAAATCAACGAAAATAATATTTTTTACAGTAAATATTGTTTAAAGTCTTGTTAAAATTGATTTTAATTGGGAAACCTTTTCGAATTCTTATAAAAATATCAGTTTATTGAGAAATCTTTGAATCTGATTAGATTTTCATTGAATCGCTCTTGATGAATGGTTGAAAGTTTCCCATTATTTGTATTTGGTGATGAACTATCCCTTGTTTTACTATAGATATATGTTTACATATATATCGGCCAACCGAAACGGATCAGCTTACCAATAACAAATGGCCAACTATCAACTATAATAAAGGCAACAACAAATGCGGGCCCACGCAGCAACAACAACAACAAATACGAAATGGGAAAATTTCAAAAATATGTTGTCGCTTTCCTCAAGTGGCGCTCAAAAAAAAATTAAAGAAAATGGGAAAACAAGAGAGGGACAGAGAGAGAGAGAGAGAGAGGGAAGTGAGATCCCATCACTCATGTGAAATTCATAAATTCACGCCGCCAACGCTGCAATTAATCTGCGGCTCTGACACTGAAAGAAAATTAGGGGAAATATACCAAATTAGAAATGGGAATGTTTACATCTTTTTACAACTTACAACATATAACAATTTTAAATATTTATAATTTAAAAATTAAAGTAAATTAATAAAGTAACTCAAGAAATGAAATAAATATCAAGCATTGGATACTGATGAATACTAAACAGCACTTACTACGCTTATTTTATGTTTAATAAAATTCAAAAATAATAATATATTATTTTCTTTGTCAATATATTATTTATTATTTACTTAATCATTTTATGTATTTATTTACAATTACTTTGCGTTGTATTTTAAAGAAAACAAAAAAAAAATCGCATTGATTTTCTAATAATTTACAATGTAAAGTAAAGTTTACATATTAATTTCTTGCTGTGTACGATCTCTTTTCCTTTCTTGCCTTTCTCGCCTTCCACCATCGCTCTGTCCTTGTCTGATCGCGCCTGTGCGACAGCTGTTAACAGCGACGCCGACTGCGCAGCCGCCGCCCGCTGAGTCCGTTGATTGACCTTATTATTACTGTTGTTGTTCTTGTTTTGTTTTTGTCATCTCCTAAGTGCGTTCGGGAAAGAGAAAGAGAAATGTGGCCAAATGTCGTAACTGTTAACGCCTCCTTGCCTGCCGCCGTGGCCTCTCTTTTGTTTTTATTTCTTACGGTGTCATATTACGAGGGAAAGGGAGAGACAGAGATGTCCAAGCGATCGCCAAGACTCTCTGCATCTTCTTCTGCTGCCTCCTTTGTTTTTGTATTTGGCATAATAAATTCCCATAAAAAAAATCGGATTAAAAAAAAACTCACACACAGCTAACAAATATGCAAATGTTAGGCCACCAACTTTATGGCAAATCCCCAAATAAATCGCTTAAAAATGCAAATCCTTGGCAACAAGTGTTCTCCGAAAATCAGCCAAGTTTGCCACCTCACTGGCGTATAAGAGTTTGTCTCCTAGCTATAAACAGACTGTTATACGGTGTCCTACATACCCAAAAGGACAAGTCAAGGGAGTGCGTAGGAAATGTAAACAAGAGCAGCTCAAAGACCACCAGAAAGTGACGTGTTAAAAGAGAGTGGTTGTTAAGAGTAAGAGTTTTGGTGTAAGAGTGAAGTAAATAGTTACATAAAACTAATAACATAAATTACTTAATAAAATCATACAAACAAAAACAGACAAATATAAAAAGAAAATAAAAGGTAAAAATCAGAGTTGAGCTTAAAAGTCAAAGTAATAAAGCAAAACCTATTAACTTCACAAATATATTTAAATATTATTTTATTACATTTCATTCCTTCTTTATATGCTAGTCTTCTCTGTTAAACTAATAAACAAATGTAAAGATTTATTAAATATTCCCTAATTAATTAAGCAATTAACTACGTAAAGTAAGAACAGCTGTTGGCAATTTAAATAAAAACATTAAGAAAAAATCGCATAAAAGGAATGCTGGAAAAATGTCAGCAAACAACAACAGAAACCTGTGGCGGCTAACAGAGGCTGTTGGCCAAATCCTGTTTATAACAGTGTGGCTCTCTCCTTATGTTTCTTTTTTTTTTTTGCAAAAACTGGTTTTGCCAAGAGCAAGCGAGAGAGCAGGACAACAGAGCGAAGTTAACAGAGCAAATGGCACAGCATCTCTCAGGCCTTTCTTTCGCGTTCTCTCTCTGTCTCTTCCTCTGTAATAATAAATAAATCAAATAAATGTTTATTAAATGTTTTCGCATTTAAGTTGGTTTATTATTTTATAAAGACTAATGGAATAACTCAATATAAGCTCCGAAATTTGTGAGTTTGTATAGGGAAAATATTCCAAACTGCTTATTAGACTTTTTAAAATCTAAATTGTGTATTTTAAGTTTAATAATTCCTCAAAAAATAACTTAATCATATGAAGCATATGCAGTAACATAGTTAGTAATAAATAAATAAAAACATTTATTTTGGGAAGCCTAGGAGGCCTAAAAAAAATAAAAACTTGACTTTACTAATTTTTAAAACCTTTAGCTAATAAATACTGAACACATTTCCATTTAAATATAATACCAAGGCAGGAAATTATCAAAACAATAAATTATATATACAAAATACTGATTAATTTCTTGATTTTATCATAATTCAGGCATATTTTATTACCTTTTAACAATAAATAAAATAAAATAAATAACTTGAAGTCCTTGGTGAGCTTCTTAGCTAACAGTAACCGCCAACAGCCGGCCCTAACAGCGCGCCCTTTAACAGCATCGCGCGCGACAGTCTGTTTACGTGAGAGTCGGAGAGAGAGCGAAACGCCGGCGGTGAACAGCAAACAGAGAGCGAAATCCTCCCTCGCTGCTAAACGAAGAGCGCAACGGCGGCTGGTCGCAAAGAGAGCGAAGCCTATAAGTACGAGCCGCAAACATTATTTTTTTTCAAAATTTTCTTAATTTTCCAACGCGACGTCACGGCTCCGCCGCGGATAACGGAAAAGTCGTAACGGAGTGCGACTTCGAATTTCCACACGACGCGACGAGCGTGTGTGTGTGTGTCTCCTCTCGCGCCGTCTCGCTTGCACTCTCACCCGCGACCACGACTACGGCTCCTGTCTCCTGCCAGCGTGCGTGTTTGTGTGTGTTTATATGTTTATAACGCGCGCCCGCCCGCCTTTGTGTGTGTGTGTGTGTGCATCGTCTTCTCCTTTTTACATTTTTTTTTTCGTTAGCATTTGTTGTTGTTTTCGCATTTTTTTGCTTCAACAAAATCCTTAATGTTCTTCTGAGTTTTCCCTGTCCCCAACGTTCCCTTTTCGGTTTGTTTTCGCATATTCATTCGTATGTTTATTATAAATTCCTTTTTTGTGTCGCAATTTTTTTCAAGTGCTCAAAGTGCCAGAGAGAAAAAAACGTAAGGAAATGCAAAACGTAAGAACGGTAAAGCAAATCAAATAGCAAAACAAATACAAAAAATAAAGAAACGGATTACAACAGTTTTATTTGGATTAATAAAAGTAATAAGTAACGAATTTTTGGATAAAGACCAAGCAACAACGGCAGCAAGCAGAGGAAGCAGCACAGCGAACATCTTGGAACAACAATTGCAACAATTGCCAATTTTTCCAAAGGAGGAAGAAACAACAACAAAATGTAGGTCACAAAAATATAAAAAAAAAACAAAGAAAAAGAACAGTAAATGACAGTAACAAAGTAAATAAAAGAAAAAAACAACAACAACTTGGTGAAAACGTGTTACGCTTTACAGTTTGCTTAAAAATTTGCGAATTGTGTTTAAAAAACTAATAAAATGCATAAATATTGATAGGAAGAATGGAGAAAATTAATAGCAAATTTCATTATACATTGATGTTTATTTAATGAATTAAAAAACGGGTGAAAAATTAGGTTTTCCGAGGATTTTATACATTTTAAAACACAAGAATTTGTTGGTAAAATAAAACTAGTTTAAATAATAAACAGAAAAGAGCTAACAAAAGTTGTTTATCAAGTACAAAGAAAGAAAGTTTTATTTGTTTAGACAAGAGGAAAAGTAAGAAAATTACATAGTTTAGCAATATAGTAATAATAGGGCTGAATACAAAACAGCTTAATAAAATATAAGAATAAATCGTTTAAGTGTTAAATATCCTTGGAAAAAAACACTGCTCAAGAAAGCTCAAATAAATACAAATATTAACAAACATAGTCATACTTTCAAGGATTAAAAATGTTTCGATTCTTTTCCAACTCCGAATAAATCCTAATTATTTCTTAGAGCTGAAAAAGAATCGAAGTTCCCGATGTTTTTTATATGTAAACATCAATATAATGGCCTTAAACATTAATGTTTTTCCATCTCTACTTGAACTAGAATATACTTCAAATAATAATAGTTCAATATCGTTTAAATACCTTTGTTAAGAAAAATAACATTTAACTAAATTTGTACAAAGATTAAAGATTAAATAAAATAAAACTTGAATTAAGTTCTAACCTAATGTTTGAACTCAATTCCATAAGCATTTAAATATAAATCCACCAATAAAAGCATTTTATAAACAATTGCAATAGACAAATCTCATTGCAAGTGTAAATGAGAACTGCCATTGTAATAAATAACTATGAATTAGCTAAACACTTAAACAATAACTCACTTTAAACAAATATTTGCAGTGGCATTAATAAATTCAAGCGTTAACTTCAAATGCTTTCGACATATTTTGTGTGTGAAAAAAGCCATAATTTTGTTTATTTTTTATTTGTGAGTGAGTGAGTAGAGGGAAATACCCCAAAAACATTAGCCAAAATGCCAAACATAGTTAATAATTTATTTTCATTAGTTTTTGTGTGTGCTCTGGGTGTTTAATGTTTTTTTTTTCGTTGATGTATCTTCTTGTTGTTTATTTACCGCCGCTTTACAATTTCATTTTCCGTTTTTTGCACATTTGTTTAATGAAGAAACGCAAATGGTTATTGCTCCGCTTCGCCGTCTTCTATGACTCTCCTCTGCCATGTGTTGTCAAAATGTATCTTTTTCTGTATCTTCTCTTGGGGGCCCCATAAATCAATGCCGACGGCAATCAACGGGCCTGCTCCGCAGGCGGATGGATTTATAGGCATATATACACGGGCATAACCAAGAATAATTCTTTCCCCTTTCTCGATTTTTCAGCTTTTTATTTCAATTTGTTTTTTTTTTCTGTTTTTAAGTCCGCAAAACTCCCGGGACAATGTGAAGTGATTCGTGGCGATTCGCAATTAAGCAAATTGTTAAAAGAGTCCGAAAACCGTTCGATTCAATCAGCCGGAGTTTTGTGAAATTAATGCTTAATTGAATGCGATCTTTATGGGCTTCATAAATTGTGCAATTGAAGATGCGATTTTATTTTATAAGCTCGCTATAAAGTCGTACTTTTTGAAAGAGAACCCCTGAGAAATATCATGAGATCTATTCTGAAAATATTCCTTGTTTATCTTTTAGTTTCTAGAGTAAAACAATAGAAGATATTGCCATAATTTCCATTAGCCATTTGGGATGTTACAACTCTTGACAGATTTCTTCATTATTTATTCTTGCGTAAAATGCATTACTGTTTGAAATGTTTATCTTAACAAAGATATTTCTATCACCAATAGTGTCATGTGTTATTTTTAAACATCTAAACTCTAGAAAGACCTTTTCTAGTGGCTTGTTTATGCCACAAACAAAGCGGTTTAAAGTATGTGAAATGGGAATATCTCTATTAGATACTTTATAAAATATTTCTATAAGAATGCGGCAATAAATAATATATATTCCTGATATTTCAATCAATTTCCAAGAGAACTCTCCCAATTTGAAATATATCAATTTCAATTATGGATCTTCTCGGGTTTCTCGAGTGAAAGATACACCGATACGATACGATCCGAGCTGATCCATAGAAATTCCAGCAGCTGTTTCGAGGCGCTGTTGCCGCTTTTCTGGGGCAATAAAAGCGGCTTAAAACCTGCTCGAAAAGTGCAGAAAAATCAAAGGGACGGACGCAATGTTGACTGACGGACTGATGTTCTCCTTCTCCATCTCCTCCTGTATCTTTACCTGCTGCTCTGCCTCGTCGGCGTTTGTATTTCGCAAATGCGGCGGTGTGCGGCTGCAGCACAGCTGTTGTCAGTTTAACGCCACGAAAAGAAGCGGCATAGAAATGTATCTCATGGCTGCAGTAACCTCGAGTATCTCGAGGACAGGTACCTCCCGGATTAGGTGAGCTGTATCTGTATCTCGGAGACAGGCGAGGCAGCCGTAAGGGAAATGCAAGTTTCTTATTTACTTATTATTTTCCACAATTTTTTATGCCAAGAATAATAATTTAATCCAGCGTTGGATTCTGCCTGTGGAAATTATAAATTGTATCTGAGAGCGACCGCAACTGTTATATATGTATCTTTATCTGTCACTGGCAAACAGTAATCCGCTCAAGTGCGCAAATTAGTGCAACAAAAATGTCAAAAGTTCTCGCTGCTGCTGACTGACTGGCTGACTGAGTGTGTATGCTCGTGTATCCGCGAGCTGCACTTGCAAATTGCTGTAGCTATAGATACAAAAGCCGAAATAGCAGCAGGATTTTGGCCAAGTGAAGCGACGGCCTGAAGCGACGGTAAGCGGCGGCAGCGGCGGCGGCAGCCACTTGAGATGATTTATGATGCCAGTCAGCCTCACAAGTGCAGACAGCAAAAATAACAATCCAAAAAGGTTTTGCCATTGATAGCAGGCAGGCTAAGGCAGGGGCAGAGGCAGAGGCAGAGGCAGAGGCAGAGGCAGAGGCAGAGGCAGAGGCAGAGGCAGTCAGCAGCCTCTCCAGAAACTCAGGGAACTCAAAGACCCGGGAACCCAGAAACTCTGGGACCATGATGATGCACAAAACAAAAACCCAGGCATGAGCTAGGAGGAAACACGGTGAAAAACCATAGAGAAATAGGGGCGTGGAGCGAGGGATAAGGAGAGGGTTTTACTTGCTTTTTTTGCCCCCTTCTTTTCTTGCTGCCAGCTAAAAGGTGTGAAGCACACACACACACACACCGGGCAAAAACCTTGAATTGAAAAATTCCCAAAAAACAAAAATAAATATGCCTGCAAAAATATTTGTGAAAAATGCAGTGCACAAAAAGTGGAGCCTAAAATAAAGCAAAGAAAGAAGGAAATATAAATGCTAGGATTTTGTGGGCCTGAAGAACGAAGTTGTCTTATTTTTAATCTCAGGAAATAAGGCACAACTTTGTTATTTATTATATCTTACAGATATATTTATATTTCGTTTAGTTTTTAAAGTATTTATGAGGTAAAAGGTATACAATTCTGGTCAGAGTTTAGTGCACTGTTGGATATCTTTACTCAACATCTTTAAGAATTTTTTAAGGCAAGAATTGAGGCTACATTTAAATTATTAATTAAAGAACTTCTACAAATTTATTTGTAATCTTCAGGGCATTTTACAGAGTATATATAAAACCCTTAATGAATTATTCTCAGTGCTTTTTGTATAAGTAAATCAAAAACAAAGCTGCCGAGAAGGAGCTTGGCAACAATGACGCTGCTAAAAAAAACCAGAAGATGAGGGCTGGCCAAGAAGGAGCAGCTATGGATTGGATGCGAGCTGCGAGATGGAGATGGTGATGGCTCCAGGTTGCAAGATGGGGAATCTCTGGTCCGAGCGAGCGTTTGGTCATTACCGTCATGCCTTGTCATAGACAACATCGTTTATTTTCCAAACACTCGACGAGGAAGAGTGCTGCCTTGCCAGTTCCCCCCGAAAAGAAACTCATCTCTAAACTCTCCTCTAACCGTTTTCACACCTCTCGGACCGCCTTTTTAGCCTTACCTGGGAAGGAGAGATACAAATAAAAAAAAAAGGAGGAAAAATAAGGAAAATACTTTACTGATTTCGCGTTGTTCTTGTTGATTTTGCATTTTACACACTCACACACACACACAACACGACTCGAGAGCGACGCGCAGCTAGATTTATTTTCCATAATTATTGGAAATTTATGCAGCAAGTTGCCAATGAGACAAACAAACCATAAATCCCCACAAATCGCTTCCAAATGAATTGGAGCGTGTGGAAAGAATGATAGAATGAAAGAAATACCCGGCTGATAAAGGGTGTGCGGCAATCGTAAATCGTAAATCTCTCTATCTTTTGGGAAAGACAACCGAAATTGCTTGCGCTTTGGCCTGCCCAAAATACCAATTAAACAAATTCGAAATCGAATCAAAATGTAATCAAATCGTACTAATAATATCAACTCGAGCTGTGAAGTGCAATTGAAAGTTTTCCAAATTGAAATTCGTTAAGCCGCCAGCCCGAACCTGTTGAGGCAAAGGGCAAGGAGGCAGGGATTATCAGGAGTAGGAGCTAATTTGCCAGGCGGCGGCGACAGCGGCGGCGGGTGTGTTTAGCATTTAAGCATCTCCACAGCTCTGGGGTTAAGTTATTTGGGGGAAAAGCGAGGGCAAGGCCCCGGTGGGGCAAAAGTGCCACTCCAGAAGTCAAGTGGCTGTGGCTGTGCCACACGCGTGTGCAGCATCTCCTCACTCAAGACATTTTCCAGGCTAAAATCGTAGAAGCGAAAAGTAAGCAATAAAAATAAACCGACGCGAAACGAAACGAAATGCAGTCGGCATAATTAAATTTCAACATCCAAGCGCTCAGCATCCTGTCGCGAAAATCTAGAGCAACAAAAGCGGACAAATAAATAAATATAAATACGTATATATAGTATATATATAGTATAGCTGGCAAGGACAGTAAGAACACCCCGGTTGTCCTTGTACGGATTTAAAGCGTTTGCTTTTGGCCTGACAGGATAATGCTTTTG
This sequence comes from Drosophila kanapiae, assembly GCA_008042475.1. Classification (NCBI taxonomy): domain Eukaryota; kingdom Metazoa; phylum Arthropoda; class Insecta; order Diptera; family Drosophilidae; genus Drosophila; species Drosophila kanapiae. Next base: position 52,522 of record VNJM01002274.1, on the reverse strand, counting down.
CCGCACAGAAAAACTCATTAAATGACAGCGATGCACTGCATTTTTCTCAACGGAAAAGTTTGCCAGAGCTGGCGGCTGGCTGCTGGCGGCAGGCTGCGCTGGCAGGGTTGCCAAACTTCGCACTAATGCCAGTTCTTAGTCGGGCTGCTCGACAAATTCCCTGTCCGCTCGGCTCGCTTTTTAAACCGTGCCAACTAATTGGATGGCAAAGCAGGCTTAATTCAATTCCATTTTCCGATAGCTAAAACGACAGCAAACAGCTAGGAGCTAATAGCTAAGAGCTAAAAGCTAACAGCGTCATGTTGCCAAAGTTATTGTTCATTGAGAGTTGTGCAACACTGCTCTTGTTGTAAATTCACGAAATATAGTTGCACAACACTGGTTATTTCTTTTGTTCAGAAAGAATATAAAGAAAGTTTCCTCTTTGTGCAAAATACTTATGTAACACTGATTTAGTCAAGAAATAAACGAAATATAGTTGCACAACACTTGTTTAGTTGAGAAATAAGTAAAATACTAAATCTTGAGAAGAATCACTATTAGAAATGTATAAATCTAAGCAAAAATTATTTTCAAGTTAAAAGTACAAAAAATATCACAGAAAAATCCAACTCTATGTCGATTACGAAACGCATTTTGTAATATAAATCACCGGAGGGCAAACAAAAAAACACAAGAAACGAGAAATCCAACAAAACGTTGCAATTATTTTGTTGAACTTCTTCGAGGAAATAATTCTCGTGCGCCTTAAATCATTTTCATTTGGTGGCTTGTGTTTTATGGGCCGTTGGTTTATTGTTTCTTAAAATGTATAAAAATAAATGAGCTAAATTGTTGCTGCTCCTTCGCTGAAGTGATTTGCCTGCCTCCCTAAAAAGGCAAAAAAAGAAAAAAACCAGGAAAAAAGGAAGCCCCCAGAAGCTGAAACAAAAGATGCCTGGGCAAATTTTTCACATTTTATGGGCAATGCTTTTTTTTTGTGTGAGCGTGACTTTGGTTTTGATAATTTTTATTTTCCAACGTACACGCGTGTTTGTTTATACATATATACGGATATATACATATACACATTGCATATTTATGGCTGAAAATATATTATGCGTATAATTGTTGTTGCCTCGTCGCCAAGTTTTCGCTTTTTTTTTTTTTTATTTGTTTCCCTTTTGCACCTTTGCGTCGTCGTTTTGTTGAATCAATTACAGGCAGTTGGTGCTGCTGCTCCCTTTTGCCCCCCAAATACAAAAATAAAGGAAAAAAATGAAAAAAGAAGAAAAACCGTAGGAAAAGTGTAAGGAGCAATGGAGGAAAGGAAAATAGAACGCAGACAGGCTGGCAAAAATGGCAAATTATGGCACCCCAGAGATGCGCGATAAAAGCCCATTTACTTAAACTGAATATTTATTATTCCTGTCGCTGCCACCTACTCTCCTGCTCGTTCTCGGCTCCTGACTTTTCGCCCATTTCACATTTACCATTTCCCATTTCCCATTTCCCATGCAAAACGCTTGACTTCTCTCCTTTTTAGCCTTCTTCATATGCCGCCGCGGGTTTTCCTTTATTTTTTCGCATTTTCATTTCCCGCCCAAAAAAGTTAGGGGTGTCATAAAGTTTGGCCTCGCTCCTCGCCCAAAGTTTGATTGAATTGCGTGGAGGGGCAACGATTTAGATGAGGAAAATCTTGCCGGAGAAAAAAAAGAGTGCAAGCTGGATGAAAAAAATAAGCTTTAAATAATACAAAATCAATCACAAAGTTATAAACTAAAGTACTATAATATTATTTTGTTTATTTCGTAGTTAAAAGAAATCGTAAACAAAAAAAATAAAGTCCAACTAGAAATCTTCTTAAACTCATACAAGCCCGACAGAACTTTCCTAAAGCTAAAGAGGTAACATAATAGAATAAACAAAATACTGAAATTAATAGCCAATTTGGTTAATATATTTTGGCGGATCCCTCAGGGGATCAGTTTACCGAAACCTTTTGTGCGCCAGATCCCTCTGATTACAAGCCCCGATTTCAGTTGTTATCGCGCCCGCAGCCAGGACACGCGATACCCCAAATGAAATTCGAGTGCAGAAATTCGGAAATTCAAGCAAAAAAAAAAAAAAAAGCCAACACAAAAGCCAAATAAATATAAAGAAATTAATGAAGTAAATGATAGCTGCTGCTGCCAGCTACCATGGGCAAAATATATATATTTATATACATGCTGAGGGTGGAGGGAGCCGAAGCCGAAGTGTTTCATAATTTTCGAATTCTAAGCGCCGCCACCGTCGCCATCGAAAATTCCGATAAGCGCAACGTCGGCCAAAGGCAGCCCCCAAAAAATGCCAAGTTCTCTCTGTCTCTCTCCGAAGGAAAAAAATTAAATAATTTATGTTTTATGTGGCACAGGAAGCGCTGCCTTCTGGGGGTTGTTCCGAAATAAAATAAAATAGACAAGACCAAGAGACCCGGGCCAAAGAACCGAGCGAGCGGAGCACTCAAGTGATTTAGGAAGTGTTTGTCTGCGTTACGCTTGGTTAGTTGATAAAAATCAGTCGACGCTTTTGTATTCTTTTGGCGTTGGACCTCCCTTCGCCTGTACTTCTTCCCTATTTCTGTTTTGGAGGCGTGTTTTGGAGTGGAGAGGAAGAACAGGGTTATGGTCTGAGTCATGGTCGTCGTCCCCCTTAATTGCATCGACTAAATTGCATTTTAAGCTCTCCGCGTTTCGTTAATTTCTGCACCATTCGGTATGATTTATAAGGCCACGCCCTTTGTCTCAACACAGACACAAAAAAAAAAGAAATAAAAAGATTGGAAATAAAAATCTGGCTACAAAAAAATACCAACTCCTTTTCAAGGTGGTGCCCTGTGAATGGTATCCGTGAGATCTTCAAGATTTTATCTTGCATTTCTCGTTCTCTTTTGTGTGTTTGCAGGTTGCATTATGGCGCGAAAAATATCTGTTGTTAAACTTAAATTACAGTTTTCATATCAGCGATTTATAAAACACGTTTAATTTGGTTGAAAAATCCCTGTTTTTTGGGTATTTAAAAATGAAATTGTAGGTTTTTATATACAAAAAGCAACGAAACATTTTTTTTTATTTTATAAACACCTAAAAAGGCATTAAAATAATTAAAGAAACTTTGAAATACTTTTCCATCAAACAAAAACCCTGAAATAATTGTTCTTTTTAAAGGTGCTCCCCCCAAAAGTGTATCTGTGGGATGTGAAGATCTCCAAATTGTATCTGTAAATTGTATCTGTCTGGTAGTTGTCGTTCTCGTTCTGCTTCTGCTTCTGCTTCTGGTTCTCCTTGGCTCGTAGATTGCATTATTGCGTGCCAAATATGAATCAAAGGCAGAGAACGTATCACCGAGATACTCTCGTCCACTTCCTGTGCGGTTTTCGAGGAGCGGAGGAGCAGCACAGTTTAAAGTGCCATTAACCCACAATTGCACAAAAGCCAAAAGATACACAATCCGTATCTATTGCTCTTTTTTCTTTCGGTCTTTTTCCTCCTTTCGGGTCAGTTAATTGCAAGTTTTACTCGGCTGCGTGTCAAAATATCATTTTGTGTGTTAGATACATTTACGGTTCGAGAGAGCTGTTCTTTTGGTTTGGTTTTAACTTTTTTTTTTTGTTTCTGTTCTTTTTTTTTTGTTTGTGGGCTGGCCATTAATTGTCGTGGCCTGTCATTTTGCGGTACGAATCTGTGGCTAAATACTGTGTGTGCCCCCCAACCATTGCCACCTTTACCTGAGGCACACAAAACGTAGATGCAAAGATACACGGGCAGCACAGTACAGATACAGATACAGATACACCGATACAGATACGGATGCGGATGGGCTGTGACAACATTTCAATAGTTTTTGTTTGGCTTTGCGCCTTCGGGGGTTGTTTCGACGGCGGGTTGGCATCGCGACCAGCTGCTGCGCAGGATATGCCACACAGGACACCTTTGTCGCGATAAATTTGAAATAATTTGATGCGTCTTGTTTTATTTGACAGGCAACAAATTCGTGGCCCAAGGGTTTTTGAATCATCCCGCTTGTGCTCCGTCCGGGCCAGTACGGTCCGGTCCGCAAATGTAAACAAGTCGGCTTGGCTGGCAATTAAAAGGACTTTCCATTCGTCCTCGTTGCACGGGCTGGCACAACGGGTATATTGTATTTGTGGGAATTTTATTTTAAATAAATGGTAAACAGACTTGATTTGGAACAATAGTTTATTATATATATCAGAAACTATAAACTACTTTATAATATATACGTAACATTAATCCCCTAACTATGGATACAGATAAAGGAATGATTAGTCCCTCCAAAAATCATTCTAGGACATCTAATAGTCGTGACACTTTGACCGGGACGCTCCTTCTTGTGCTCCTTTTTTCCCCATGTAGGGAAATTCAATTTGTAGATTAAAATGTACTCCCTTGTTGTGTTTGCTTTGTTTTCCCCGTAATAGCCACGTGGGGGTTTCCCATCTCCTTTTCCTGGCGGCATGGATGGGGGGCTTGTGGTTCCATTTCCAATCGAGGGCATGCGGTTCCTTCTTATTCTCTATCTTGTTCGTGCTACGAACAATTTTCAATTAAAAACTAAACGAAATCGTAATTCGTATTGGCCATATATCGAACGAGGGGTAGATTGAGGAAAATAAATTAAGGAATTAGCTGAGAATTAAAGGCGCAAAGGGGGGAGGAATGATGGTGTAAGATTCCCCACAGGGCAGATTGATTAAAATTGATTGAGCGTCTATGCAAATCAAGCGGGGATTATGTCGAAAAATGGCAATCAAATAGGGGTAAACAAAAGAAAATAATGAACAAACCCCCGGCACTGAGTAAACAAAAATATTGATAAAAGATTCAGTAAACAATGAGCTAGAATAATTAACAGCGATAAGAGCACTAAAAATTACGAAATAACAAAAGTTATTCTATTTTATAATTAGTAATTTCTTTATGAGATATATATTAAAAGAGATTCCTGGTATTAATTGGACTTTTCCAAGATGAATACTAAAATCTAAACAAATATAAGTGATAAATAAATATAAAGAAGTTACTAAGAAGAACCTTTAACAATTTAAAAATAAAAACATATATCTACCGGATATAAATCAATTTTAGGTCAAGCAGACAGCCTCAAATGCTTTTTATTGCCATAAAAAATGCGCTGCTTGTAAAGCCCTTTTGCGATTTAAACTTTTATATTGCCCTAACGCTCTGCCCGCTTAACTTTTGACTCGCTGCCTCCACTTTTTCCGCTTAATATTTGCATTATAAGCACTTTAAACCATTTAAACTGGCACCAAGCCCCTCCTATTTTCGCTGCAAACTCTTTTTCGCCCTCGGATAATGGGCTAAAAAAAAAAAGAAATACACAAAAACGCACTACAAGAATAAGAAGGAAAAGGGGTTGCAAGAGAAGAAGAAAAAAAATGCAATTTCCGCACAGACGCACACATTTTCCGGCCAGCAAATATATATATTTACTTTAAGGATATATATATATATATTTATATAGAAAGAGATAGAGGAAGCGCGAGAATGGGAAAACTCAATTTCCAAACTAAATTCAACTAAGAAAAAAAAATAAAATAAGAATAAATAAAAAAGGAAACCCTCGTGTTGTGTGCGTGTGCAGAAATTGTGGAAATTGTATTTGGCAAACGCATTAAACTTTCATTTTTCTGTCAGGCCAAGGATAACACAGCCAAATAAGGCGCCGCAAATGCAAAAAAACAAAAAAAATGAAGCGAAATCGGGGAAAATAGAGGAAATGCACTATGTGTGTGTGTGTGTGGGTAGGGGAAAGATATTTGAAAATCAAAGCGAAAGTTCTCGGCTTTTGTCTGTCCGCAGGATTCAGGATCCTTCCACGGCAAACTTTGCTTAGCTCGCTCGCTCTCTCTCTCTCTCTCTCTCTCTATCTCTCTCTCTCTCTCTCTGTCGCTGCGCCGAAAAACTTTTGTCATGAATTGAGGCTGGGGAAATGTGCGAGAAAAACACATCAAAGCAATCAAAAAGTGACGCCAGAGCAATTGAAAACTTTTCGCATGAAATCAAGAAAAAAAATAAAAAATCCAGCCAAAAAACAATGAGAAAAAAAGTCGCCGAAATTACCCCAAAAAAAAAAAGAGGAGACGAGAAAGAAAGGAATAGAAAATGCAACGCATCAATGCATTTTCCAACGGAGCGAAATCAAAAGCTAAAGAGTCAAACCCCCCACCTTTTCCGCCCAGTTAATGGCTTTGTTTGCCATGGCCATCAGCCAAAAAAAATCAAGTAAAAAAGAGCACGACAGAAACTGCAACTCCCATCATTTGTTCCACTCAAATAATGAGCTTAAAAAAAAGCTAATATACTCTATACAGTATTCAGTATTTACCGGGAAAATGGCGACTAGAAACTGGGTAGATATTAAGCGGAAAATGTAGCTAAACTATGTCCTAATATTCCTCTAAATAAAATAATTTAAAGAAAGGAGAAGGGAGGATCTTTCCAACCAGAAGAACCTTGAGTATCCCTGATTAAGCCAAAACTGTGTACCTCACCAAATACCCTTCTCCATTTATAAGCATAAAAGATATTTCCTTAATATATATACGTATATATATATTTGCTGGCAAGCCAGCTTAATGTTCCTATTTTGCCCAACTTGTGCTCTCAACTTAAATAATTTGCGCATAAAATATAATTTAATGCCGGGCGGCGTCCGCTCGTTCGTCCGTTCCTCCTTCCATCAACTTGCTTGTTTGCTTGCCAGAAATTCCAAATACGACGACGGCTGGGCGAGAGGAGGGGAAGAGGGGCCTTTATGGCACCCATAGCTTAGGCGAAAACGAGGTCAAATGCAATGCAGACGCGTGCCAATGCGAGAGAGTCTCAATTTGGCAGCAGCCAACTGTAGCGGCCACCCAAAAAGAGCGCCTGGAAAATGCCCATGCCCCACCGCCCACAACCCACTTTCCTCCTGACAGAGGGAATGCATTTGCCTGGCGATGAGATTTACCCGCTACACACAATATTTCATAAAGCCGGGGCAAAAGTTTCGAGGTTTCAAGCTTTCCAGCAGCAGGCAGCAGGCAGCAGCAGCTTGAGGGGCTCGGAAGTGTGGAAAATGTTGGCGGCAGGAAAATGCCTTCCTTGGCTGCAATAAAGGCAGCTCCAAGATATGTGTGTGTGCAAAGTGGAATTTTCATGGTAAGGCAACATTTTCCGTGTATTGATTTTAGAGCAAGGATAAATATGTAAATAAATTAATTCCCAAAATGATAGAATTTAAATACAGAAAAAAAGAACATTGAAGTTCATAAACTAGAGGGAAATTCATAGACTTTGCATTGAAGTGACTGCCATTATTATATATTGTATAAATTGCATATTTATGTGTTTATAAATAGGCTCTCCAAAAAAAGAACTCACTGATTCGTTGCATTTCTCTCCCCGAATAACTTTCGCCCTTATAACGAGGGGAGAGATCACTTTCATAACTTCCGCATGCTGTGGCATGCTGTGGCTACTACATGCTAGGCTACTCTTCAAATTGCACAGGAAGAAATTATAGTTATAAATTCCAAAAGGTTATAAATACATATATAGAAAACCATTTGTGGTTACTTGTACAAAGCCTAAAATAAATAACAATTTTTACTTTCTAAGTAGCCAAAGTAGGTAATATTTTTTCCCTGTACTTGATCAGATTGGTGCTCTAATTTAGATCCACATATATCTGTATTTGTATCTATTGCAGCGTCCGTCCGTGGACGGTGTCTCGAGAGCCTGGGTTCAGTGCTTTGTTGTCCCCGTATTTAAATAGCAAATGATTAGCTTCAATTGGTTTCAATTGCGTATGGACTTAATGCCCAAATTGATACGTATTCCAAGCCGAATATAGGAGATAGCGAAGAAATCTCCAAGGCAGAGTCAGGCAAAGCTTCATTCTTCCCATTTCCCCAACGAGAGTTATTCGTCGTTTTGTTTGTTTGAGATAAAGCCCAACGCGGCAACGTCTTCGCCAGTCTGTCTCTCTGTCTGACTGTCTCATTTTCTATCTGAATCGCTTTTGATGGGATAAGTAGTTGGGCGACGACGGAGTCGGGGTCCACATCACGCACATTCATTTGAAGTAGCTTCACTTTCAGCACTTTTTAAGAGAGTCTGAGCCGATTGAAGTGTCTGGCAAGTTAAATCATTTGGAAATTTGAGGGTTTTCTTTCTTGACTTGGATTCACAGCCAGACAGATATTTCTCGACGCGCGCTCTTCTAGTAGTTGGCTTATTCCGAATTTAAATTGAACAGATACAAAAGTTTCTCCTCCCGAACTGAAGTTGTGTTCGACTTTTATATACATATCTTTTTCGTAACTCCGCCGAGTTATTGGGTGTGCAAATATTTGCTTCATTATTGGGTAACTTTCAATAATGACTTTGGAGTTCGTCAAGTTATCTGATTTTTTTTTGTCTCTTCTCAATTTGAATTTTTTGTGTGACTTCTTTTTCAACAAAACTTACAAGTTGAAATGGATTTAAATTTATTATTTGTAATAAAGAAATAACTTAAATTCTCTTGTCTGCCCCAAATAATTAACCAAATATTTGTGAAATTGCTGACATTATTCAGTTTATTTATTATTTCACCCATATTTGGAGCTTGCCGGCCCCCGGAATTCCTTGCTTAAATATTTTTAATGATTTGTTTCAATTTAAGCATCGGAAATGCAACGGAGCATGCCCGTGACCTTTGGGCTGTGCGGAGATGTGGGATGCAGATACAAATGTTGAGATACGGATACAAATGCCGGGGCTGCAAATGAAAAGTTAAACGTTGCGTGCTGCGCCTGTTTATCTTACGGATGCGCCCTGGGATGCATCACTCACTCAACTCGAGCATAGCATTTAACTCATTCGTATAAAAGATACAAAAACCGCGAATGCACCACTAGCGCTGTCTCTCTCGCTCTCTGTCGCTGTCGCTGTCTCTATATCTGCCGCCGTATCTGCATCTGTGTATCTGCATCTGTGAGATACACAGTGCTTGAACAAACAAATGGGAGAAGGCTCCGCCGCAGCAGCAGCAGCAGCTACTTCTGATTCAGATTCCGTTGCCGAACCAACTTCTGCTCATTCATGGCGTTGCACTCGATTAAAAATGTTTCGTGTGTGCTGCTGCTGCTGCTGCCCTTCCCCTCCCCCCAAACTCCGCCGTTTTCCTCAGTTTTTCATCGCCCCCTTCACTCCCTTTTGGGTTTTCCCCCGTTTTTGTTGTCGCTTTTGTTGCAGGAAGTGCTCATCTTCATTTACTTTGTTGTCGCTGCCGTCTCTTGACGTTTTTCGGTTTTGCGGATGACACTGTGTGTTCGGTTTCTGTTCTGTTCGGTGAGGCTCTGGCATGTACTGCAAAAAATTAATAGAAAATATTAGATAATACTTATTTGGAGCTAGTAATATTTAATAATATTATTAATAATTTTTATAGTTTTTACTTGTGGAAGAGCGCTGTCACAATGTCCGCAAAATGCCGGTACTCAGTTCGGTCATCCCTCTCTCTTCCATACTTTGCCTGAAATGTACTAGCAATAGCGAACGAGAGAGTTCTCTTAGCTGCCCTAAAAGAGAGCTTCGAATATTTAATTTTTTTGTTAAAAATTGTATAGGAAAGATCCAAAGAGTTCTAGCTTCAATTAATTCAATAAATTGAAAAGTACACGTATTATTTTTGGAGTGCACTGATTCGGTTTGAGATTATTGCCAATTTACAAGCCGCCTGTCTCGCTTGCACACTGGCTACACCCGTCCCGCTCTAACGTTCGGCACTCTGCTAATTAAATATCTATGAATGGCGGTCGTAGCATACTTGTGTGTCGTGTATCTGCATCTATAGCTCTAGCCGTAGCTCTGTATCTGTGCCTGTTGTTGGTGTTGAGTATCTCTCGCTCTGCTGCTCGTCTCGTTTGTATTTTAATTTAGCATCTTTGAAATTGCCACAGGAAATTGCTTTAATTTCCATTGAGTGTTTCTTGTTGCCGAAAAACCGAATTGCCCCTGTTTTCCGTCTGTTTCTCTTTCTGCGGTTAAGAGCAAGATTATCCCAACCGCACACACTTTTCGAGTGGATCGAACTTTTGCGCCAACTTTCCTCCCCCATATCACACGTAGTTAGATATATACGTATATCTTAAACGCTTTTCATTAATTTATATCGCGGTGCAGAACCGAAAACCCACAACAAACAACCCGCAGAACACACAGACAAAACACTTGAAGAGAGAGAAAAGTGTGGGGGGAAGGATAACTGGATTTTTGCGTGCAGTTTCCGGTGAAGACATCAATCAATGCGATTAGACAATCCCCGCTAATTCGGCGTTGGTAGGAAAGTGAAAGTGAAACTAGAACGCGACGCATTAAAATCCAATGGCCAATTCTAGGTTCTTTGCTTTTTCCCCAAGAGGGGCGGAAAAACACGCACACACAACACACACACCCACTCGAGAAATCAAAGAAGAGCCAAAACACTTGAGCTCATTTCCCAGGCGCTTTTCGCTTTGATCTTTCTTAAGAAACCGAAAGAAGCCCCTGCGCGCACACCCAAGGAAAAAGCAAAGGGAAAACCCTGGATAGAGGAGAGGGGCTGGGCAGGAGTGGGTTGCTTGGTTGGTGGGTTGGGAGGGCCAAAAAAAACACATCGATTGATTGGTCAGCTTTTGTAAGGCGAATGTGTAGATGACTGGGCGGAGCAATTGAAGTGCGAAACCCGAAAGAGGCAGCCAAATGGAGCGAAAATGCAAAGGCAAACCAAATGCCAAGAGTTTTCACCGAATTTCCTCAACGTTTATGCGTCGAAGTTGGGTGTAAAAAATTATATATGAAATAACATTGGATGGTATAAGTTATATATAAGAATTAATTAAAAAATATAAGAAATAAAATATAAGAAATAATTAAATAAATCATAGTTTAATTTAGAAATGATGAGTTACTATTTTAATGCAATAATTTATATTTTTAAGGGGTCTTCTAAATATTTTTAATAATTAAAAAAGTATTTCAAGCTTCATTCAGATTCTTCTAAGGATTAAAGCTAAAGATTTCACCTACTTCCTTATGACTTTCCTTTGCCAAACGCATAAACTTGCTCTCTTTTTTGGTCATTTTCCTATTTTTATTTAATTTCTTTTACTTTGCAAAAGATACAACAAAAGCAGCAAGCAGCAAGCTGGCAGCAGGCAGGAGGCAGCTCCAGATACAAGTGTACGCGCGACGGACACAGATACATTTTTACGGGCGAAGCGTGAATTGCTCCCCGGGGAATTGGCGTTCCATTGGATACACTTCGATTTGGTAGATTTGACAATGCGCAAAGTGTCTGCTGTATGTGTGTGTGTGTGTGTGTGTGTATCTGTATCTACAGCTTGCAGATGCCAGGCATTTCATTTCATTTTATTTCATTTGAATTTAGTGGCCATAGTCGGCTGACTAATGATGAAAGTGTGACCCAACTTTTGGGGCCATTTGCAGGATGCCATCGTCGACGTCGTCGTTGTCGTTGTCGTTGTTGTTGTCTTCTTCTGGGCAGCAGCGCAATTTATTACAAATAATATATCATCCCATACCATTTCGGTTGGATTTTGTATTTCGTATTTGGGTTCTCTCCATCTCGGACTTTATCCCGGGCTGCGCTGGCCTGTTTGTCCAAAAGTTTCAGTTCGTTTTCAGTTTGGCATATTTGTCAGTGTGGCATTACTAATTGGTGATTACGAGCGGAAGTCGACAAAATATTTTATGCTCTTATTTCTATTTTGTAAAACATTCTCGTTCTCCTTCGTTCTTGCTCGTAAAAAAAGAAAACCAGGAGGAGGACGGAAATTCAAGTGGCTAAATTTAAAATCGAATGCGCTACTGCTGGGTTAAGCTGTATCTTCATCTGCCTGTATATATATACAGATATATCTGTAGCCGCTGCTGCTTTTCATCAATGGACTTGGAATATCTGGCGGGGTGCCAATTATTGTTGCACGTTTGCACGTCTCCCAAGTTGTCAAGAAGTTGTGAGTTCTTCTGGCCAACTGCATTGCCCGCTCATTTGCATGTGTGTAAGAAAAATGTTCATTCATTGCGAAAGCAAGCCAAAATAAATAGCAAATGGAAATTAACTTGAGGAGTTTTTGTTGCCCTGTTTTTTTCGCCAAAAGCAAAGAAAGTGCTTTTCCCAAGGGGGGGAAAAAGTTAGGGCATTGCCCGCCTAATTACAGGCCGCAGCCGAAGATGCCAATCAACACTTTTGTTTAGCCTCTTGCACCTGCTCTGTAGCCAACATTTTGCAGATGTTTCCTGGAAAGAGTCTTTAGCTTCAGGTGTAGGTGTTTTCCTTGGATAGAACAAAAATATAATCAAAAAAATATATTCCAGGCTTAAGTCTTATATTAAACTAGAAACACAAGCCTTAATATCACTCTTCAGACATCTTCAATTCGAAGAATCCCCAATTAACTTTAGAAATAAACTTGGCTCTGGTATCTGAGGCTATTTAGGCACTCCCTATACATTTTTTCTACCCCATCATATTTTATTTAGACCGTTTTTCGTGTAGATGTTGTTTTATTTACCATACACAGTGCATCACAGCGCATTTAATGGGCTGCATTTTCCACTCACATTTCACCCAGCGTCTCTCTCTCTCTGTCTTTTTCTGTGTTTTTGTTGGCTTTTAATAGTCGCCAAGGCAAAAATAAAAGACTGAAACTGAAACTGAGAATGGAGAATGGAGAATGGGAATGTTGTTGGCCTGTGTCTGTGATAATTATTATGGCGCTCTTGACGCCTTTATTGAGTGTAAAACGTTTCGCAGGCGTTCGCCGCGGATGGATATGCCGATGTAGATACATCCAGACTCTTAACCCGCTGCTGTTGCATCTCTCATTTCGTATGCAAAACGATCGACGTCGATAAGCCGATCAAGATTGAAATCTTTAAGCCAGTTACAAGGTTTTTTCTTTCGAGTGCGGGGGGATACCAGGTAATACCCCCTTTATAGCTCTGCTTGTTTGTTGCACCGTTAACGATCCATGTGTGTGGCCCCCTCAGTTTGATTTGTTTTGGAAAATGGGGAAATGGCTCTGCTTTGGCTTTGGCTTTGGCTTGTTAAAATGCAACATCGTTGCCGGTTTACTGAAGCGAAACTTTCCTTAGATTAACCCCCATCAGACCCTCAGACATCGGCATCGAATCCATTCCAATTTCTGTGACCGCTGAAGCGACAAATAAATGTTACAGTCTTTTTAAATTAAATTGTGCCTTTGCATGGTGAGGAAATGTGGGAATTCAATAAATTAGAATATTTTCTGCAAGTTTTCTATACTAATTAAGGGACTTTCCGAAGAAAATTGCATAGTCTTATGGTACTGCAAGCTTGAGGAAATATTAGATTTGATTTACTAGCCTAAAAATGAATTTGGAAATCGATTTTCCACGGATTTATATTACAAACATTTTTTCTTGATAAATACCAAGGGAGAATAGTATTCAAAACACTATAAAAATACTTAATTTTCTTAGTTTTTTCCATAAATTAAACTTAAAGCATTTAAGATCGCGCGGTATTTCCTGCGTTTTTTTCCCAGTGTAGTCTGCGTGTGTGGGTGGGGCCAAAATTGGTGGAAGGGGTGGGAGCAGCGTCGAGTAGACAAGAAGTGTAGAAAAAAAAGGGTTTGGGTTCGGATGATCATCATCATCGTCATCGGTCTGTCTTTTTTGGGTGTCTCCGTTTCGTTCGTGTGGGCAGATCGCCGGATCGCCAGATGGATCATGGATTCGGATCCCAACTCTTTTCTTAACAAGCTGTCAGTCAGTCAGTCAGCCAGCCCTTTTGACGGGTTGTTTTTAGCAGCCGGGCTGGAGTTGGAGTGTCAGTCGAAGAGGAAGTGGAAATTAGCTCGAAATCGATGGGAATCATTGATAGATGCGATGAGTTACACAACCAACCGAGCCAAGTGTTGGGGGCGACTTTTTCAAGAGGTACAAATGGTGGGAATGGAAATTATTCTACAAGTTCGGGCATTAAACTTGGCGTGCTAGCTCAATTAAGGTATTTACAATCATTAAATGCTATTTATAATTTAGTTATATTTATTTAAATATAAAGAATAATTATTATAAAGCTACTCAAAATACTTATTCCTTGATTGACTCTGCCTTGTGCTTTTCGGTTTCGAGTTTCGGGTTTTTGGTTTCGGTTTCGGTTTCGAGTTTAAGGATTTTTGGTTTCCGGTCTCCATTATCAGCTCATGACTGCATGTAGATTTTCCGCCCGCTCATTTTCCAGGAGAAAATAAGCAAAACTTTTCCTGCTTAGCTCTCCTAACACACACACAGAGCTAGAGAGTGCCCTACAAATGTGGAGAACTCGTCAGATGTCGAGAAGTTTTTTGGCCATGTCAGAAGCCAGGTTTTGTGCCCTCGCTGATAAGTTATCACGGCCGTACCAAATATCCACCCCCGGCGGGTTCTCCTGAATGTCCCCTTCCTTCCTTTACCCCTCTTTCCATCTCAATGAGATTAAAATCTTTGAAGACATTTTATAAACATGAAAAATGTGCGTCAACTAAACTAAAAATAACAAGAGCCCCCGGAACGTTAACAACTGGAAGACAAAAGAAGCCAAAAACTTTTTAGCAAAGTGGAAGAGGAGATTCTTATTCTTTTCCAAAAAGCGGGCTTCAGGGTGGTAAGCAAATGTTGGGGGGTTTGGGGGGTTTAAAGGTTAGTGCCCTGCTTCCATTCTTCTAAGGAAAATGTTAATATTTATTGAAAGCATAAAATAGAAACGCGACACAAACAAAGTTTTGAGCCGCGTCTCCTTAAACTTCCCTTTATTTTCCTTTATTCTCAGCTCGTAGTACCCATTATTAAAAGGGTATACTGTAGCTGTGAGAAGGTATATACGACTAATGGTAACTGAAGATATATTAAACTATATCAAGTTATTTTATTGTCTCCTATTTATGAGTTGGCTGCCCAACTATGACTTAAAGTGTAGTAGTACTTAATGTTGTTAATATAATAAAGCCCCAAAGCATTTGTTTGGAATTCTTTTTTTTTTGCAATTCAAAATGTAAATTAAATTAAACAAAAACCAAGGCGAACCTTATTTAAATTCAATGCATTCTCACCGGGTATTCAATAGTCGAAGCACTGGATTACAGTGTGCTCTTTTTGTCTCCTTATTTATTTATTTTTTTTTTTGTTATTACAACAACATTAATAACAAAGGCAAAAAAGTAAAGTGCACACATATAAGCTTGCATAGACATCATAAAAAAGTTAAGCTCAAGATACAAAGATACAAAGATACACAGACGCACACAGGCTCAGGAACATACACACATACGTCTGTATATATGCACACACAACAAAAGAGCAATTTGTTATTTAATGAAACTGAAAATGAAATAAACTCGCAGGCAAAAAGCCAGCGCAGACGAAAAAAGCAAAATGTATCTGTAAGATGAAAGCATTAACGCACAGAATGCTAATATCTTATGCACACACATACACACGCGCCCAGATACATCCGAAGATATGTACGTACGTACATATAAAGATACAGATATATGGGGCGCTTCTGGGGAATTACAACGGCCTATGAACTGAAACCGAAACTGAACTCTCAAAGCCAAGGCGAATCCCAACTCAACTCGAACTCAAGCTGAAATAGAAACGGGGGAAAAAAGCAACAGAACTGAATCTGTCGTGTCTTTGGTTATTATCAGGGTACACAGCGAAAAAAGGTTATTAATTAAAGGATTTAAACATAATTATAACCTAGAATAATATTTTATTTTCAAGAAATCAACATAAGAATATGTATAAAGCAATATAAATAGAAAATGCAATTTCTTGAAGTACATAGCTGCTTCAATTTCCCTCAGTGCCGCTCATAAACCCCAACACACACACACATGGTCACCCATTTGTATCTTTGTATCTGCATCTCGCACATTAACAGAGAAGAAAAAAAAAGAAAGAAAGGGAATAAAGTTAAGCTAACAAAGCGAAGCGCCGAAACTCAAGAGAAGGTGGACAAGGGAGTTGGTAATTCCACGTAGAGGGGAAAAAGCCAGAGGAGGCGGAGGCTAGGAAAATGTATCCGAGGATAAGTGAAAAATGTTGTAGGGCAATTCCAGTCTTTTATGGATTGGGGAAAAGGCACAAGGCCAGCGCAAAAAAATGCAGAGAAACATTCGAAAAAAGACACAAATAAATGAGAGATTCATTAATGAATAAAAACGTTTAATTATCAAGAGAATTTTAAGCAAATTTAAAGAGAAATTATTAAGAATTTTGTTATACAAAATGTGGAATAGATATAACTCAAATCCTTTGTTTAATTTTGCATTTTCAGCACTCATAAAATATTCCTAAAATTAGCAAACACACTACTCCTCTTTGAGATCATAAAAATACTTAAGTAGTGTTTTTCTTTCTTGGCGATCGTAAAAGTACGAGCCGGAAAAAAGACAGTCAATCAGCAGATGTGCAATATCTTGTTGCTCAGCCGCATGTCTGTGCCCTCTCCGTAATTATGTAGGTGTGAACACTCGCCCTGTGACATGATCATCAGGAGGAAAAAAAAAAAGGAGCACAACGACAGAACGACCCGACCCATGGCCCATAAATTTAAAAGCAATAAAACTTTCAAGACAAATAAATGCGGCTTCCCTCCTGCAATTGTTGCAACACCAACATAAATCTCGAGGCACGCAAAATATTTAAACAAAGACCAAGAAGAAGAAAGACAAAAAAAAAAAGGGGAGACGCGTGCGTGCGGTTTCTCGATCTACTCTATATAGTATCTATATATATGTCCAGACCTTGAAATGCATACAATGAGCGCGGGGAAGATACAAACACGCACACACACTTATGACAGGGGCGTTAATTTATGTGAGACTGCAGTTTGGATCAACACAAAATGAGAAGAAAATAAATAAAAAGGGGGGAGGTAGGAAGATCGTGGAGGGGAAGATCCCCTCTCTCAGCTTTCTGGGCGATCATGTGCGTCATTGCCATTGAGGATCGTCGCTCTGATTGCGTGCCACATCTGGAATCTCCTGGAATTGAAATTGTCGGTGGGGGGAACTGATGATGCCAGCTTAAATATTTATTCCAGATTTGCCAAGTTTACAAAGGCTTTAATTATATGTTTATTATGAAAGGATATATCCTATGAAATATCTGAACTATTAAATTTTGAACATATATAAATACTTAAAAAACACAGAAAACATTTATAGCCTTACTGATACAATTTCCTTTATTTCTTCATCCTCAAGTTCTCTGTTTTTTCCTCTGAAAATTTAAGAAAAACCAACAAACACTGACAGCGAATCAATATCTATCAAATTAATCTCAGAAAAAATCATACTCAACTATGATGGAATTACAAAACAAGCCATCAAAAATATGGATTTCACCGCCTGAACTTTGATCACTTCAAGTGATCTTTCTTTCAACTCTCCCCCAACAACCAAAAAAAAAATACAATGAGAAAACCAAAAAAGCGATCAAGCAGATTGCTCCCAATTCCATAAACGAAACGATCGTGACAAGAGCTTTCGCTGCTGCCAGCTCCCATGATTATTTTGAGTGATCTTCTTGGAAGAAGATACTCTCGAACTCGAACTCTTTGGATTTCCCAGTGGAAAATCATGGGGGAAATCTCTGCCAGCCAGTCGGCCAGCCAGCCAGCTGCCTGATGCATCACATGAACTCGTGTGACACTCGCCACCGAATGGCTTTTGGCCAATTAGCTTTGGCCCCAAAAATCGTATCAAATCCCCTTTGTGGCACCTACACACACACCCCCCTTCTAATTCCCTGTTTTCCACTTCAAGATGTTTTCCCTCTACTCATAAGCATCAAATGCACAGAAAGAAATCATTTAAAAGTATAGAAATATCACTACAAATATGTTTGATAAATACAAGTTAGTAATCAAATGTTTCGGGTTAGCCAAGTAGCTTCATAAGTACTTACTTTGTTCCTTACTTCTTTTCGACTTTTTAAAGTAATTAGATCATTATTACTGACACTTAAATACCGCATTATTTAATTGCTAAAGTTACAAACTCTTCTAGTCAATAGCACTTGAGAGTCTTAAGTGTAAAATTCGTAATTTCTTTCGCAGTGTGCCTTAATTATTCGAGGCGTGTTTGGTTGTTTATCTGGGCAAACATAAAACAGAAAATGAAAAACCAAATAAACGCTAATTGGAAAAGCATATTTTATATGGACTGTGTTCTGGTCTCCGCTGTGGCTCTGTCTCTCTGTTGCCGTTCAGCTTTTTCTCCCCCCTCTGCTGTGCTGTGCCTCCTGTGGCACGCACTCGGCCCACTCGTAAAAACTGGAAACATTTTTGGGAGAAAACGAGAAAAATGTGCCGGCGTGGAGAGGCGACCATAAAAATGTTGTTGGGCAACCCTTTGGCTTGGTTCGGTTTTTGGTTTTGGTTTTGGTTTTGTCTACAACACCAAGTGTCGGTGGGGGGAAAACATACACCACTCCATGCCACACCACAGGGAGTGGGAATTGGTTGTCAAATGAAATGCCGTGTTGGCCATCATGATTATTTCTGACATTTGTGGCAAATGTTTGAACCGAAAACTTTTCTCACTCCGCCTGACGTTTAATGTGGCGCTGTGCCACCCTTCCATTTTCCCCTTCCCCGGCTATTTATAAATAATCAAAATTGTTGACATAAAATTGGACGGAGATCGAGTTGGGGTAAAAGGGAATATTCGGCAGATTGGCTTAGACGCCATTTAATTGTTTTATGTTCCCAATGTTCGTCGTGAAAGAAATAAAATCAATTTTAATTACATTTAGTCGCTGACATTTTGATGGGGCCTGACATGCGGAAAAGCGGCAAAAGGCGTGGAGGGGAGAAGCCAAGGCTCTTTTCTGGTTTCCGATGGAAACCAGTTCTGCCCAATCCCCAATCCCCAATCCTCAATCCTCGCTGCTCAATGGTCCGATTCCCAGTCGCAGTCCCAATCGCAGTTCGCAGTCTCAGTCTCAGTCTCAGTTTAAGTTTAAGTCCCAGTTCCAAGCTCTGCTTTTGGTTTTCTTATTTCTCCTGTATTCTTATTTTTTCCTCCTTTTTTTTAAGCTGCATCCTAACGCAAACCTGGAAACTTGTCGTTGGTTTTATATTTTTTTTTTTTTGCTGTTCGACAGAGAGCAACTTGCTGTGAACTCGTTTGGTAGCATTTTGGGTGGGCGAAAGGGGCAGGGATTTTTTTTTTGTTTGGGGTGCCATGAAGGAGGTTGCGCAGGCGGAGGGGCGTCAACATGATTTGCACTACAAAACAAAAAATTTTTTTAAGGAGCAGTCGCTCCTTTCGAAGTGCACTGCAAATTAGGAAGGCTCTATTAGTATCTATTGGTTAATTTTATAAATACTTTAAGCAAGGAAGTCCAAATGCTTCTTGTAATATTTAAGGTTTAGTACTGTCTAGGTTATTTTCAAGCTCCTCAACCTTTTAAAACACTTGTCCACGTCCCCTTCAAGACCCAATCTTAGCTTAAGATTTCCTACAATTTGTATAGTTAATAAATATTTTTGCAAGTGCAAGTTTCGCTGCCTTGCCCCTTCGTTGCTGCCTCTTTTTCGCGCTGCATTTTTCGCGTAGGCCGCCGGAGAGTGCAGCGAACTTGGTAGCCGGAGCGGAGATTAATGCGCCGCCAGACAAACTCAGCTGGAATATTTTCTGGGGTCCACCGAGGGGGAACAACGAGTTCGTTCGTGCCTGTGGCCAGTAAATTTTGAGCTGCTTTTGCTTTTGCCTGTTGGCCTGGGCCAACAAGTAGATTTCGTATCAGCGAGATGCGTTTTGGGGCAGCGGCAGTAGAAGATATTTGGCCGGCAAATTTCCAAGAACTCATGCATAGAGAGAGAGAGAGCCCAGGCCAGTGGGATCAATCATAGGAATGCTAGGGATTTTCCTGCCAACATGTATGAAAATTCTCAGTATCTGCAAGATGCATTTAAGGAAGATAAGCACCACTGCAACTTATGAGATAATTTTAAGAAGGCGTCAATTAATTAGGCATACATATTACCTCAAAGATGACATGATCATTATCAACCATTTTCGAAATTGTTTTTATAATTTACTAAAAATACTTTTCTTCTGTCAAAATATTCTTTTGGGGGCACAAAAACACTCTGAAAACATCTCCAAAATATCTTTAAAATTCTTTGGGGAATCGAAACCATTCGATTGCCAAAAATTCCAACGAAAAGATAACCTAAAATTGTGACAAAATTTCATCAACTCTTTCCCCACTCTTTATTAAGTTTTTCTTTCATTTTAACACTTGTCATAATTTGTTCATATTTCATTCGGCTTTTCGGACAGCAATTATGTGATTACATCGCTTTTTCTGTCCCGGTTTTTTATGTTGTATCTCTGAAGCGTGTTGTTGAAATATTTGGGCAACAACAAGGGATTTGAGAGTTCTTTGTCTCGTTTTTGCTTTGCTTTTAATGAACGTGAAATTATTTTCGTTTATGATCGAGAAATATTTCATTAGCCGGCGCTGTGAGTAAAAAAAAAACATAAAACGAAATGTATCTATTGAAGTATTCGCTTCACTGGCACGGAATGTGCTAGTTCATTGCGTTGTGTTAATTAATAAACGCCTCAAAAATCAGGCAGTTGTTCGATGTTTGATTAATGGCAATTTGCCAGCACGGTCAAAGATACATTTGTATCTCTCCCAGACTAGTGGCAAAGGCAGCAAGGAATTGACCATTTTGCGGTCGAGACAGGCTGTATCTGCAAATGCAAACTGTATTCTCGCATTTTGTAAACTGTGCACTGAAGAAAGATTTAAAGGATTCTTCATATAAATAAAATATTGCTATGTAACCTTAACTTGGAAATATATATTTTGCCATTATTCAGGCAGGGGAACAGAGAAACCTTCGATATACCCTTTATTTCTCCCTGTGCACCTGGGTTTTCCGCATCTGCATCTGCATCAATGCATTTTGCATCTCTGCGGTTCATTTGAGGTGTCTCTGTCTGGCTGCTTGGAAAGCCTTTTTGGTTTTATTTATTTTTTTTCTGTCGTTCTCCTGAGCTTGCCACTAGATGCCCTTTCTCCACTGGATCTCTCTTGATTGATTTTGATTCACTTCGTGCCCCCGTTGTTGCCTGTTGGTTGCCTGGGTGTTATTCAATTTTTGTGCCATATCATAAATTTAATTTGAGATGAAAATCCCAAAGATATGCCGCATTATCCGGACGGAGAGCTCGTGCTGCTGCCGTGCTGCTGGTCCATTGTGCGAGCGGCGAGTATCCCACAGATACATTTTTCGATCTCCTCCACAATAACGGATTACATTCGAAATTGTTTGGCATTGGCGGCAGTGGCAGCGGCAGCGGCAACTCTCCCTCCCGCTTCCCTCCATATAAGCTCAGCAAGGCGAGTGTTTTTCCAATATTACACGATGACTTTGAATATTTTGTGTGGTGTGCTACACACACTGAACATCATGGGTGGGATTTTGTGATTAGAGCGATACACACACACTCTGCCGTCCGTCCAATCGGATAAAGAGGGCGGCAAGTGTAACAAATATGTTCAGCATTGGCAGTCGGACATGAAGCTACAAACTGCCAGAGCTAGAGGTAGAGAGAGGGATACCAAAATGGAATCCACACTTATTCTGATTGTTTGCCCAGCTCTTTGCCTCCTAAACTCCCTCCGTTGCCGCTTCTGCTGCTGCAGAAAACCAGTTTTCAGTTGGGATATTTGAACGCCAAACTGAGAACGCATCTACCAGGGCCAAGAATGATTTTTGGTTTGGCAATTTAGAAGGAAATCGATAAATATATTGCCAGGCAGCTGCACAACTACAACTACAGCACGATTGTAGGATCAAAACCGATTAGGGAGATGCAAAATGTTGCTATTGCTACTGCGAAAAATAATTAACATTTGGCTAAGCGTTGCTGCCCACAATCAATCCCGGAAATGAGTGGAAATTAAGGAGAGTTTGTAGGAATTTTCGTGTATTTTTTAAGAAGGTTTTGCAATTATTTCTTGAGGAAATCAAAAATAAAGGTAAAGAGAAACTAGAAGAAAATCAAATACACTTGAAAGGCATTCAAGTTATTTGCAAGGTTTAAATTATATTTAATTATTGTTCCTGCTCGGCAATGTAAACCTAACAATGCTCACTAAAATATTTATAAAATTATAAAGTTAAAGTTTAAATATAAAATGTAGCAAACTAAACACTGGATAAAAATCGAAACAAATAACATATTAAAAAGCGAAAAAACTCCCACTGCAAGGCGTAACAAAAGGTCACCAGGTTGTTGTTGTTGTCCTTAAGGCAACTCTCACTCATATATACATATTATCTTCTCCCAATTTAGATCCAAAATAAGCCCCAACTAGCGCTGCTGCCATCATGAAGACTATATGAGAAATAGATGAGAAAATCCACAAGAAAAATCAATTAAACCGAAAGAATAAAGGAGAAGGCATTAACGAAGGGGAAATCCGGTAGATAAGGATTTCGACCCAGACCCAGTTGTTGGATTTTCCCATTCGATCGAAGCGAATATATTACGAGTTCCGTTCTTATTTTTTGTTTTCTTTGGGTGGCGCCATGCCACCTAGGCCCCCACGGGCCCCACCTGCCCCTGTCCATGTCTCGAACGGGGTGCAGTCATTATAATTGTAATAATTACAATTCAAATAAATAAGCGACCAGCACGAAAGCAAGAAAAAAATAAAATAAATAAAAGAGAAAATCATAGGAAAAAAACTGAAATAATTTAAATTACATAATAAATATCCGCCATAAATCGTGAAGTGAAGTGCACTCGCAGTCGCACTGTCGGCGGCACAGTGAATACCAGACATAAAATGACTATGAAATCGATGAAGTACTCCGATTGTGATACCATCATGGATGGCTACAATCCGGTGCCGCCGCCCCTGCCCCGCCGAGTGCCACCCGTGCGAAATATCTACGCCGAGCCCTTTGCCCACGAGCCGAACCATTCCAGCAGGTAAATATATAAATATAATAAAAGTCCCCTGAATTTCGATCGGAAATCGAAAGTAAACTATATGAAAAACTATATATTTGGGAGTCTAATAATCCATTTTAATTTTGTATAGTATCTGGTGTATATTTAAGAAACTGGAATATGAAGAACACTAAAGATAATCATGGAGAATAAACAATAAAAATTTTTAAAAATAATTCTTAACTTCATATATAACAACTTAACATCTTTTGGCGTAAAATATGCTTTATATTTAAATTCTAGAAAGAAATATGTATTATTTTTTTTGTAGTGCCTTTTCACCTGCACAATTGTGCAAATAATTGCAATTAAGTCGAGTGTCATCGCGAATTTACGGCGCCATCAAAATGCCACAGACAAAGTCAAATGGCGATTATGTGCAGCCAAAGGAGCGGGGTCATTGCGGGTCAACTAAATAGGCAGATGCAGTGGCAGAATCCTGATAAAATCATTGCCAAAATATGGCCTCAGATTTAGGACTTAATTAACGTTCGAGTTCCCGGGTCTGTTGAGTTTAAATGTGCGTCCAATAATAGGAGACTAAGTGCTAAGTGCAAAGTGCATTCCGGAAATTTAATATGAATCCCGAATGGGTCTTAAGCACACTTGCTTTGAACCATAATTAAAGGCCAATTTCAATAAGAAACACAGAAACTAAAACAGACAGAGAGTCAAATGTAATTTTAAGCGAATGCCAAGTGAAATGCATTCGATCATAATTAAAATGTTTATATTATTTTCCATTTTGGACATATATTTTGTGTGTGGCTGTGTATTTACAAGAAACCTAAGTAATTGCATAGCGAGAGGCAGAAGCTAAAGGTTATTATTAATTTGTTGAGACTCAATATGAGCAACAAAATGTTTGGATTAATCAATGTAAAGCGTTCTAAACTAATTAAACCATTGATAATATTGCACAAACAATATGCATCTGTCAATTATTACTTCCTCCTTTCTCGATTAGTAGCAATACATGTTGTAGGATTAAAAAGTGTGAACTCAGCAATTAGTTGGATAGTTTACATAATAATTCTAAACTCAATTGTGAAACATTTGTGCCCAAAGGGCTTCAGTAGTCTCCGCAACTTTAAGTGTATTATCCTTGCTATATGACAAACATTTCCCTTGACGAGAGGGTGTCCTTAAACGGAGTGTCACCATAAGGTGTTGCTTTGTTTTTCTGTGTTTTTTTTGTTTTTTGTTGAGGGAGTTTCATTTGTAAAAAACTCCATTCTTTGGCGCAATCATCGCCAATTCAAACGCAAGAAACTGGAACACAATTGCAATAAACGCACGCCTCGCTGAGTAGCTCCTATATTTTTTGTTCGCATGCCACAGAGTTGCATATTAAAAAAGGGAAAAATATCCGAGTGTGTGTATGTGTGGAGGAGGCGAAGAGCAGATGATAAAGAAATGTCCCATATAAAGCGGCGTGAGTCGAGTGTACAATATGCATTTTCATATCTGAATAAATAGACAGGCGAGAGGTGCGGAGTTCCTCTCCTTCTCGCCGGGATATAATATATATATATATATATATATGTATACGGCCCACAACAATGCCCCAGAGGAGGAGGGGTGAACGGTAACGAGGGCAGACAGATGGAAGAGCTTACGAGGACGAAAACAAGGATGAGGAGCAACAGCGGACAAGTGGTAACCAACAGTCAGCCAACTGATACAAGAGGCTGTCTGCACAGCCAGAAAAAATCCATATGAAATGGGTCAAAAATTGGGGAAAAGAAATTTAGAAGGATAGTGTTGAAGTGTACAAAGGACACAAGGGGCCTCTTCGGCAGAGGCGCACTTACCAATAGCCTGGCACTAGAACTCAGAAAAAGTGTATATCTGTAAACGCTGAATCAAATTATCAACTCAAATGATCAAAATTGGATACAATGACGATAAGGTGACTCCCTGTATAACAAGCTTTATCTTTGACATGATATTAGTGTATTTATCAGAGTTTATACATTCGACTCAAACCGTATTTAGTTCCGATCCCAAGAGTTGTGACTCCGCTTAATTGTCTTCATAACGAACGCCAAGCTCTCAAAAATGAAACTCTCTCGTTCGCTACTGCAATACAACGATAGAGAGAGAGAGAGAACTGGGACAAAAGATCTTTGCGATAAGCAAGAGGTTTCAAGAAAGCGAATATCTGTCGCTGAGATCTCTCTCAAAAAAGAAACTCTCTCGTTCGCTACTGCAAGACAACGGGAGAGAGAAAGAAATGGGACAAACGATTTTTTCGATAGGCAAGTGTTTTCAAAAGAGCGAATACTGCAACAATTAATTTCCAAACGGTTAATATTATAACTTTTCTTACCGTGCAACTGGGTGAACGAAAAAAATGGGCAATGTGGGCGTGGCTACGGCTATGGGCTATGGGTGGGTTTCGGCAGTGCGGCGCAATATGTTTGCCTGTCAGTTTCATGCATTTCATATCGAAAACCATTCGTACTTTTACTTGAGTGAGTTTTATGAGCAACGAGCCGAGCCTGTGTGGGGGATACACACACACACACACACACACACACGCATCCATGAGGATGCTCCACTGGCTACATTGTGTTGTATCCTTTTTTTCCCCAGTTCAAAATGGGATAGTGCTGGATTGCGGCGGGGATTTTTCGAGAACACGGAGAAACAGGGGGTTTGGGAGAGGACGACATCAGTGGCCCCGTTTATATGCATAGTTTTTGGTTGCTCTGCGATTGCAAACTGCGAAGTGGGTTAGATTGTGTTCCGCTGGCTCTGTGCCTGGGCACGCTTTGCTTTTATATTAAATGAAAATTCCAATTACTTTTTATGGGACTACTACCGATGGAACGAAAGAATGGGGCGGCGACGGAGGTTACACTTTGGCTCTCGCACTTAACTATTTAAGGATAACAGCAGAGAATCCAACAAATTTAGAGACCCAAGAGAGTTCAATAAATATAAGATAAGGAAGTACTCTAGAAATTGATTAAGATTTTATTATGGAATTTACTCATTTTTCCTAGCTATGTATGTGTGTTTGCTCTCTCTTTCACACTGTGCCTGCAATGTATAAGCGAACGAGAGAATTTCTTTCTGAGAGAGATTTGCATCTTTTCTCTTTCCTAATAAGGTTTTTTTTTTTTTAGCAAATTAGGATTCGTATTCTGTGAATAAATATTTTTCTTATCGAAATGATTTAAAATCTCAACAATATTGTTATATATTTTTGCTCTGTACTTGATTTAAGCCCCTTGAATGTCAAAGTTCTCCTTTATTTAAGCTGCTGCTCGAATGCAAACCGAAAAAATTACAATAAATTTTTCTTTCTCTCTCTTTTCACTTCTAGGTAAGTTATGGAATACGAATATATGTATATATATATATATTTATATATATATAGTATGAGCCTGCATATTTGAGAAGCTTGGGCAGGAAAAGAGCTCGCCTCGCCGCTCCTGCTGAAGTTCTCCTGAACCGTAGGATCCTGGAACTGAAAGTGGAGCTGGGGAATTTAATAATTCAAGTGGCCGGTGAGGGCGGGGTAGTACGAGGGCGAAGGCCTCTCTAATGACCTACTTGAAAACAAACAACAACAGTGTAACGAAAAATACAAAAAAAGGAAAAAAAAAAGTATTGCCAGCAGTAGGTAGGTAGGTAGGCGGGTGGTAACCACCTACCGCACCACCTACCATCCACACATAAGT
Organism: Drosophila kanapiae; assembly: GCA_008042475.1. Taxonomy (NCBI): domain Eukaryota; kingdom Metazoa; phylum Arthropoda; class Insecta; order Diptera; family Drosophilidae; genus Drosophila; species Drosophila kanapiae. Next base: position 25,717 of record VNJM01002274.1, on the reverse strand, counting down.
AATTTGTGTGTGCCCGTGTGGGGGTCAGGTGGTTTGTTGTCGGTGGTAGCCAGAAACTTGTTTAGTTTTCGGTTTGGCTTAGTTCGGTTTCAGTTCAGTTTTCAGTTTTCAGTTGAGTTCAAGCAGTAGTTTTCTATTTACTATTTTCAGTTGCCAGTTCAGTTTTCGCAGTTTTCACCCGGTTTGAGCTTTCGGTGTTTGACTTGCAAGTTCTTTTTTTTTCGGGGCTTGAAGTGCATTCCGCCGGATATGCTGTTGAAAGTAACCTCTTGACCTAGTCCAATCAATATCCTGGCAAACATTCATCTGCCGTCGTCGCATTATGAGTGAAATGCTGAGCTTCGCTTCCCTTCGCTTGACTTCAGCTTCATATCATTTTCTTTTTTTTGTTATGCCTTGGCAAACAAAGGACAAGACACAGGAAAAATCCGCACAGGACATATCATATATCTGCCATAAACTATACCTCTTCTGGGCAAAGAAGACAGTCGAGGGGAGTCACAACTCGATTTTGCTCGTTAGACAACATTTGTTTCGGACAGTTGGCAACTAATTTGTTTTGAAATGGATGTCGAGTGTGTCCTCGACGACCCCCAGGACGACATGGCTTGGCTACCAAGAAGGGTCACTGCCAGTAAATTGAATAAAAAAAAAGGTTCCCCAGAAATAAGGACAAGACAGTCAGTCAAGCCTCCTCCTTCCACCCCGCCACATTTTTGCTGTAAATATTATGCTAGAATTTTGATAGATTTCGGTAAGGTTGGGTTGGGTTCTCGGTTGCCTTTACCCGCACGGAAATTGCTCTCTTTTGGTCCTTGGATATTTCCAAGAAATCAAATTGAGCGTCTTTCCTGATAAAATATTAAAAGGGGATGTAAACTATTAAGCCATTAGGCGGTAGAGGCTGAAGGTTTAATTGATTTAAACATTTTCTCTCCATGTAGCACAAGGAAAAAATTTAATATTTAAATTATATGAACGTAATTCTTATAGTCTTTTTCTGAAACTAGTTTATTATGTAAATTGATTTCTGGAAATGTGTTCTATTACTTGAAACTAGACAGGAATCGCTGCTTCAGTTCCTTAATAGTCGCCGATTGCTGGGATCTCTCGCTGATGGCCGACATACTTTCTCTGTTGCCTAAATATTCAATTTAATAATTTATTTAACAAAGAAATGCATTGCGAAGAACGTATAATCATGTTAGTTCTTTACACTCACTTGGCAACATCCTGTGCTTACTTCTTTTATGACTTTGCTGACTTCCCTTTTTCTGCAAGCTCCGAGAACTACTGGCCCGGGGTGTATCTTCGGTGATAGCTAAGCACGGACTCTGCGTCGATGGTTCGGCGATCTTCACCGATTTATTAGATTCCTTCTTGCGAGGACCGAAGGACGACGACGTAAGCGTATTCACTGCAAAATGATTTCCATTGGGCAGGAGAATCGTCGATCGGTCTGCCGTTGAAACGGAACAACCAGGTATCGCGGCAATCGTTTGCCGCAGCTCTTCATTCTCCTTATTCAGGCGAGACCTCAGATCCTTCAGACCCTCTGTTTGCAACAATCGACGTGACTCCATGGTTTTTAAATTGTGCCTGGCACGTCCCACCATTTCCAAGAGTCGGGCCAAATGATCACAATTCTCGTTCTGGGCGCGATTACGAGAGGCAACACGAGATGAGCTCGGATCCGTTTCGTTGCCCGTGCAGGGTTGTGTAGTCTGCGTGCTTGCCTCAACTTCCTCCAAATTCTTCTCTGCCGGTTCGATTCCCGTGCTGCGTGGTGTAGTCTGCGTGCCTGCCTCCAAATTCTTATCCTCCAAATTCGTCTCTGCCGCTTCGACTCCCAAGGTCGATGGTATAGACTTCAGGCTTGCCTCGTCTTTTTCCGGTATCTTGTCGGCCATGGTTCAGATTTTAAGCCAAAATATGTGCTGTGGTGTTATGGAATTTGGAATTTTGGTAATGCCTGTCCGGGTCCGGCAAGGTCTACGCAGTTGAAAAAAAAAAAACATAATCGAAAATAAATAAAAGTAAAGTAAGTTCGGTCAATTTGCCGCATTGAATTGAATTGCGACGGCCTCCTCCAAAATGCCACTCAAAAATATATGTACGAAATAAATAAATCGGAGTGCGATTTTATTGCCACTCCCAGTCCGGCCGTTATCCCTGGCCTTTTAGCCACTCTCAAATTGGTCCAACTATTAAAGTGAAAAACTTTTTCCCTCTCTCTCTCATATTTTGGCAGACAAACTTCAAACTATTGTTGTGGCAAGTCAATGAACTGGCAAAATCGCCTAATATTTCCACACTCCCAGACACTTGTCGTTTCTTTTTTCCTGCTGCTACTGTTTGCTGTTTGAAAACACAAAAAAACAAAAAATAATAAAAAAGGAAGAGAAGAGAGGAAAACAAAAAGGAGTTTTCCCAGGGAGCTTCATGTTTTGTGCTCTGAATGGCCAAGTATATTAAAAGTCTATTTCTTTTGGCAAGACAATAAAGTAGCGCGAGGGCGCCTGGCTACTAGGGGATGATAGTGAAGGACAGTGGCTCCCTCCTGGAGCACACAAAAGGCACAGGGAGATGGAGTAGGAGTAGGAGTTGGAGTAGGATTCGGGATTCATGATTCAGGATCCTGGACTTCAGGAACCAGGACTCTGGATGTGGGCGGTTGGTGGTCGGTTCGACGGCTATTGTTCTACTTCGCGAAATAGCGCACATAAAAAACCAAAGAACGACGGCCATAAATGATAAAAAAGGGGCAACGCAGAGGCGCAGAAAATTGCGAAGAAAGGGTAGTGAAGATAGAGTTGCTGTTGGATTTGGGAGAGAGAGAAGAATTGGCCAGGCGAGGAGAAACTGAAGCCGAAGTGGGCATAAATGACAGCCAACTGGCAGTCAGACAGAGGCGTGTGTCCAAGGGGAGAGAGAGGCCAGGAAAGGAGAAAGACGCACGAAAAAAAATATATAGGGAGAAGCCTGAAGGAAACCCCCTAAAGAAAACGGGGGGAAAAAGGCCACTAAAATACAATGAAATGCCAGGCCAGACATTCGACATTTTCTCCAGGCAACCCTCGCTCGCTCCCTACGCCCCTGTCAATGCCAGCGACGTCTACGAGGAAAAGGGTTAAAAATGTTTCATTGCCTCGACAGGACTGCGAAGACAACATATGCCAATAATTTACGCAATTTAGACAAAGCAACAACAACAACAACAAAAAATAAGTAAAGGAGAAAAAATAAAACAAAAAACAAGACAAACAGAAACGCAGACAGACAGCCAAGCAGCCGAGAGGAAAATGGGCCCCGAGAAAGAATATTTTCTCAAGGCAAATCCATCAGGACCGGAGACCCATCCATGAGTTGGGTCCCCAAGAAACCCCCAAAACACCTCCCGCCATCCATCTGTGCCTGTGTCATCATCAACCCGAAAAGCAAACCGAATTGATGCTCAATTTTATATTTTAAATGTTATTCAAATTGTGTCACATTTCTCAGTGTAATGGCTTGGAATTGTCTGCAGCAGAATCAACCGACACAAAAAAAAAAAGGGTTCAAGCTAAGGATGTGCCACGCCCTTTTCGCCCACTTAACCCCCCTTTCATTTGGTGTGTATGTGAGTGTGTTGTTGCGGCTTGTTTGGAGTAAAAGAAACTCCCCTCGAATCGCTGGCCGCTCATCGCTAACCCCCATTTTATTTATTGACTCTCATTTCTCCCCCGGGGTGGCTACACGTACTATATATCTACTATATATATATATATATATATATAGTGGGGAGAGAGGGAGAGATGTGAAGGAGAAGATGCCATAAAAATGAGCGATGCTCGGGCGATTTACAATGCGCTAAGTTAATTAGCCGCAGCCAAACGACGACGACAAGAAGTTGGCCAACGCAAGTGACCCTCAAAGGTTGCCAAAGGCAAAGGCAAGGCCCAGCGTTTACGTTTGCGGAAATTGCGTCATTAACAGGCGCTTAGTATAGTTTTGTGTTATGTAGAAATATATATACAAATACGGATATATATATATGCATATCAGTACAGCTAAGGTGGAAATAATAGGACATTAAATTAGTTCGGTATAAATATAATTCCTTTAACAAAACTTCAAGCCAACTCAAAAATGTAATAACTATTTGAAATAATATATAAAATATGCCAGCGGAACACGAATCTATACCTATATTCCCTCATCACAGTAGGTTTTTCTAAATAAATTCAGCATCAAGAAAATATTGCAGGAAAATTCTGCTTTAATCTTGAAACAAAGACTTCCCTTTGAACACCAAATACTATAGTTATGAGCTTAATCGTGCGGATATATCCAACCTCCTCCCCTTCAAATGTTAAGACATTAACCCTAAGACCTTTGATTAATGCCGGCTCAAAAGACACACACAAAAAGGGAGGCGAACAAAGCGAAGGAACAAAGTCTCGTAATGAGACTGCCATTTCGATGATATGACATCTTGTGTTGTTTGTTGGGTCCACTCGACTGAATAGAGAGAACGGGAGATAGAGAGGAACCGAAGGACCTGAAGGACCTGAAGGACCTCTTCTCTAGCGTATTTTGCACCCATCTCAATTACAGTCCTTCAGCGTAGAGTCATCTTCTTATTTATCTGTACCCAAAAACCCAATTCCTTGGTCATTTCACCTGCCTTCGGGGCGCCTTTTGCCAAGGTGAAAGCAGCTCCTTAACCTACGTACATACGTACGTACTGCTAATGATGTCCAATTCGGTGTTCGATCCGACCGAGTTTCCCCCGGAGGCCAGGTGGGCCAGAACAAATGAAAACAAATCCGATTGGAGGTGGTTTGTGGTCTGTGGAATGGTGCAAGAGGTGGTTGTGTGCAGGTGGATGTGGACTACATGACATTTCAAGCACTAAACACAGTACATCCTTGCCGGCTAATTGGACAAGTGAAAGTGAAATGAGGTCCACAACTTCAGAATAAGAACGAAGACAAAAAAAAAATAAGGAAAGGGAACCATTAGATGGCCAACTAATGGGACACTAAGCTAAATAAACATGGCTCATAATTGAAGCTCATGTTTTCTGTTGAAAGTGAAAAGTTTGCCCCTAATGAGCTTGTTTTTTAGGAATTCTTTGATCTTAAAAGGGAGCTTGAGGCATAACAACGAGGTTTTCTCTTGTTTAAAGTATACATTTCCTTAGAATATGAGCCTAGTATATATAATTATATATATTAGCTGATTATTCTTAACACAATGATTAATAAATAAAGGCTTTTCCTGACTCAAGGTCTAGTCTGCTGATTTAATTCGCATAAATCAATATTGTAGCGTGTAGCTAAAGCCTTAATATGATATCAGTTAAAACCAAGCTTCTTTATTTATGCTTTCACCTAATTAAACGTTTCAAAATCTATACCTAACACTCAACAGTTGTAGAAAATATTTGGAATACACCCTTTTAGCACATTTCTCGCAGTGTTAACTGCTAATCAGACGCACTCCTGCTCGACTAATGCCAAGTCAATGGGAAAAGCTCTCCGCCGCCTTCTCCCTTTTAGTTTTCTTCGTTTATTTTCACGCTTCTGCGTCTGTTTCAGTTTCAGTTTCAGTTTCGGTTTCAGTGTCAAAGTCAGAGAGTTCGGGTCAAAAGGCGCATCAATGCTACTGAGCATATTTTGCGGTCGCCTCGCTTTACCATTTTCCACTTGCTCCCAGCTTTTCCTCACTACTCGTTTTACTTGTTGTTTTTTTTTTTTTTTCTTTCTCCTACTTCTTTTTGGAGAACTTTCTGTGTGTGCCATGATGCTGCACAAAAAACTTCCGACAACAATTCTGCAAACGCAAGCAGGAAAACATAAATCTGGCTAAAGCTAAAACGCAAACTTTTATTTAAAAAAAAGGAGGAAAAAAAGTAGAAAAAGAGGCGAAGGCAAAGGAAGAATATAAAAAATAAAAGCAGGAATTTTGTGTGAGTGCGTGCAAGTGATAGAGGGATTGGATAAAACAGAGAGGACGACGACGACCGACTGGTGCACAGCCGAGTGAATGGTCCCTAGTTGGAGTTTTAAGATTGGCTGTGGGTCTCCAAGTCATTTGGAGCCAACTAGGTCGACTTGGGAAGGACGCTGCTTCTCAAGAAATATATACAGAAATAATTACAAAAGGGATAGGGTCGTTTGTATGATATTTACATTATTTCAAAGGCCCAATTTGAAATCTCCCTCTTTGGTAGTGTTTTAACTATATAATTTTAAGCAAAAACTTCACTTAAATCCTATAAAAAAGCACAAAATACAGTGCAGTTGTAGGGCATTTTAGAAACTTCCTGAATGGACTCTGCCACATTTAGCAATGGTCATAAAAAATGCGAAAAACAGGCGGCGAAGAGCCAGCGACTTGTTTTCAGAGCGAAAGAGAAGTATCTTGGTATCTCCTATCCTTCTTTCGTTTTTCCGTCTTTTCTTTTCTTTTTTTTTTTAAGCAAATGTCCACATTTTGACCATTTGAAATCCAAACAGGCAACTTTTATGCCACTGACGTGTGTGTGCTCCTTTATTTTTGTTGTATTACGTGTGTGTGCGCTTTTTTCCTCTACAACTCCCTTTTTTTTATTTTGGTGCGGAACAGACTTTGGCTGCCATTCCGACTTGAGCTTGAAATTTTGCAACATGCCTTCGACATCTCTTGGGTATTTTTACGACTATCACAGACGGGCCAAAAGACTGACCACAAAAAGCAAAGGCGCCCAAGAGCCGCGACCTGCCCTGCCCTGTCCTGCCCCGACCGTCAGCCTTCATTCTGGTTTCGGTTCTGGTTTAGGTTTAAAGCCAGAAAACAAAAGAAGCAAAGACTTGCCGGGGCAGCAGCTCCTTCCTCAAATGGATTTGGACAGAAACAAACATAGCCAAAATAGGAAACAACAAAAAAATAAAAAAGAAATGGGAAAAAATATAAAAAACACAGATACAGTGCAGGAAAATGGATAGGAAGTGGCAACCAGCGGGGGAATGATGATGCACGTGATGCGATTCATCGCTGGCTTAGGAAAGATACAAAGATACAAACAACGACGAAACAACTAGAGCAAATAGTGCTGCCGGGCAAATGGCTCCAGAATCAATTTCAAATAGCCAAAAAATTTAAAAAAAGAAATGTTTAAACTAAATAAATCATAAATTTCATAATTCAATTGATATTTCATCATAAGTCAATTATTAAAATGTATTTTAAATAATATTAAGAAGCTGTAAACAGTTTAAGGACTTCAAATTTCCTTTTAGTTTCAAATAATTAATATCTTTTGCGGCAAAAATACCTGTGTGTATTAAAATAGTGCATTCCAGTAACTATATTTCAGCCAAAAAATTATTATTACTCTTAGTAATACATTAACAAAGGTTTTTTTAAGTAAAAAAGAGAGTAATAAACTCTCTTTTTATGAAATTTTAAAAAATATTTCCACTTTCTGAGAATTATAGCTAAAAAATAGCCAACTAGCCAGCTTCTAGCACGATTCCAAAACCGAGAAGAAAGCCGAAGAGAGGAGCAGGCTTTAGCCAGCTGATTTGCCGCCAATTAGCAACTAAGTGGATTTGTAGACCGAAAGCTTAGCCTGAGGCTGTCTTGGTTGGCTTGCCTGCTTCGGTGGGTGGTGGTGACCAGCCTAGTAGGGCCGAGCAGGTGGTGGAGATGGTCTCTCGGTGGTGCTCTCGGCTGTCTGTGACGGCGTTACGTGCCAGGTTGAAATGTGAAAAAGTTGCCAATATTTATATCGATAAACAAAGTAGGAATAAACATCAGCGATTCCAATGTCACACTGAGCGAAAGAATGTTTATTTTTATTAAATTTTAATAAGTTGGCAAATACCATTTCCCCCCCTTAGGTAATCATGTGTTTATTGTTATTTTTACCAACTTGGTAGGGATATTCCTCGACCAAACCTATGGCCAATTAATATTAGAAATTTCACCTGCTAATAGGTATTTATTTGGGACAGTGTACCGATAGAGAGAACGAGAGAGTTCCATGGTCGGGGCTTAGTCTAAGGCCACGTGTATGGGATGCGTACGTGCTGCTGTTGAAAAGTCGGCAACTGATGACCGGGAAAGGTGGGTGGTGGGTTGATTCTGCTGCCTTTTCGGGTGCCTTTTGGGTGCCTTTTTCGGGTGGTGGCTTCTACATGGGTGGATGGGTGGTACTTTGGGCCAAGGGGCAACCTACTGGCGAACTATACTACGTGCCCCGTTCGCAGAACGAGACAAGTTAAATCGTCGCGTTATTGATGGCGAATGTACGTGATAGGCTCACATACCACATAGCACCACAATGTTCATCATCATCAGCAGCAGCCTCTCCATGATGATAATGATTGTAATGCCGATGCCGATGATGATGATGATGCTGGGCTGCCAACTGCTCGCTGGCTCCTGATCATCATCATTTCGGTAATGGCCATAATGAAGGCTGAAGGGAACTTTTGCGTCGACAACAGCTTTCAACAAGCATTCGAGCCCACCTGTGTGCACACGCTTTACAACAAAACAACAACAACAAAAAAAAAAAAAACGAAAGAAAGAAAACCAAAAACAAGAAAATTCTTTTACCTTCTGGCTCCTCCCACTCTATGCTCTCCACCTCTCAGCTTTTCCCTCCCCGCTTTTCTATACTTTTCCCTACTTTTCTCTATTATGGCGGCTGATGAGCAGACCTCTTAGCTTAATGTGATTAAAGAGACTTGGCATTGGGATTTTATGTTTGGCCAGATTGGAAATTTTGACCTGTTTTCCTCTGACTTTGTTTAAGCCTGCACATGCGATTCTCCATTGATATGACACATTTTTCGGTTAATTGAAAATTCACTTTTTAAAGAAAGAGAATAATTTAAAATTTAGCCAAAAAAATAACTTAAGAATGAAGTTTAATTCGATACAGAAACCACTTTTAGCAATTATAAAAATTCCACCTTAAATTCCTGGCAAAAGGCAGCAAAAATTAACCCCTCTCTTATTTGCTTTTTGTCTGGGGGCAGCTTCTAACTAAAATAATTGAATGTGTGTTGTGTTTGCATTTTTGCGCTGACTCATAAACTCCATCCCACAATAAAAAAAACATACCACACACACACACACATGCCTGCAACTGACAATTTAACATTTAATTAAAAATCAATTAAAACCGTATTTTTGCACTTTGCTGTTCGAACGAGTAGCGGGCAAAGGCAAGTGGAAAAAGGAAAAATATATAGAAATGAGAAAATGTATAGAGACCGAGACAAAATAGAAAGGGTACAACAAGGGGGAGATAGAAAAGGAGTAAATGGAGCATTGAGTACACTGAAAAGAAGTAAAACCACAAGAAAAACAGAGACAAAATAATAGTTTAAAGATGTATATACAATTTTTAAATCTCCTTACTTGATTTAACAAAGAATTTCCATTTAAAATGTTTATAATTAGACGGCTTCTAAGGCAGTGGGGCTTTGTGTTTGTGCTTGGTTTATTCTCTGTGTATATTTATGTTGTCTGATTATTGAAACTGAAGTACTGAATGCTGGAATTGAAAGAGCTTAATTGAATTAATGTTCGCCCTCAGATCTAGTTGGGAATGGGGCACTCATAATTCTTCGATTGCCGATGTTTGAACTCCAATGGGAATTCGTCTCGCCATTCAATCAACGAACTGCGAATTAAACCTTCTACCTTCCCCTCCTTTTGTGGGGTTAAGTGTGCCCTGGGAGACCACCCGCATTTATCGGCCATCCCCTGAACTGAACTTAACCCTTTTGTGAAAGGGGTCGCGACTTTTCGACGGACATCGTTTATCATTAAATTGCAATTAAAACTGACATGGAATTTGATTTATATAATAAGTATAAGTATATACATATACAAATTACTATTGATACACAAAAGAAAAGGGGTTAGGCTTTGTCTGGGGCTTGGCGTTTGCATGTTTGACTTGCAATTAGCCACTTGGTCAGTTCTGGCTTTTGAGGGTACGGGGAAAAGTCAGGTTTTCGTAATGAGAAGTTGTGTGTATTAATGAGTAACTTCAAAATATTAAAAGGTTTTTATTACTATGATATATTGTGATAATATTCCAAAGAACACAATGTTTTCTTATTATTATTATAGAAAGTACAAAGTATTATAGAAAGTAAAAATTAGAAATAAAGAAGTTCCAACCTGTAAATGAATTCTTATATTGTTTTTCGGCATTATCTTTAATGGTAAATACATAAAGAAAAGCCTCAGCTCACCTACATATGTGGGCTCATTCCGATAGCCGTCTGACACCCGTTAATTTAAGCACTTCGGGGGCTGATGATTAGAGAGGAAAAACGAGAAAATTTGAATTTGCATATTAAACGAAAAAAAATGTGCCGAGGCGTTCCATAAAATTTGTTCGATTCGGCTTCAGATACAGATTCAGATTCGGAATCGAAATCGTTTTATGGTTATGATGTGTCAGATGCGGGCTGTTTCATGTTTGCTGGGTCTCTGGGTCTCTCGTTCTCGGTCCAAACCGAAGTCAATAAAACGCATTGGGTGGTGGCTGTGCGTGTGCGTGTGTGTGTGTCACTTGTCAAAAGGAAAAGTCCAGTGGAAAATGAAGTAAAGAGAGAAAAGTTGATGCGCCTAAGATGGTGAGGAAGAGGGAGACGAAGGCGCAGGCAATCAAAGAATTGATGGGGATTTCTTCGGCGACTCTTCTGCTTTTTATTAATTTATATGGCAGGCGGAAAATCCATCCATCCAACCAAGCAACCAACCATCCAGCCATCATCCCATCCATTTGCCAACAAAAGAGTCTTAAGAGGAACTCTTAATAAGGATGTGAAATATGTTCGGCATTGCTAATTGAGCGAACATTTAATTCTTTCTTTCATTCTGGCCTTTCCCTTTAATTACAGCAAATATTACGAAAAAAAAAATAAGTACAGAATGGGTGGGTAAAGAAAAGAGCAGAAATTTTAATAATACTTATGAAATTTTTAAGTTGAAGAATCACAGAGACGATGGCCCGCATCTATCGAGAGGCATTAACAAAAGGACCGATTGCACAGGCAGAAAAAGATGGAATACCGACTTGTATATTCCATAAATTAATTAAAAATACATCTGTTTATGTTTAACTATTTAAATTGTAAGAATTTCAAAGAGTATTTCCCTAATATCAATCTTTATTTCCAATTCATGAACCTAAATAGCTTGCTTATACATTATTTTCTCTAAAAACTAACAATATACTTAATACATCTTAGATTTTTATATAAAGAACTGAAGTTTTATAGAAATCTAATATTTTACATTGAACTTGTTGTGTTTCCCAATTGTTCCCTTGAAAAATCACTATTCTTTTCTGCCTGTGTAGACTTTTTACATTTCAAAAGCCGTAAAAATCGAGGCAAATGCTGGCCGTTGGTCTCCTCAGGCAATTCTCCACTTTAAAGTGCAATTGGCATTGAAATTTAACACTGGGCTCCATGCATTCATTTGCCGGGCACGTTTCTACGGAGACCGAGCCCTCTTTGCCATTTCCCCACCATTTCCTTTACGCCGTTGCCGCCACCGCCGCCTTTTCATGCCATCTTTTCCCCTTGGACTTTTCGCGTTTTCGCGTTTTCCATTTCCATCTTTGGTGGCGCTTTGTGTGTGGGCAGTCGGAAAAGCCAGCGACTAAATTAATGTGTGCAATCAAATGTGAGCAATTCCCAACTCGCCGAATGATTCAAGTGTAATTTTATGGGGAGACGTGGGTCGGTGCCGCTCAAATTACATAGTGTGGGGATCTCAGCTAATTATAACCGCGGCTTCTGTCTGCATTATAAACAAATAAGAGGGAATGAAACTACATGAAATGTCCATATATAGGCAATTATTATTGTTATTAAGTCACCGCTTGGCCTTTTGTTTTCAATTAGCTTTTCCTGCCAACAAAAAGCATTTGATCTGGGGAGAACAGTCAGAATAAATCCCCTGGGGTCTGATCGCAACATTAAAATCCAATTATTAGTGTAACAACTCGTCGAAAAAAGCTAAAACCTGACTGAAACTGACATCAAATAAATGCATTTTTTTTTGCCTCGAAACTTTTGTGAAAATATTGCGTTTTATCGTAAATCTCTCGTTTATATAACCGGAGTACATGCAGGAGGAGGACTTTTAACTTTGACTCTTTTTTATGGCCTTTGTGAGCCCATCAAATTACAGTCGAAATTTGTTATCCAATTAGGAGAGCAGAAAAAAAACTAGATATGTATTTTTCCCCTGCAAACTACGAGCAGTTTTTTGCTTAATTTTGATGTTCACAAAAAATAAATGGAGTGTTTTTTGTTTCTCCGGCTTTCTTTATCTTTTTTTTTTTGTATTTTTTGGGGTGTGCTGCCAAAAAGTTTTTTGCAGCTGCAACGGCAAAGTAGATTAAAATCTAAATACACACACACGGAGAGACTCACACTCATAAATTGTGCTCAAATAAACCGAATTAAAAGTGCAAAACAAGGCGAGAGCAACAATGCAAAGAGCGGCGGGGCAATGGTAAAAACTTTTTAAAACAGTTAAGTGTAAAGGCGCGTCATGTTAGACACACCACACAAGCCACGCCTCTAGCGCCCTGGCCGCCCCTAATTCCTGGTTGACTGGACTAACTTTTGACAAAATGTCCACAAAAAAAAAAAAGAAAAAGAAAACACCAAAACAGGACAGGAGGAACAAGGGATGTGCACAGCGCGAAATTTGAAATATCATCAAAATATTAGTCAAGTCATTTGTAGGCAGTAAAAAAAATAGATGTCCTTAAAATAAATTATTAAAATTAGTTAAAAGAGGTTAGAAAGTGTACGAGCTTCTTAGAAAAAATAAGATTTTCTATACTTAATATTCACATAAAAATTCTAATAATTTCCTTGGTAAATTTCTGGCTTTTCTCAAAACCAAAGAATATTCTATAAATTACCTTTTTAAGGTAAATTTTTTAATATATATTTTTTTTTTGCATGTGTAGGGCAGTAGAGGGTTAACGGACAGCAGACAAACGGGCAGCGGGTATAGCGGACAGATCCCGACAGCCGCCGCCACACACGGAAGCCATAAAAACTTATGGCAAAATATATAAAAATTCACCCTTTTTATTGTGGCAAACAACGAGAACGAGAAATAAAATAAAATGCAAAACGTTTTACCCCAAAACAACAACAACAGCAACGACGACGAGCCTGCAGTCAGGAGTGAACCTAACCGAACAGAACTGAACTGAGAAGAACCGAAACTGACTGTTGTCGTCGTCGCAGTCGTCTCAACCCTTTGGGCCAACTAAAATTAAATGCTGAGTTTAGCAAAAGCACCAACAAAAAAATAATAATAAAAAAAGGAGAAAGCATTAAGGTATAGAGAGTCGAAGGTGAGAATGCTCTATGCGATCAGGCTGCTCAACATATGAGTTCATTTGTTGAATAAAAGGAAGTTTAGTTATTAAAACCAATGTATAGTTAAATTTCAGAAATTGAGGCAGAGTATATCCATTTATTAAGCCTAAATTCAATCCTTAAAATCATAATAATATTTAATTTATATAGTTAAAGATTCCATGCAAATTAAAACCTTGTCTGAAATGAATTCTAAAATGGTTATTTTTCGGAACAAAAAAGCATATATTCTCTGTGCCATTATGTATATGTGAACAAAATGTAAGGGTATAGCGTGGCAGGAGCAGCAAAAGCGGCAGCAGGAGCAATGTGGCATGCAATTGTTGTAAAACAAAGGCAATGAAGATTCGAAATGAATACAAACAGCCAAATGGGGCGCAAACAAAAATAAATAAAAAAAGAAAGGAGAAAAAAGCAGCAGCAGGAGCAGCAGCGGCAGTGGCAGTAACGACAGCAGTGGCAGTAAGGAACAGCAGGAGTTGCCTTATAAGAATAATAATAATAATAATATAAAGGAATATATCGGGATATGTGGAAACGGTCCGCGCATAAATAACGGAATTGCAGCGCACACAAAGTGGAACAGAAGGCAAAAAAAAGGAAGAGAAAAGGGTTAACAAACAAGGTTGGGGGGAAAATATTAAAGTAGGAAAATACAGAACCACATAAAGGATCCTAGGAAATCTTGAAAACAAAAGCTTATATTCTTAATTAAAAGTATATAAACTAAAACTGTTTTATATGTGAAAAAAATGCACATATATAAGCTTCTTAGTGGTGTTGTCGGCCAAAATAAAGGGGAATCTCCCTTCTTTTCTTGGTTACCACAACAGGTGCGCCAGCGCGATCCTCTTAACTGGACACCGAACCTTAAGACAATGCCCCACAAAAAATAAACCCTACTAACTTTGATAGCTGAAAACCCTGAGTGATGACTCGTGCTGTTATATTATTTTGTTATAGGGAGAATCGCACCTAGCACAGAGTTTCTTCCCTGGGGATGCTTCCTGTTGAATTACCGTTTTTTGACATTGTTAACCCTTCTTCCGTTGGCACTGTTCTTCCCTTCCAAAGGGTACTAAACATGGTTTGAGTTTTAAGTATTACAAGTAGGATCAGTAGGAAGATCTAGGGTACATTTTCGGTTTCTTTTCCTTAGCTTTTAAAGGTTATTTATTTACTAGAAAAGAATTTCTAGTGATCACAAAATGCGCTATTCTGCAGAACTTTCTGTTAAACCTTATGGACATTATCGCTAGGGTATAGAAACTTGTGCTTTGTAAATTCGATATCTTTGTTCTTTCTGGCCTTACTTCCTGTTTTATGGCTACCTCTCAGCTGTTAGTTGAGCCGAGGGTTAAACACGAGCTAAATGTTTGTACCGCTATGCGGAAAAAGTAGGGGAAAATGGAAGGTAGAATGGCAGGGGTGATGCCAAGGGCTGGCGGTATGGCAAAACAAAAGCCAAATGAAATGAGATAGAATAGGGGAAAAGGGGAGGGACACACACACACACACACACACACACAACCCACAACCCACCTGGCATAGGGATAAATGCGAAATGCAATTTTCTTCTTATGGGATAGCGTTGATTTCAGCACTCTTGCCGCTTTCGCCTCCTTGTTTCCTTGTTGCCCTGTTGAAATATTCATTTTGTATTGCATTTCCTTGGCAGCACGTGTGTTTTCTGTGGCCGGAATGGAAAATGCTTGGGCTAACTGCATTTGGCTTGAGAGATTTCGCACGTGTGCCTTTAACCAAGTGCCGCACTTTCCTTCCCCCCCCTTTCCCTGCTAGGGTTTAAGGGCCATAGGGTTAAGGGTTAGTTGTTGGCAAGAACATACACATAACATGCACAACACACACATTGTACACGGGGCAGGCAAACAAATTAGCAAAATCATTGTACAATCTGTAAATGTCAGACAGTGGTGTAAAAGTAATTTGTTTGCGGGAGCAACGAGTGGAATTTGTAATTTAAAATAGGTAAAAATTGGATGCTGGCTGAAATAATACCTTTAAATTTAATTTAAGTTAAGGAAAACGGGGCTTAATAACAAATTTTACAAGTGGATTAAAGTGAGAGCTTATGAAATGTTGGAGATATATTTAAAATAATTATTATGAGGTATGAAGTATGTTATTATATTTTATATATATTTCCTAAGCTCTAATATTCTTCTCTTCTTTAGAAATAAAATGTTACCACTGTTCTCAAAGACTGAAATCCCAAATCCACTTCGATTCACGCTCACTTTCACAACAACCCCATATTCGCTTATTGTTTTCCCGAATAAAAGCGGGAAAGGGGGTTGTCCCTCTCGGAATTAAAAACTGAGAGCAAGGGAAAACCCCCAGTAACGAAACGAACGAACATTCATCCATATCGAGACGGGCGGCAATAAATTTATAAGTTCTGCTAATGTGCGTTAATGGCTTGTAGTGTTCAGAGTAAAAAAAAAACAACGAGAACATAAAAAAGGGAACCGAGGAGAAGCGAAGCCGAGAAAATTGTTCGGTTTGGTCGTGTGCCGCCTACTTAGCATATTTCCACCCCACCTTTTTTCTTCTCTTTTTTTTTTATACCCTTGTTGTTATTTAATTTTTTCGTTTGTATGATTAGAGGTTATTATGCTAATTTGTTGCCGTCGCGGCCACGTCTCCACCCCTTGTATCCAACTCCAATCCCAAACATTTCGCCTAGTTTTGCCTGTAAATTCGGACATTATGGTGTAATTAGCAATACCGTTATGTGTCGGACCTTGTTCACAGTCCCCGTCGATGGTTAATTTATGCAAAATTACTCCCAGCAATGGGGGCGGTTCAAAAAATAATAAAAAACATCAACAAGGAGACCCAAATGGAAGAAGGGAAGAAACTTTGTTTCCTTTCTCTTATTTTCGCCGTTTTTATGTCCTGTATTTGAGGTTATATTTGAACAATGTGCTAAATGAGTCGAATGTTTGTGTAACACCCAAAAAAAAAGAGAAAGAAAAACTGGAGAAATGGAGGAATAATCAGAGTATCAGGGAGTGGCTAAATTGGTCTCCGTGGCACCTAATGACGACAATAATTGGGACCCAGGGAATAGGTTTGCCAAAGAGAGGTGGGGCTTCTGAAGGAAACACTCTAATTTAATAATTTTATATTGTTTTTCATTAATAAGCCTTGTTATATTTAATTAATAAACTCTTTTTCTTTTTTATTTCCAGGTATGTACCGTACACTTCTCTCTCTGTGTAACATCGTCAGGGGTCATCCAAAAAGGGCTAAGTACCTTCCACAATATATAAACCCCTCCAAGCCAAACCACACACCATATATGCAGCCATATACAAGAATGTATATATATAATACAGTTGAGATATAGATATATATTCTGGGGGAAAAGTTTGCGTTAGTTAACTGAAAAAGTATTACGCAGTCTAGTGCCCAACTATGGGCCAAAAGCCCACGAAACTTTAAATATAGCCACATAATTTTTTGGCCAGCAGGCGAAACTTTCCACACAGGCTTCATAACTGTGTGTGAGAGAGAGTCCTGAGTGTGTGTGCTGCAATGCCAGGCTCCCTGAATTTTCCCTACCTCTACCTACCAGATATTTTTGTGCTGAGTTTACATTATCAATGAACGGCTTTTGCGCTCTTTGCGCTTTTGTGCGGCGGCCTGGTCGCCTAAGTAGCCCCAATCCCTCCCCCCTAGAAAAAAAAAGTAGGAAAAAAAATGAAACGTGGGCGTTGGGGGCGTGACAGTTGCGGTTTTGGGCGTGACGGCAACTATGAAATAACGGCACTAACGACTAACGCTCGAAAAGTAAGTAATCTGCACAGACACACACACACACACACACACCCACAAAGGCAGAGAGGGAGATGTATGCATAGATACGCGCTTACACGGGACGACACCCCGTTTTCCGCCATTTCACTAAACCCACCTACCCTCACCCCACTCCCACCCACAGCCATTTTCCGTGTGTCGTGTGTTTGTGGCCCGCCAACAGAAATTTGTTGGGCAATTTCCAAGCCAACAAATCTCTGCAATGCTGTGCTGCAGGGAAACCCTGAAAACCCTCTAACTCAACGGAAAGCCAACCAACCCAAACTCACCCAACTTGCCAGCCTATAAAGCTTCGTGTTCGAGGAGAGCACAGGACTCTGGGCACTCTGGGCAGAAGATTCTCAAATTACCTATAACTATTTGGGAGTTAGTAACTTTGTATGAAACTTTGTCTAGGGTTTCTCCTCTCCGGTATTTTGTTTATATTATTAGCTTAAATCTAGCAGAAAGCTGGTTCAAGTGTTTAGTGTCATATACGAATATTTTCTATACTTGGTCACACTAAAACAGGGCATTTAAGAGGAAAAAAAAGAAACGGTCCCTCTTAAGATTTTAAATAATCTTATGCCTTATTTTATAATATTAAACTAATAGGAAAAATTAAAAAAAATAATTTTTGAAGGTTTTAAGATTGCAGTATATAATTTTCACATTAATTCGAACTAAATATACTTCTAGCTGGAAATGCTCTACCTGAAACCACGTGTCCTAATCTCTAGGCGGCATCCTTGTTTTTTTCCTTGTTGGGGTGTAGTGTGTGTGTGTGCGTGTGTGTGTTCAGTGGGTTGTGCGAGGGGCTGTCCTGGAGGTTGGTCGGTGAACACACATGCAGCTTGTAACTTGCACATGCACAGCGCCAGCTGCTGATGCTGCTTGCTAACAAGGCTCGGACCTTCACGGCTGAAAGGGGGCTGAAAAGGGGAGCTACAAAGGGGGTCTAAATAAAGGGGTGTGGAAAGGAGCACCACCCACTACAGTGGAACAGGCCCGGCATACACAAACTGTCGCCAAAAACAATTTCGCTGAGATTTAAGTTCTGTTGAACAATTTCCGCTTTGGCTTTGCCCCAAAAATAAAGAACAAAAAATGTAGTAAAGTAAGAGGGGGGAGGGAGCTGGAAAACTGTGGGAAAATGGAGCAGTTACTGGGGAAAAGCAGCCAAAAAGCAGCGGTAGCGGCAGCAGCACACACCCACTAGGAGGCTGCACAACAAAAACCACATTCATAGATAATGTGCAGCTTTTGGGTTTGTGGTTATTTTGTATGCTTCGTCGGCCTGCCAGTTGCCATGGACCTCTGCCCGCTCCTCGCCACTCCTTCGCAGATTCTCTAGTTTTTTTTTTTTCTGTGGAGAAAAAGAAGAAGAAGTGCTCATCCAATTTTCGTTGTCGTCGTGGTGAAATTTTTGGTGCGCTCCACACAGAAATTGCATTTTTCCCGCTGACAATATCGCGTCGTCGTCGTCGTCGTCGTCGTCGCCGTCGCCGTCGCTTTTCCTTTTGTCCTTTTGCAGGAGCAGCTAAGCAGAGATAGATGGAAAAGGGAAGCGAAACTGACAACGGATTCGGACTCGGATTGCGATTGGGATTGCGACTAGGACTCGGATCCTGGTTTGGATTTGAACCAAAACCAGGACCACCGAAAAGTTACCCGCCAGTCAAGCGCTCGGCCACAAACTTTTGGGCACGATTTTCGGTTTTGCGAAACAACAATTTTTTTTGCAGCCTTCTTTATTTTTTGTGCAGCTTTTTGTCTCGTCGTCAGTCAGTCAGTCAGCGTTAAAATGTGCTGACTGTACACTGGTCTTCCCGCTGCCTGGCTGACTGCCTTTTCGGCCGGCTTTGTCATTATCAGAAAGCCGGGTAGCTGCCCACCAAACTCCCTCACAATTTGGGGCATTTTTCCGGTTTGGATTTAAGCCTTTCAGAAAGTTTTCGTTGATTTTTATTTAAGCTAAGAATTTGGCAAGCTAGGCTTTTATTTTTTATAAGGGATACATTAGAAATAACGTTAATAATATATTCTTAATAAATAGATACGTTAACTGTCCAGTTTAATGTTTAATGTAGAACATTTATTTACTCTAAGAAGTATTTCTTGAAAAACATCAGAAATTATAATTAAAAATATAATGTTTAATAACTTATATTTTATATTTAAAGTTCTATAATTATTTCCCATAAAATTCTTTTTACAAGTAGTTCTTCCTTATATATACTGCCCTTTCAGGGTAGCCTTAAATCGTAATATCGATAAAAGTTAAAAGTTATCGCTTTAATAGGAAACAAATCGTCTTCCTTAGTTTTTTCTTGATAACTTCGATTATTTATTCAAGAGTCATTATATTTGATCTTTTGAAAAGGAAATTAATAAACTAGAGCCCTTAAAAGCCATTTGTCAGTCATTCCTTTGACCTTTTCAAGCGACCCTTTCGCCGCTTTTCACGCGGCAGGTCAAAAGTTCATGGACTGATCAATGTCGCTGTCAGCCAGTCAGTCAGTTCTCAACATTGCCTCCTTTTTGGGGGACCCCCCAAACAAATCAAAGTAAATTAGAAGTTGAAACACAAAACAAGTGCAGAGAAGGAGATGGTGAAGGAGCAGGGGAAAAGACAGAAGGCGCCGGAGACGGAGACGGAGATGGAGTTAAGTGCAATTCTCTTCGCATTGATTGCGCACTTGATTACGATAAATGAAACGTCAACAAGCATCCCTGTCCCAGTCCCAGTCTCAGTCTCAGTCTCGGTCTCGGTCTCGGTCTCGTGCGAGGGTCCTTGGGGGCATCCTGTGCAGCCTGCACACGTATTGTTGGCGCTGTCCTTGTCCTCCTGCTCCTCTTAGCTGCTCACTGATTTCTTTTGTCTACGCTGGCCCATAAACTGCAAGAAATTGAGGTCTTTTTTAGTTGAATTTAAAGAAAATTTGCAGTATAATAATAATTTATAAGGAAAACTTTGGGTTTTAGGATTTTCTTCAAATTTAACAGTACATTTAAAACCTCATATTCGACTTCTTAAGGGTTATATTTTTCTCTAAGTGCAGGGCGACTTTCCCTTCGACCTTTGCCAAGCTGTGTCAGCGTTTCTCATCTCTCTTTCTCACTCTCTGTGTGTGTTGTCTCGACGGCGGCCGAAAAATCACAGAGACCAAGCCGGAAAATCAGGCTGATGTCGCCCCGGTTCCTCTAGAGAACCTCGAATGCTGCTGCTGCTGCTGTTGCCTGATTTTCCGCCGCTCCGAATTTTCCCACATTCGTCCTTTGGCGTCCCAGAGCTTTTTCTCAAGGCGCCGGAGCAAATGTTGACATGCTGGCAGCAAGCCGTGACTGGACTTTAGACCCATGGACATGGACACGGACATGGATCCGTATCCGGACACTCGGTTACAAGGTCCTGGGCAGGGGCAGCGGCAGGGGCAGGAGGGCATCCATCCATCCACTCACGTCGCTGGGCCGTCTGTTTGTCATTTTGCCGCTTGGCCACTTAAGGCAACAATGTCACCTACCCAAGAACACAGGCCAAAGCCAAAGCCAAAGCCGAAGCTGGAGCCAACCCCATTTCGCCCCTAGAAAATCTTTGAGTGAGTGCACAACCCTCCCACTTTAACCACCCCCACTTTTCATGTGTGTCTGCTCCGCCGCCACTCTCTGGAGAATTCATTCATGTTGAAATGCGCAAATTTGTTATCAACGCTTTATGCCATTATGTTCCATGTTGCCGGGAGATTTTCCCCTCTCCTCGAACAACATTTTTGGGGCAACGAAGGTTCTTCGCTCTGCTCAAGAGACAAGGTTTTCCCCTCAGTCCCATTGTCTCGGTCACAGGCCTTCATTTTCTTCCTTTCTTCCTGTCTGCCTTCAGTGAGTGTCTTTCCTTTGTGGCCCATTGACTCATTAGATGTCGATAAAAATATGTGACCTAATTTTGGGTGAAATTTTAAGGAGCCAGGAAGGGACATTAGGCAAGGATATAAAGGGGGAAAGCTGGGAATTCAAGAGAAATAATTATGCCTTAAACTTCAGTTCCAAGAAAGTAGAATTTAAGCGCAGAAAGTATAACCAAAATATGAGAACCCATAACTCACTGGCAAAAATGCAGCTATTAAGTTGAGGGAAAAATTAGCAGGGAAATTAAGGAGGAAAAAACAAGGTAAAAAGCAGGGAAAATGCCTGGAAAAATGGTGTGTTGAAAGGGTAGAATGGCTAGAAAATTAGTAACGAGCCCTCTCTTAGAAGAGAGGGCCAGTTCGGTTCACGAACGCCACATTAATTAGAATTATCTTAAGTGTGCCACACAGACGACGGACGATGGCTGGCTGTGTAAAACTCCCCTCAGAAACTCTTCTGGGCATAAATGTTTCAGCTGAATTTTATGTAAATGAGTTGCATCCACACACACACATTTTAGTTGGCCCAAAAGTTCTCAAAAATAAAAAAATAAAATACCAGAAAACCCACAAGCAACGAAAACAACAACGGCAGTGGCGGCATTTTATTGAATACAAAGTTTTCGAGGGGGGGAGGAAGGCCAACAGCCCGCACTCCCCAAAAAGGCAAGGCCGCAGTGTATTATAAATTAATAAGCGCTCAAACTGGCAAGCACACACATGGAGGCAAACACACCCGCACCACACCACCTCCGCACATTGGAGTTTTGGCATAAATAATAAAGTTAAATACGCTTACACAACGCCTTTTTGGTGGAAAAGCGGGCCAAAAGGGAGCGAAACGAAAACTCCAGCCGAAATGCCGAATTTATCCAGCGAGTTCTCAATTGTTTTCCCTCGCATGTGTGTGTGTGTGTGTGTTTTCCTTTCCGGCGATCCTTTGGGTAACATTTTGGTCGATTTGAGCCTTCGCTTGAGCGGCAAAGTTGAGCGGGAAATTTGCCACAGAATATTATTTTCAACAAAAGAGGAAAATATATACATATATGTGCATATATGAGGAATAGCTGAAATTCTAATGGAAACTCTAAAGGGTTATCTGAAATATTTCAATTTTGGGGCATAAATATCCTTAAGGAATCATTAAAAGGGGAAGATAAGTTCTAGCAACACCAAGATATTGTGCACTTCTTTGTTTTATGTTTTTTGTTCGCCATAAATTGATTTTTCCACTAGAGCTCCACTGTCCTCCTTCTAGTCCTCACCCCTCAGTAGAGACAATTTATCAACAATTTCGATTAGCTTACCACGAAACGCAATTCCGGCAAGGATTTGTCACCCGTTGTCGTACCACAGACAAGAACCGCAATCCGTTGGAGCAACTCTATCAAAATTCCGGGAATTGTCAGCGCTCGGCGCATTGCCCCGGAATTATTTTGATTAAGTAGCCGGGCCAAATCGATATATCAACGCGTTTGCACGCGACACTCCACGACGACGACAACGCTCTCCCCCTTCGGCAAGTTTCACTGTTTTGGGTTCCGGATTCCCGTTTCCCAATCCAAAGTTCCCGACCAAACCAACCTCAATTCCATTGCAGATGTACAACCCAAAAGCCGAGAGCCCCGAAAACCCCGGGAACCGAAAACGACAATGACAAACGTAGGCGACATTTACGCACTTGTGCAGTTGTATCTGTGGGCTGTACACTGCCAGAAATGTCAGGCCATAAATATATAGAAAAGAAAAACTAGAAAAAACCAGTAGGGAGACTTTTAAAAAGGAAATAGAATGAGCATTGAATCTCTTTTATTAATAATTTTTGACTCTTAGAGCGGATAATCCTTAAAATCACACAGTTATCTCTATTTAATAATTACAAACAGGAAAAAATTCATTTTATATTAAGGTTCTCTCCCAATTTAGGTCTTTAAATCCCCTTGAAGTAGCCCACATTTTCCCCCAAGTGCATCTGTCGCCAATGTATCTGAGTATCTGTGGCCGTGTATCTGTATCTTTTGATTTATAACCGAGTGAGAAGAACATAACCGCGCACTTTAATATGAATCATTTGACATATTTCGGATGTTGCCTTTGTTTTTAACCGTCTCTCACATTTTTGATTTATCGCTCCCTCCGTTCCCCCGTTTTCGTTCATTATTGCTTCCTGGCTTCATTAAGAAGATGAAGGAGTAGGAGCAGGGCAGGACAGGCAGTAAGGAGGATAAAGGAGAGGACAGAGCGGAGGCGACAAAAATTAGTAAGAAAATTTATTGCATGTGTGTTATCAGCCAGCAAAGGCGAAGAAGAAAAAAATGCCTGCTCTTCGCTGCATTCAAATATCTCTTCGTTCTGAGTCAGAACATTTTTGGGATGCCGAAAAAAAATTAAGGCATTCCAAGATAAACAATTACTACAACTGGAAATTTATGGAAAAATAATAGGCAGAAGGAAACGAATTTAATAGAGTTATCAAAAGATATTTGAAGTCCCCGAAGGTGTTTGTTGGGTTTATCTTTATGTCAGCCGACATTGTTCCTTTCGGATCCCCTTTTAAGTGCAGCAATTTAACAGGATCCATTCCCACTCCATCAATTCCGTAAATTGTGTCTGCTAAACCGAGTTGTCATCGCTTTTTGGGGCTTGTAGCCGCGTATCTTTGCATCTCTGGGATATCGAACAACCGAAGCTGGCTAAAAACAAAGCAAATTTGCATACGCTAAGGAGGCGAAAAAAAAGGGAAACGAAACGAAACGAAATGAAAGAAATTGACTGTCGAGCGGAAAGTTAATGCAACTAATGACAAAAACGCCGTCACCTGAAATCCGGGAATAAATCGAGGGACTGGGAACTGGCAACTGGCAACTGGATACCGAACCGACTCTGGGCACTTTGGCACTTGATTCATTCGGTGACACTCACTCAATTTCTTGCTGATAAACAAATTGAATGCGGATTCCAGGATTCCGAGAAACTTGTGTTGTGTCGTCGTCCCCCCACACTCTTAGGCGAATAAGGAGGGTAGATTCTGGCCCCAGGGGGCACTCACACATACACAAATGGAAGTGAAATAAAAGTTGAAAGGGAATAAATAACGAAAAGCGCATTGATTTATTTTAGCCAGTTTGTTGTTAACATTTTAACGATTTTGTCCTGGCATTTTAGCTCGTTTTCGTTCGTTTCTCTGTCTCTCATCCCCACTCTCCTCGTGTCTCCTGGCTCGCTCCCTTTCTTCTCTGGCTTTTTTTCGGTGTCTGTCTCTTAGCCAAATTGCTGAACATTAGTCACCGATTGACAAGGCAAAGTCAGGCCCAGAACCTGAATTGAAGTCGGGCCAAGAAGGTCCCCGAACATCTTGCTCACAGCTTAACATTTCTACCTGTGTTACACACGGAGAGAAAAGATTATATGAGAAATGAAAATAGAGGAAATACTAGGACACTTGATGGGTCTCAACAAATATACATTAAAAGCCACCTGAGACCTGAGGCCACATTTTTGATCAAAGATTCCTGTTCCTTAACATATTCATATCTACAAACTTTCTTCCAGTGCAAACTGCCCTCGATTTAGCATATACAAATCAACTAATTTCAAACTTGTCGATATTTTAATGAAATAAAAAAAGAAATAAGAGAAATAGGAAAACAGGAAAATGGGAAAATGAATGGAAAGCAGAACAGTAGTAGTCGTAGGTGTGCAGGAGCTGAAACAGAACAGAAGGCCAGGGCAGAGTGAAATATTTTATTATTTTCTTTTCTCTTCTATCGGCTACTGTCGTTCTCGCTCCCATTCCTCAGACATTTGTCACTGTCGAATTGTTCGTTGTCGCTTGGCCAGGTTACCCGGCACTTTGGCTAATGAAACACCAGCCCAGTCGATGGGTCATAGGCCATATGAATGGCACTCGGGGCTAACCGGAATTACCTTTGCATTGGCTAAGGAAAAAAACGTAAAGAAAAATTGTAAATTAAAGTGGGAGAATGATTTATTCATAAATGGAGAATGCAGAACACCGGGTATAATCCTTATCTTTGTAAGATATAACATCTTCTTAGAATATTTGCTTGAAATAATATTTAGTTATTTAATATTGAAAGTATTTGGCAATTAGTACATCCTGTTTTTTAATATTAGTTCCTTGATCGATTTGTTTCTTGAATATTTATTGAGTCCCCTCGTTGTGGTAAATAATTCCCTTGCCTCAAACCTAACAATGGCAACTCTGGGGGCCTGGCCGTTGTATGTGTGGTGCACGGCATCTGCAATGCGGGTGACAACCCTGCCATAGATTAGGTTTTTTTGCTCACTTTTTGGGCAGCTTTTTGCTTCCTCAGTCTTTTGTGTCGCACTGGCGATGGCACCTCCTTTTGTTCGCTTGACAGGCTCCGTTTTGTGGCCTCCCCAGCCTTATACTCCTCATCGTTGGAAAATGAGGATTTTCCGGGCCATTTTGAATACTAGTAGTAGTTGGCCATTGGCGATGTGTGTGTGCTGGTGTGTGTGTGTGTTATCTCTGGAATGAGAGTGTGCGACACTTGGCGATTGCCCCGCCCGTGTGTTTGCATTCAACAATGG
>VNJM01001190.1:0-115746 GCA_008042475.1 Drosophila kanapiae | reverse complement strand
GGGAGGAAATTGTTTGGGGATGCGTCATAAAATTTGTATTTGGGCCATATGATTTATGCCCCTCCAGTTGGCCTGGATCCCGGATCCGGATATTTATACAGGCTCATCATTCGCTTCAGTGGGCGGCCACCGCCACCGCCGCCGCTGCCGCTCTCAGATCCTCTCGGAATTAATTTCAAGTTTCGCTTTCAGTTCGCTCTGTTGTTTGTGGCTTTTGTTTATTTATAGCGTTTCCTCTGCCGAAACCGTTGCCAGTTGCCCGATGCCCTTGCCATTGCCTTTGCCTTTGCCTTAGCCCAACTAATTTAGATGATGGCGGACCCACTTTTCTTGAGGCTGCTTCGAACCATCTGGCCTAAATATTAGTTTGTTAAAAGTATTCCATGGTTATTTTTTGTTTGCAAAACATCTCTGTACCAAGCAGAATTAGTTGGGCTTTCTGAAAACTCATTTCAAGTTGTATTCAGCTGAAAGTAATTGATAATAAGGCCTAAGACCTTTGTCCGTTAAAGAGAAGTTCTGTTCCTAACTCAACAGAAACTCAAGAAAACGCGGTTAAAGTTGGCATACATTCAGGGATGCAGTTTTAAGTACAAGTAATGAATATAAGAATAAAAAACAAATAAACTGATGAATTTATCAAAAGAATCTTGTCCGTATGTCCGTTAAAGAGAGTTATAGATGTAAGTTCAACTATTTTTCAAAATATCAAACTGAAACCTTACACCATTCAAGCTCTTATTTATTGACATAAAAATAGTTAATCATACTTCTCATTTTTTTGTTTAAAAAACCTTAAAGAAATATTATTTCTAATTCCTGCCATGCCCCACATTTTTTGGATTATGTATGAGAGTTTTCTTGCAAAAGTTTTTCCCGCGTGTTTTTCTTAAATTTGACTTACATCAACAAGCTTTCCCGCTTTTTCCTTGGCTTTCATTCTTTTATTTTTGCGGTTCCTCCAATGGCTTCTCTTGCTTTCTTTTTTCGGTGCTGTTGTTGTTTCAGTGCCTTTTGGTTTTCCATCTATCATCATCCCCATTTATACGCGCAAATATTTGCGCTTTACTGCGGATTTTTCCTTTTTCCCTTTTTTTTGTTTTTGGTTTTTTGCGCCCTTCCCTCTTTGTTTTGCCATTTTCCTCCTCCATTTCCGTCGCCGTCTCCCTTTTGCACCGCTCTTCGTTGCCCTTTGTATGGATTTCCATTCAATGCGAATACCGCGCAACGCAACGAGCCGAAATGAAAATGTTTAAATGAAAGATTGATTGGATTTTGATGAATTTCAGCTACACACACACACACTCACACACACGGGTACATCGACTTATGGCACACACACATACTTGCTTTTTATTTTCCCCTGAGTTCGTTTTGTTGTTGAAATTTATAAAAAAAAAAGAAAAGGCCAACCAAATTGCACAAACAAAAATTACATTCAGATTAAAGTAAAGTAAATCAATCTCATGCCAACGCAAAAAAAAAACGAAATTGGGTTGCGAAAACAAGTATGAAATATATATAGAAAATATATATCCAAATTCAATGTCGATTTTCTTCCTTTTTTTTTTGCACATATGCAAAAAGCGTAAATTCTCGACAATGAATCTGTCGCTTTTTGTTCGGAGCTCCTTCCTGTCGAAGGCATCAAATTGGATCCATTTGTTCGACCAGAAAATATCTGTTTTTAAATCGCAATATTGGGCAGAATAATTTTGTATTTAAGATGAATAGAAAAGAGGATTTGAAGTCAGCAAATCGGGCTAGTCAATATTTGAATAGATTCATAGCAGGGCAAATTATCCAGATCAATTTGGGTCTAAGAAAAATTGAAGGAAAATCTTGGAAAAGAAAAATTATCAATTGGAAGATATTACATTCTTTGTTGAAGACTTTCAAAGCCTGCTTTTACGATAGGATTTTATTTTAAATTGGCTTTTATATTACATTTAAATTAATATGTATATAAGCCTAAAGATAAGGTATAAGGTTTATAAATATCACCGTAAAAAAACCTTCAAAAAAGTTTAAATTTCGATATTTTCAAATCGGAAAGATTGGATTTTTGTGAATGAATTTCAGGAAGTCGGACGGATTAATGGTCTACGGCGGATGTATTTATTGCCTAATGCATTGCTCTTATATCCGTTCCCTGTTCCTGTGCCCATTTTTATTATTTTTTGTGACCATCAAGTGGACAATGTCCTGTGTTTGAGTGTGTGGTGCCTGGGGCATCATTAGGTTCATATGTCATCCCATAGATGCGATGCGCACACGGAACTAATGAATTTTTCATAAATCCCAACCACCGTTCGCCATCAGGGGTTGATCATGTTGGCCCTGGCCCTGGCCATGGCCACGTCGATGATGTCTGGGGTGGCTTTTAATTCGCATTTTCCACCGTGTTTCCCCCTTTTTGGAAAATTCCCACCCACCAGCCAGCGTTTGTTGTTGCTGTTGTTGGTCTGCGCTTGACACAAAAACCAGATTAAAAGATTATGTTGCAAATTAACTTGAGGGCGGTCACTGGACCCAAGGACATGGTCGTGGACCAGGGACCATTTGCATTATACTTCTGGTAAATGGCATCAAGTAAATATGGTAACAAAAGGCACAGAACTGGATTGTATAATTACAGGACCTGGTGATTTCGATAAGAAGTTGATAGCAAAAGCGTATAACTAGATGGCTTTTAGGAAAATCAAACAAAAACAGGAACTATTATTCATTGTTTTCAATTCTATGAAATTATCTTCTCAAAAACCAAATGTAGTCATATTTTTAGGGATTAAACCATATAGATTTCTTTTAAATCTAAAAAGAAACCGTCAAATTGAAGAGACATAAAATATTACCAGATATTTCCCGTTTTTTCTTGTCTCAGCAGTCTTCCCCTTCAATTTTTCTGGTAATTGATGGACCGGAAATAAAAAGGGGGCTGTTTGTGCAGGTCGGAAAGTGTGGCCACGCCCACTGATTTGATTATTAGCCAGATGGGCGAGCATATTACTTTTGCTTTATGGGAACGCCCAAAAGTGGTCACCAGCCTCGTGGAAGAGACGGAGGGGGTGTTCCAGGATCTTAGATGAGGGATGCTGTGCCGCCGGTCGTCGGTTGTCGGTGGTGGCTTTCCGTTGCACTTGCAGCTGCAGAGTTCCCGAATTCCGGCTACATGGCGTCTAATTCAATTTATGCCATTTCAAATCGCTATCGAGATATATACAATAATATATATATATATTTTCCGAAGGGAGCCACGTGTTCGCAGGACGATGACCCGCTGCGATTTTCGATTTCCCAATTTTCTCTATCTGCCCAGCGCGCCTTTCTTCCTTGGGCAATTTCCGTTATTAGCTCGATTGATTTTATTGCCACACTTCTGGCAAATATTAAAAATCTTTCTCTATATATATTTTTTTTTATTTTTTTTGTGCGCTGCCCAGCAGGACTTTAAAAAGAGATGAGAAAGAAAAAGGTTGGACCAACTAAATATCTGCCGCTTTTCCCAAGTTTTCCTTTCGCTTCCTTTTTGGAAGTGTGTTTGCCTTGGAGCGTCGCGTCGGCGACATCGCTGCATAATCCTTTGGCAAACACCACCCTCACCCTCAGCCTGAGCCTCAGCCTCGTCCTCATCCTTAGCTACCCCGTTTTGCGCTCGTTACCTACGCGGACGGACGCCCTGCGCTGAGCTGAGCTCAAGCAGCCGTCGTCACTCGACAAACACAATTAATAAGCGCTTGGAAAAATGTTTGAGGCGCTTATCGCGCGACGCTTTTCAGGCCTTTCCTTCGTTTTCTTTTTCTTTCTGCTAGCGCCAAACGCAAAACAAGCAAAAAGCCAGAGGAAAAACACTGGGAAATTGGAAAAGTCGACGGTAGAATGCCCTACGAGAAGAGAGGAAATTAAATAGGAATCTCTGTGACAAAGGAAAAAGACAATTTCGCTTTACTTTTGCCTTTATTTTTATAGCTAGTTAGGAACTTTAACTTTAACTTACTTTGTTTATAAAAATAAAGGCTTATTTGAACTTTAGTTTTGATATATTAGAATATGAAATGTTTCCATCTAGCAAACTCCCGTTCTTATTGAAGTTCCTTCCCAGTTTTTCTAGCTAAGGCTTTCAATTTCATATTTAATCACGTAATATTCCCTTTAATCGATTATTTATTCTGTATCTAAACTGGGAAACCACCAACTCTAATTAAATTCATTCAATTTATTCTCCTAGGGTATAAACAACCTACTCCTGTGTGTGTGCGTGGGTGTGTGGGCTGTGTAAATAATTAATCTAGAAGTGACAGCAATTAAAGGCGCTTTTCAAACTTGCCAAAACTGTAAATATTTAATAAGGGCCATAAACAGGGCAATGCAGGAGCGGCCGGGTGTCTGTCGTGGAGGGGGTTCAAGGGGGTGCTTCAGTGGGGTTTGACGGGGGGATGGTGGCGCACCCGCCGCCTTTGTCAAACAAAGCGGCGTGCGGCATTTGCTGATAATGACGTCGCGGAAAACCCAACCCCGCCATTATTTCCCTTTTCCCAAGTTTTTTTTTTTTTGCTGTTGCTGGTGCCATCGCAAAATTATCAACTCAACGGCTACAAAAATGAAATACAGTAGGGCCTCAACACATGGAATAAAACATCAAGAGAGCAAGAGACACTCACTCTTGGTAAAATAAAAGTATAAATAAAGTATAAAAGTATAAAATAGTACTAAATAATAAATAGGATAAGGTCACACTAGAAGCAAACTAGAAGCGAACAAGGGTCAGGTCACACTAGGCAGAAGAACATGGTCACTTCTGACCTAAAAGATTTTAAATACAATACAAATTATACAGGCTCCACTGTACTTCCCAATAAAAAACCTGGGAGGGAAAAAAATAAGGGACAAACCCCGTCTGTGCGACCCTTAATAATATTAATTCCGCCGTCATAACAAAAATTTAGCATGGCAAAAAAAAAAAAACGAAATCAGAAAAAAAATCAAAAGGATGAACCAGAGCGCAGTGGAAAAATTCTTTGATCATTGGCAGTCGCCTTTGGTCGTTGTGGACCGAAGCTCCCCTCCTTCTACTCCACGCCCACGCCCCCGTTGCCGCCCATGGCCACGCCCCCGACGGCGAATTGCCATTCCCTCGGGGTGTTATTAGTCGCTTCACCGGCACCCAGGCAGGCACCCAGGGGGCAACGTCGGAGGGTTAAGTTCGCCTCGGTTTCGTTTTTATTCAACAGAATCATCTGCCATGAGAGAGCGCGCGTAACTGATACGGCGGTTGGTCCGCATCCCCCCTTGGAAAAAATAAATAGGAGGGGGGAGCACCCACGCCCCTGTGGACCACGTTGTTGCCATTTTTAGATCGTTTACCTTTCGGCTCAGTCGCCGACGAGTTGCAATTGCCAGAGGAATTTAAGGCCATAGCAAGTCACAAGAAAATAAGGCTAAATATTGTTAATTAAATGAATTATCTATAGTATATTAGTAATATATTACAAATACACGATGTACAGGTTCTGGCTCTTTCAGCTTCCGCTGCTCCTTCGTGATATATGTTGCCCATGCCTGTTGGAAATAATTAAGGAAATATCTTTTTCCCGAGTCTTACTGTTTAGTATTAACTATGATTTGTCTGGGAGTCTTATATTTCTTAATTTTAAAATTAAAATCAATTACTGTTGCATTGGTTTCCCTATAATTAATTTAATAATCAGTTTTCCCCTTTAATAACTTTCCTTTTGTGTTTGATCTCATCTCCGATTCATAATAATTCAAAGCACTTGTTTCAATTTTCATTGTGATTTTTCCCTCTTTATTTTTTGTTCTTTTTTTTGGGTAATGATTTTACCCCGACCTCCATAATAATTTTGCGTGCATTGGAGCGTATGAAAATGTGTGCAAAAAAAAGGAAGAGATATATATATAAAAGAAAAGGCAGAAAATGGAAATAAATCGTGTATAAAAAATTGTTCAAGGGGTTGCATTTCTGTTTGACGACGGCGTTTGGCTAAATTCTACTGAAGGGGGGCCCCACCCCTGCTTGGTCTTCTCCTTGTTGCCTCCGCCCCCGCCGGATATATTCTGGATTTCTGGGGATATTTTCCCCCTTTTTATTCGCTTGTTGCTCGTACGAACGCTCGCTAAAAATTGCTCATACGTACATATACGGTTGTGTGTGTATGTTTTCCCCTGTGGGCGTGATTACCTGCACATCGCCCGGCCCCCTCTTCTAAAGGCTCTTCACCCTCCGTTCTTCGTCCTTGGTACTTGGAAGAGCGGTGACGGCGACGGCGGCGGCGAAAAGAAAATTTAATAAAAGCGCAAATTAATTTTGCGTCCAACCCTCGTTTTCCTTGGTGCTTCTTCTGCCTTTTTGTACTGTAGTTAGATACAAGTTTTTGTTGTTGTTTGTGTTGTGTTTCGTAAAAGTTTTTCCTTTTTCTCTGGCTTGATGTTGTTGTTGTCGTCGTTTCGCCGGCTTCTCCTTTTATTTATTTTTTTTTTTCGGCCAAGAGTTTGAGTTTGGCGCTGGCGCTGGCGCTTAATTTATGGTCTCTGGGGCGCTGTCTACAGATTTATGCATAATTTGTAAATGAAAGTCAGAAACTAATTAAATTGATTTGCCCCGCCCCCCGAAAAACTTTCTTTGTCTGCTGTGCTCCTTCGTTGCGATTTTCTTTTGTTTTTCATTCTCAGACAGGGAGAACCAAGAACGCAACAAAAAAAAAATAGCTTAAATATAATGGTCAAAGGCTGAGAAGAGAGGGAAAAAAATATTGCTGAGCTGGGAAAATTTTGGAATCTCTCGCGGGAATCACTTAAGTGGGAAAAGTTTCCTTTTCTTTTATTTTTTGTGCCCATCAAACTAAATAGTTGAAAGCGGGCATATTTAAGGTAGAAATAAATATATCCTTAGAATTTATTTCAATTAAATCTAGTATTAAAGGTTACCTATAAATAAAAATTAAGCTTTATTTTATTTGTTCCCCTAACTTTTAGTTTTAATTACAAACTATTTGTGGCAACTTCAATTGTGGCTTCATAGTGGCGATATCCCCTCTCAAAACAGAAGCTAAACCAATTTGATAAATTTTCTGGCTCTTTTCTGGTGATGACCTTTCTCCCCCCTTATTTTTTTTTTTTTTTGCCTGAGTTTAGCATTTTCCGTTTTCCACTTTCCTAGTTTTTCCACGACCGCCGCCCGAAAAACGATCGAGCCTCGAGGCTATTGGACAACAGTTTTGTGCAAAGTTTTCAATGGAAGTGGAACAAAACTATGAATTTAGTTTTTCTGGCATTGTTGGGTTAACTCTCCCCGCAATTTCCGCTTCCTTCTCTCCCCTCTTCTCTCCGCTTTTAACCCTTGGCGGCTTTCATCGGATTTCGTGTCTCGCACAAAGCGAAAACTAACAAAAACGCCCACCAAAAACGTGATTTTCGCAAAATTTTCACAGTCACACACACACAGACACAAACTCTCAGAGAGTTGAAGAAGCGAGATGGGAGTGGGGAGGAGATAGGGAGGACTACGAAGATAAATCCAAACAAAATTACACGCTGTGTGCGAAACGCTGAAAACGTGCTAGAAAAATGAAGCGCGAAATCAATAATAACACACAATAAAAAGGGACAGGCACCGACTGACTGACTAGAGAGAAAAGAGGTTCATAGTAGGATAGACAGAGAAGGCAAGGTGCCACAACAACGCAGCACAAACTGTGCCAAAAACGCTACGTGCAACATTAACATCTGCCACAGAAATTGCAACTGACAGCGAGTGTAACCGAAATCCAAGCAATTGTCCTGTCACGCATGTCAAGAAGGGAAAACGCAGACTGAAATAATTAAGGCCTATAATAATAGAAATTCTAGGCGAGATTCTTCTTAAATACTAAGAAATACAAATATAGATCAAGACTGAGTTTGCAAAAGAGAACCTTCTTACCTTCTTTCTTTGTAGCTGCACTCTGCGATAACGTCACATATTTTCTTTCCGAATATTATCAGCTAAAGAAGTTAGGTTTATTATAGAAGAATAACTTTTCTTTCTCTTGGACATTACACCCTTGTACACCCTTGCGGCACCAAGCACGTGCTTGTTAAGGTAAGGTGTTAGCAGGCGCAATAGGAAAAAGTATAGGTAAAGCTTGCAAGAAAATTTACTACTGGCGTTCTGTCTGAATGGTTGCTTGCATGTGTACTAAGTTAAAAATATTGTAATAATAATTATTAACGAGAAACCGAGAAAAGTTTTATGTATTCCATACGATCAGCCAATGAGCAAAGAAACTCTGAACTTATATAATACGAGAAGAGCCATAAAAGCCAGCTGTCAGAAAGTCAGTCCTTCAAATTGAATCCCAAAACGCTGTTGTCCCCAAACTCTATTTATACCAGCAGAGAAAAAAAAATATAGATATATATTTTTGGATTTTACCCCACTGAATTTATGTCCCTTTTCTGGCAAACTATCGCCAGCTCTCTCCACTTGTTTCCCAGCGGACGGAACAGTGCAAAAACAGTATTTATTATCACAAAGCGGAATAAACAGAAACAGCAACAGAAACAGAATTTAATAAAAGCAAAACTTTTTTGCAGCTGCTGCGGGTGAAGCTGCTGCTGCGGGTGCTGCTGTTGTTGATTGCAAATGAAATGAATATTATTTGATTGAATAACAAGAGCGGCGTCCGGCAAAAAATAATTGCTGGCAATCTTTGTTATGCGTTTGCTTTTAAATCCAAATTAAATTAAACAATCAAGCACACGCGCGGCGGCAGTGGCAACAAACTGCCATTTTGAGTTACAAAATGCGCTGCACTTAAAAGTATGCAACTTTTTTTTGTTTCGTTATGTCCCCTCCGCTTTTTAGTGCCGTTTTTTTTTTATTATTTATTTCGTATTTTATACTTCTGTTTTCTTTTTTAATATTTTGTGCACCACTTCATATTGCGTGTGCACAACTTTCGTCGAGTGTCAGTGGGGGGACTATGGCACTGTGGTCGGTCAACGGCAATAATAATAGCAACAATATACACACACACACACACACACACACTCGCTGTGTGTGGCAAGTGGGGAGGGAGGGGGACACATGAAACGCAAACGACTGCCAAATGTATGCACAGGAAGCATTTGTAACGCGAGGAAGTTCCCTCCATGCTCCGTCTTCATTCCCTCTCCTCTCCCTTTGAGCTCTTGCCCCTCCCAATTTTCCCCTGTCTCCCTGGCCACTTTTCCACAAAACTTTCCCCCAGCTTTGCTTCCGCTGCTCTGTCGCCTGCTGGTCAAGCGCGCGCCTTCATTCAAGTTTAGCGTCACGAATTGAGGGTTACTCCTTGAAAAGGTCTTTAATTCGCATTTCTTAAATTTAAATTAAATATATTTTTGTTTTCATTCAATTAGAATTTCTTATAAGAATTGGTACAAGTATGCCTCTTAAAACATTTAAATTAGCTGACAAAAAGCATTTCAACTAGCGCCAAATTTGTAAAAAAAAGGCAGTCAAAATTAATGTTAAAAATGTAAAGCAATTGCCACAAAAATATCTTTAATAACAGCTTCAATTAATATTCATAAACGTACACAAAATGTACTCTAAAATACTTCCAAAAATCGCTTTGAAAAACTTCTTTAAGACAACTTCAAAAGCTTTCCAAAATTTTTGTTGAAAATGCCAAGAAATTTGCACAAAAACGTCATTAAAAATTACTTAAATAAATCTTCAAAAACCTCCCAAATCTCGCTTATAATATATGTATTTTTGTGGTAAAATAATCACTCCTTGCTTACAATTTGTATTAAGACAAATAGAGATCGTTCTTCAAAGAAAAGTTTTATAATTAATAAAATATTTGCCAAAAACTCCAAGTGCTATTCATGGTCTCCTCCAAATCTTCCTTCTATTAATACAAAATTAATTTATTGTTATAAAAATACCTCCAAATTAACCATTTTAACAATCAAAATCCCCCTTGTTTCACTGAGTATCAAACTTACGGCCAACAAAACGTTGCGTGTTGTTTTTTTTTGTTGTTATTGTTGTGAGTGTTTAAGGGGGCAGGCAGGAGGTGGCAGGAGGCGGGGCGGCATGGGGGACTTCTCGCTGGGCCGCCGCTTGGCAGACTGTTTATGGTTTTTGGCTACAACTTAATTTAAATTGTTTAATTCTATTATTGTTGCTAATAAATCACAGGCACAGCTTGCGTTGCTCGCTGGCTGGCTTAGCATTTCCTAAGCTGGCCCAAAACGCACACACACACAGCACGGCACGGCACGGCACACACAGACACATTTGTCTTGTGCCTGCTGCTGTTGTTGTAAGCGGCTTTCGCACTCATTTGGCCCCAGTCTTCCCCTCCTTCACCTCGAGTGTGTGGAGAGAAAGAGGAGCCTCTCTCTCCTTCGCCCTGCCCCCCGGGGTGCCATTCATTGTTCTGCATCGCATCGCACACTCGTGCCGTCCCTTTCCCGCCATAAATTACACTGATCTAAGCAACTTTTGTTGCTAAAAACTCGTAAATTTTAAGCTTGATTTTTGGTTTTAGGTATTTTTTAATTTTTTTTTGGGAATTTTTCAAAATTCTGTGAAAAAGAGAAGTAGTAAAAAATAAACTAGAAGTTGATGTTAGAATTCTCCACAGGATAACAGCAGCAGATACTGATGAATCAAGTGGAGGCTTTGAAGCTGCCTTTTTTTTATATAGAAAAATGTGTGAAATATTTTCCAGTTCAAGAGTACTCTTTGGGGAGTAATATATAATATATATATATCTATTTCTGAAGAGTCCCATTAAACTAGATGCAATACTAGTTCAGTTGATAAACCAAGCCTTAGTTTAAGCAAAAACAAATAAAAAAGAAAGCGCAGAGAGCTGGAAATTTCAATGGTCGCAAAAGGAAAAAAATATTTAAAAAAAAAAAAAGAGGAAGATTTCCGCACACACAACAACCGCATGTCAAATGCAGGCCAGATCGCTGGAGAAAAAAACGAGGCGGAAAATGGGGGCTGTTGGGGCGTGGCACACGCTTGACCAGCCAGTCAGCCAGCCAGCCAGCCGCCGCCGCCAACCGCTTGACATGGCCATAAATAACAAAGCCAAAATGGCGGCCAAAGCGGAGAGCCGCAGAGCTAAAAACGAAAACCGAGAAAAAACCCGAAAATACCCCGAAAACCAAAGCAGGCCAAAAACCAAAACCAATACCAGGCCCAAATACCCAAAGCCGAGCAGCGGAGATCCGAATACAGAGCCAAATGTGATATGTCAAATGCACGCGACGGCAGCTGACGATGAGCCCGGTACAATGACAATGACGTTGGGTCCGGGTCCCCGGACCCAGACCCAGACCCAGACCCGTACTCGTACCCGAACACGGACCCGGAATAAAAACAAGCACGCCAAAGCAGATAAGGTCCTCGAACGCTGAATCACTGACTCCGATACTCGGTGAAAATTTCGCAATTGAAGGGGTTTTTCGGTTAGCTAAAAATAAATCCATGAAATAAAGTTATAATCTCTGCAAATATTCTTTAGAGATTTATTTTAGTTACTCAAATTTCTACTATGGGGTTACCTTTCGATAATCTAGTCAAATTTATACTTAGTTTTGGGTTGCTCTTTTCAATTGCTAATTTATTTTAATTAACTTAACTTTGCTTGTATTTACTACAACTATTTAAGCCTCACAAACAGCATCATTAATAAATGCCTTTAATGGCAATAGACTTGAGTTTAGATGCATAATTTCACAAATTACTTTAACATCAAAAATACAATATATTCTTAACTTTGGGACGTGGATTCACTACGGTCAGTACACTCAAGTGGCCTCAACAAGCACGTGCTTGCTAGGGTTTGGAGTTAGTAGGCACGTTAGAAAAAGGTATAGGTGAAGTTTGCGAGGGAATAAACTACTAAAGTGCTGTCTGATTCGCTTCGACTCATTGGCAACTTATTCCTAAGCCTTTTCTTGTATTTTTAATACAAAAAATTAATTAGCAAAAATAGTTGTAGACTTAGACTTATAATAAGAAGCCAATAATTGAATGTTACTATATACATTTCAAAGTATTATGCATTTTTATGCAGCATTTAAAGTTGAATATTTACTACCTTGCTTTACATAAAAGAAGCTGTAATAATTGTGCCAACTGGTGGATGCCTTTAGCATTCTGTTCTCGGGTTCACAAAAATGTTTTTGACCGGCCAAAAGGCAGCAAAAAGTTGTAATTTCTGTTGCACACTTGCGGGCGGCGCCTGAAAATGGCATCCACACACACACACACACACACGCAATTGAGAAGAAGGAGAAAAAATGCAACAATGGCCGGGACAGGGCAGTTATCGAGAAATGGCAGCAGCGACTGCATTTCCGCTTAATGTTGAGCGATAATAAAACACAAACAGCAACAAAAATCAGGCCGGGCTGCCGGGGCGAGGGATAATAATGAAACCTTTTCCTTTTTTTTTTTTTATTTGTCGCCACACAATGGCAACACACACTCGTGCATTGATTTATGTTTTTTAATTTAAAATTTCCGCATCACTTAACCGTTAAAAATAATAATAACAATAACAGCGGCAGCAGCAGCAACAGCAACAAGAACAACAATAAGCCTTTGTCCGCGAGGATGAGATTTAAATATTGCAACAGCGCCAAAGGAGAGGCGTGAGCCCGGCCAATGTAGAGCGAAAATTTTTGCACATGTTTTAATTTCCGCATTACAAGCAAACTAAATGCACAGGGAGAAAATGTTGGAGGTTTTCTCAAGTCTTTGGGAGGTATTTTTGAAGGCAAACAGTTGACTTAAAAGCTTGAAAATAAGGAATATATGCGGGAAATAATTGTTAGCTTAGTTTTAGGCAGCAGAATTAATGATTAAAAATGTTTAAGGATTATAATTTCCTAAAAGAAACTTTGAAAATATATAAAAAGGCAGATAAGTTCGTTTGTACAATATCTTATAGGTAGTCCTTAGAGTTTATAATGTTATTTTTTAATAAAAACCTTGAAACTATAGAATATGTCTAAGAAATGATTTAAGGTACACAGAGATACTTCTCTGCCAAGGGATATACCTTGAAAATATTCTAGATTTCTGTTTTAAGTGCACCGAAAAATATTTGCCGGCAATAAGTGACCAACGTTCTTCTTTTCGTTTTTTGCCATTTTGCAGATTGGGCGGCCACCCACAGCAGATGCCGCAGAGTATGTCAACTGGCAGCAACACAATCGGCCATGGCGGCATCGATCGCGGCGGCGTTGGACTGCCGATGGGCGCGGGAACAATGCCCGGCGGCGTGGGCGGCGGCGGCGGCGGCCAGGTGGGCGTCGGTG
The DNA here is from genome assembly GCA_008042475.1 of Drosophila kanapiae. Taxonomy (NCBI): domain Eukaryota; kingdom Metazoa; phylum Arthropoda; class Insecta; order Diptera; family Drosophilidae; genus Drosophila; species Drosophila kanapiae. The sequence continues at coordinate 102,417 of VNJM01001190.1, read as the reverse complement.
TCGGCGGCGGTGGGCCACAGGTTGGTCCGCCCGGGAGCGGTAATGGTGGCAACTGCCAGATAAGCGGCTCGCAGCCGCTGGTCATGCCCGGATTCCCGTTGCGTAATTCCCACTCAGCGCATGCACCGCATTATTCGCCATATTCGCCATCCAGGTAAGCCTTATATAGTACTCTTAGTCCTTGTTCAAAAGCCCCTTAGCCCCTTAGTCCATGCACCTGGCCCGGGGTCACAGTGAGCACTCTACGAGTGAATGAGCGTTAAATTGAGTGTTCAGCCGGGGTTCAGTGGGGATACGGCTTCCAGTCAACTGATTTTGCTGAATCACAGGGCGCAAGAATTTTTTTTTTTAAAAGGGGATTATGTTTTCACAATTTCGGTGATTGTTCTTTAAAGATATAAATTTCTACAAATAATAATCAGAATAAATGTTTTGTAATAGCAAGGAAAGGCAAGGCTAATAATCTTTTGTTTTTCTCATTGATATTTCGATTCTTTCTTGCAAGAAATTGCCTTAGTTTCTTGCAGATTTAATTTCTATATTTTTATTATTATTCGCCCTAATTAGATGCTTGTGTTTTGAAAGCTACTTAAAACCTTCTTTGACGTACATTTATTTTTTTTTTAGCCAGCCTTAAAGGCTTCTCTTAGTTAGTAAGTCAAACTGCTGCATGAACTTTTCCCCAGTTAAGCAGAGCTCCCTAGTTAGTGCCTAACTCCTTAAAGAATTTTCCTCGAGGGGATTTTCCCACTTGCTCCCTGGCCCACGCTCCTTACACCTAGCATTCCCCCAGAGTTGAATCACCTTTGAAGGCTTGACTCGGACACTTTCGAGTCTAACCCAATTCTGGCCAAGTTTCGAAAGTTGCCAACTCAAGAATTGTTAATTCTCTTTAAGCTGGGACCACGCCTTGTCCTGCGCCCTTTCCCAGCAGCACCGCATTTTCCGCTTTTCACTGCCCGTCCCGTCGAGTTTCGTAACTCCCTCCGTCAGCGTTTCGTTCAACTTTTACGCAATTAGAGGCGACCACGCCGAAAGACTTGACAGCTCTGCCTGCGGCGGCTTAGACTTGTTGGCTGTATGTGTGATTAACACCCTTTTTTCGGGGGGGTTATGGAGGGTGGAGAGTGTAGGGAGAGTGAGGTAGGAAGGCGTTGGAAAAGCGGGGGAGCGCTGGTTTTTGTCCTCAGTCTTGTGCATCATTTTGCATGCGTTGCCTTTTCGGTTGGGGAGCTTTATTAAAAAAGTTGCCAGCTGTTGCCAGCAGTTGACAAACTCATTGGCGTACTAGCCCTGCACTGCTCGCCGTTTTCTCTTCTATTTTTTACAGCCCTAGGATACAGAGGAAAAAATTCAAGTATTTAAACTCGATCAAAGTAAATTTTCTTTGAAATTAGGCGAAGAGTGCTATGGTCACGCTGTTTGAATTAAGCGTAAGGTCACACTGCACTTTTGTTCTGTCGAAAATTCCTTCCATCGAACTTGAAAGTTCTTCCGGGTCTCGTGCTTGGACCTCGATATGTTTTTTTTTTTTGCTCTGTGTACTCTCTTGATTTTGCCTGCTCCATGTGTGTGTTTGTTTGGTTGGCTGGTTTCTGTGGTCCTTGTGATATGTCAAGCGTCTAAAGCCACAGGACATGGTGGAGGACACAGGGACAGGGACATGGAGATAGCGATAGAGGCGAGTGGCTTTATCTATCCCTGTCTTGCGGTCGCCCGCCCCCCTTTGTTAATTACAAATGCATTGCTCAGTTTGCTTAACGTTCCCGCACTTTTACACAAATATATATATCTATATATAGACTGTAGTATATTTATTCAACTTTTTTCTTGTGTACTTTCGCAGGTTTCACATAGATAAACGCTGTCAGCACCGATGTTCCTGGAAATGCTTGAGCATCGCCTTAATATTCGTATCCGTCGTCCTAACCGCCATGGTGGCATACTTTGCAGGTAAGAACTGTTGGCCAAGAGAAGAACTGTTGGCCAACCTTGTCATATACGGTTAATGAAAAATACACAAAACATACGCCGGTACCTGGGCAAATATTCGCTCAGTGTACATAAGTGCAAACTACAAACAAGCGATAACAAGGCAAATACATCAAAGTGTTTGCTTTACATTAGCGTTAAATGGTGTTAACTTACACACACACACACACACCCACTTGACGGGCTAAGAAGCCCAACATTGGATGGAGCATTGCCCTAGGCAAACAGTCCATATATACTCTCCCTATATAGGCATATGTATGTATATATATATAGCGCATATTTCTGGGCTGCCTCAAAATGCTAATTGATAAATGTGCCAACTGATGGTCGGGTTCCAGCACAATTGACAAGTAATTAGAAACCGCAGCCGTCGCATAGAATTCGAGGTGGAAGTTCGATGGCATGTGACAAACCACTAGATCGATGATGATGTCAGTCAAAAAGGGGTAGGCTTTTAGGGGTGTGTGGCAATGGGGTTACACCTACAAATAATTCAGGAGGCACTTAGCACTAGTTTTTCGTAAAAGTACGTTACAGCTGACTTCCGTTTTGGGCACATAGCAAGGTCACACTGCTCGTAATTAGAGTGAACAGCTTCACAAAAAACCTATTTGAGGCATAGTTGAGGAAGAACCCAACAAAAGTGTGTGTTTGTACTTAATATTAAAAACAGGAACTTCTTAACATAAATTAAATATTGTTTACTATTGAAAAGGATTTAAAATCAATTGAGACGCAGTTTAAAATAAAAATAATAGAGAATTTAAAGTAAGAAATGGGTTAATTATTGTTTAATAGGAATATAGTTCAGCAATTTGATTTGTATATTCAGTACCCAAGATTTACTGACCATATTCTATGCTAAAAAGCAGGTCTAAATGCCATTTAATTATTGTTCTACATAAATATAAATTCAAACTGATTTATTCTTTTTATAAATAACAAAGTTTAATTCAGATTGTTGTCCACTTTGTGGCTATAAATAAATAAATCCTACTGTTTTTTTTCTAGCAAATCTCACCTGGATTGATAACAGATATGAAAATGGCTTTTTAATGTTTTTCTCTTAGGCACAAAAAAAAAAGTTGCACTTGCCACATCCCAAAGATGATGATGCTGTTGCTTCCTTCCCCTCTAGTACCATTTCCCATTTTCCCTCCCTTCTGTTGGTTGGTTACTGGGTTTTTCCTGCTGTTTTTTGTTTACAACTTGATAATTAAACACGTTTTGTGCCGTCCCTGGCTGATGCTGCTGCTGCTGCTGCCTTCCAAATTATATTTACAGGTCAATTTAATTCTTTTTGCCCATTTCTCTTTTCTGCTCTGGCGAACCCTTGGCTTTCGCCCCCCCCCTTTAACACTCCCATGCCCCTGTCCGTTTCCGTGTCTGTTGTTGTTTTTGTTTTCCTTGTTGTTCTGTTCTCTGGCAAAAACTTTGCACATTAAAATATGTAAATTTTAATTTGAAACAAAAGGGTTGACGGTTGGCTGGCGGGCAGGCGGGCTGAGGCAGTGGGGCAGCCCTCGCCAACCGTTGACGGCAATGGCGACGATGACGACGCCTCTGCCACCTTTCCAGGTCCCCCTTCCTCGCCTTTGACAGGCGAGGAGGGGGCTACCCTGGCCATCCTTCCTGGAAATTTTCCTGCGGTGGCCTCTGTGCCCTGGCATTTTATCTAGTGAAACATTGGCACAACTTTTTGGACACTTTTAGCGTCTGTGCGTCGACATCTGGGCTGCCAGGTTGCCTCTCTGGTCCTCTACCCTTTTTCGCCATTTTCCGACACGGGTTTTCCCGTACTGCCAACTGGGTGTTTTTTTTTTATTCTTTTCTTTGCTTTTCTTTTGATAAATCTTACGCAAAGGCATTCAAATTTATGTGGCAGAACTTCCACGCTTACAACCAAACAAAAAAAAAGTCTTGGCGGTTTTGTGAGTGATTTGCGTTCAGGTAAACAAGTTGTCTTTGCCGGAAAACTTGAAGATAATGTTTATTTATTAATCGAACTGAAGGATTTATGGGGACTTGAATTGGAGATGAAATTATGTGGAGTTTTAGGAGTTTATAGTAAAAAATTAGTAGATATTCCAAGAGATCTTAAATGTATTAAAAATTGCACTTAAAAATGAATAAGTTTAGCCTAGAATCAATTATTTTATTTGAAATTTTCTGGGGAATATAATTTGGTATATATATTTCTGGCTAAACCTGACAGCTTTTGGCGCTTTATCATCCATCCCCCGGACTTGTTTGTTTGCGCCAAACCATTCCAAATTCAAGCCACTCATCTCTCTCTCTCCCCACACCGCGTTTTCCCGCACTTTCTCCTTGATTTTCCCCCGCTTTTCTCACTTTCTCCCTGCGTTTAATTTATTATCTACGGAGAAGAAGCGGCGGCAGCAGCAGCTGCTCTAGAGTCGGAGGCACTGATTTACAGTTGGCTAAAAGCTGCGGCTTGTTTTCGAAGGAGCGGAAAGGGGGATGGGTCTTTTAGGGGGGGGATGGCGGCGGCAAGGTTGTTGATGATGGGGCGCTGCGGCGGTGTCACACAGCATTGCAAGTGAACGAAAACAAATTTACAACACAGCCACGGGTAAAATATATATACATATATATGTATATGTGAGAGATGCCACTTGGCGCCCCGCAGCCTTAATGCCGCCCATTCCTGCCTTTTTTGTTTTGGCACAAAATGAATTTAAGTTGAAAAGTTGTGAACATTTTGTGGCAGCAGCAGCAGCAGTAGCAGCAGTAGCAGGGGTGGCATTTTTCGGCTGCTGCGTGTGGATTTCACTGATTTAATTGTTGGCAGCCAGCAGCAGCAGCAGCAGCAGCAGAGCCAGCACATGCTGGAAATTTATCTTTTAAAAATAATGTATTAATTTTTGTGGCGCCCCTCGCTCAGCTTCAGTGTCTGCGTGGCAAACTTAACCCCCATTCTAACCGCCATAAACTCATTTGTGTAAAAAGCTTTTGTGTGTGTGTGTGTGGTAAATGAATTTACGCTTCGCCTCTGTCTTTTCACGCTTATTTGGGGGTCGTTTTATGGTTGAATAGTTTTCCGCCAGTGTGTGTGTGTGGGCCAAGACACAGGCTAACAGGTGAACCAGAAATGAGTTTATTTTTCTTTTTTCCTGTGCTAATATTTTTTGGCCAGAGAAGTTGCTCTTCGTTTACCACCCCATTTCGCCGCCTGTTTGCACAATAATTTTCTATTAATTAAGCTGAGTCTGGGGCGTTGGGTTTTTGCCATAAAATTAGCAAACACTTGCGGGCGTGCCAGCTGTTTTTTGGTTATTTAAAAAACCTTGCATGTATGTAGAATATGTGAAATTTCATACTCATATACAAATATATACATATGCCAGCGAACGCGGGGCCCATTGTCAGTTAATTAACAGGCAGACAAGCTGGCAGGCTGGCAGGCAGGCAGGCAGGCAGGCTGCTGCGTTGGCTTGTGTTGTTTGCCTTGTCAGCCTCACGAGTTGTTCTCTTTAATTTGATTTGCATATGGCAAACGGCCACGCCCCCTTCCCCACATTCAGGCCAAGACAAACAATCGCCCCAATTGATGATGATGATGGAAGATTTTGTGGCGGAGGCGTAAATTAACACAAAAAGCTGTGAAAATAAAGCGAGGATGCGAGTGTATTCCTACTTATAGGGGGCTGAGTGATATAAGAGTTCTGTAGGCAGAAAATTAATCCCATTAATAAATAAAGTATTTAAATTAATTAGGAAATTTTTTTTTAAGATGTAGTTAATAACTAAACTTAAGGAGAAACTACAGTGTTTTGCTGGGAAAATAAGGCTAGTGTATTTTTTCATTGCCTACTTATCGGGGCAGAGTAAAGCAAGGCCTCTTAAGGCTAGACAATAGTGGAAAGAGGGTAGGAAACCCTCAGAAAATTAAGCCAATTACTAAATACAGTATTTAAATTTATTAAAAACCCAATAAAATATTTAAACTTATATTTAGTTAACCAAAATAAAGAGTAAAAGGTTCTTAAATCATCCCAGTTGACTTCTTAAAGCCAGCACTGTGTGTGGCACTTGTGTGCATAAAATGCTTATAGGAGATAGCAGCACATATAGCATTGCGATCTCTGCATGCAGCTGTCATATCTGTCCCGATAATCGGCCGCAATGTCAGCAGTGTGCGAAAGGAGAGACAAGTGCAACCGCAGCAGCAGCAGCGGCAGCAACGGCAGCAGCAGCAGCAACCGCCCATAAAGTTGCATAAATGTTTGCCCAGCGATTTACAAATGTGCCACTTTCTATCACAACAAAAGCAGCAGCACAAGTGAGAGAGACAGAGCCACAGCCAAACAGACAGACAGACAGACAGACAGCAGTTAATATGCTTGACTGGCAGCTGGCTCTTTCAGGATGCGCATTGCAGTAGTTATCGGAAATAGGTTAATCGATTTTTAAGCGGATAACTATCGGAAACTCATTCGATATGCACTGTTTCACAGCCAGCTGGAGGCCGGCCACTCTGTCCTGCTGCTCTGCTGGGGTTACACTGTCCGAAAAAGGGGAAAGAAGACATGTTTGTTAGTTTGTAAATTCCAAAATTAAGTTTAGTTGGTTTCAGTTAGATAACAGATATTTAATAGATTGGGGAAACATCGATAAAGAGGGGTTTATTAGTTACTTTTACTTGAACCGTTTTTATGCCATTTTCTTTACTTTACTTGACTTGGTTTGCAGTTTTTGCAGTGCCTTTTGGCCAGTGCCAAATGGCCAAGTGCGTTCGTGCATCCATCTGTGTGTTGAAACTCCATGGCCATAGCCAGGGCGAAGCCCAACACCCCCTGATAAGCCCCCGCCTTGCCCACGCCTCTGTGTGTGGTTGCATGCCTTACTGCCCTGCTGCTTTTGTTGCCTTTACTATTTTACTATGACCCCATGGGGCTTATTCCGTGCTGTCCTGCGTCCTGCCTCCCATATCCCCCTCCCTACCATCTGATTTTCCGCCCTCCCTCTTTGGAAAAACCACCCAACTGAACCTCCCGCCAGCCCCCTTTAACATCTTATCGGCGTTGTCATTTACAGCAGCTGGCCTTGTAGTTTATGCGATTTTATTTTCATTTCACTTTGCGTTGCGGTTTGCTGGAAATTTAATTTGTTGCTGCCTTTGGCTCTCTGTGTTGCGGTTTCCCCGGCGCCACGCCCCCTATTTTCTTCTGCCCGAGCTCAGCTTAAATTAGATGCACTGGTGGGAGGGTCTTGGGTGCAGCAGGGTGCTGGGAAGTATGTAGTCGTAGCCCGAAAATTGCAATGTATCCGAGACTATATATATGTATCTATGGAATATTCAGCCGTGTTCTTAGCTGACCATAAGCCGATTATGGCAGCAGTTATTACGGCAGCAGGATGCCGTCTTGGCCGCTCGAAAGGTAACTAACTAAGTAACTGACTAAGCGGACTGCACTTAAGTAGCCCAGGGTTAATTACTCAGCAGCGATTGCGATCGAGAGTCCTGCGTGGGGAGTCCTGTTTGATGGCATTGTTAGTTTCAGTTTAAAAGGACTTTTGGTTAGGTTTTCAAAGGGAAATATGGAATATATATTCCATGATAAATAATATTCATATTTCATAAATGTTACCTTAATTAAATGTCATTACAATTGGCAGAAATGTAAGAATTATTTCCTTTCTTACTATGAACATTCCTTGAATATTTTCCTCGAACGGAAATGGCAATACTTTCATTCCGTAATTGACTTTTGGTCTGGCTAGTTTTCAATTTAGCCATAGACAAGGGTCAGCCGGGCTGGGAAAACCGCAATGTGTCCTGTCAAATGCACAACAAACACAAAACGCTGTCCGTTCCGGAGGCTTCACTGTACCGAGGCTAGCTGCCAATTAGTGAATGGAATTGTTCATTTTTCTGCGGTTTCCTTGTGTTGTGCGCCTAGCTAGCGAATTATGCAAAGCACTCGGAAATTGTCCTGCTCGCATTTTGTGTTTCCTTTTTCCTCATTTTTTTTTTCGGTAAATGGTGGATGTAAATGGTAGATGAAAAATGGTAAATGGTAAACATGCTCGGGGGCGTCGCTGAGTGGAGGGGCCAATCATCCGGAAATGCGAACGTCACGCACAACCGCAACAAAGAAAGTCAATTAGCAATGGACGAGAATTGAGGCGAAAATTCCGAGCCGAAGAATGTGTGTGTGTGCGGCTTCTCCGCAAAAACATGAGAAATTTGAGGAAAACATCCAAAAAAACACACACCAAAAACACAGTCGGTTTCAATTAATGCGTGGGCATTATAAACATTTAAAATAAGGGAAGAAGGGAAATGGAATACTTTTTTTATATCGATTAAGAAATAATGAAAGAAAATAAAAATAATTAGAGTGTATAAAATCACTTCATCTATCGCATAAAAGAAAAATATCGGATGGATAAATTATTATAGTTTATAAACTATCTTGTAAAGGATTTTTAAAGAATTTTATATTTCGATGTGAGCTAAAAGAAAATTAAATATATTATCAACATTACGATATTTATCGACTGGACTGGAAAAATGATTTATCGAATATGAATGAATCGATATCTAAAATATCTTAAGTGTTTTAGAGTCTAACTACTGAAATATAATCGAAAATATAATGTATTTCAAGAGATTATATAAGGATGTCATCTTTCAATGTGACGACGATTAATAAGCATATTTAAAGTAAAAGATAAATATCAAAGATATCGATACGATACCTATCGATTAACTCTCGGAATATGTGAATTTTTGCCATCTTTTGAGACCGAAATTTTTGAAAATAAATTGAACCTTTTCTGTGGGAATCTTGGGCAGAAGGCCAGAAACATATTGAAAGACATTTCAATTTAAATTACACAAAACAAAACAAAACGAATCGCACGCACGCACACACACATACACACGCACACGAAAAGGACATTTGTCACTGGCAGCTGTAATGGCCGGAGGGCGTGGCGCCGCCTTTCTCGATTCTCCCCCTGTACCGTCTCTCGCCATGCCAAAGGTGTGCGCATGTCGTTTAAATAAATTATTTTCCTCAAGGAAGTGCAATTAAGAAAATGTTTCATAAATTTTCCTGCCTCTGTGCTCTGACCCTGACACTGGACGTTTGGCCACTGGACATGGCCCTAGTTTTGTTCGGTGTGTGCTCTGATGGCCCCTAGTTTTCTAAGGTTTTTGGTTCAGACCCCGGCAGGAGCAATTAGGCAAAAGTGTGGCCAGGGCCAAGACCTGATGATGTGTCTCATTAGTCGAGAACTCTTTTATTCATGGCCTGGCGAAGGATTCGAAAGTGCCAGGAGCGAGAGAGAGCTTCTAAAGTTATTGCCCACTTCGCAGGAGGCGGAAATAATTAATCGAACACATCCGTTGCACACCCTTTGAGCCAAGCCAGGCAGCAACTGGAGCAGAACCTGAGTGGGTCTAAAAATAAAGCCAAAGGAGTGCCTGCATATGTACGAGTATGTATGTTTATGGGGAAAATGGAAAAATGCTAAAAAAAATACAAATTAAATAGGAAGTTAAACAAGAAGAGTAGGGGGGGGACAAATCGAGGAAAATCTGGGGCGGCATTTGTCACACTAATGATGTGCAGATGCACGGTGATAAAATATATCAACTAAGGAGTATTTACAAATATTTAAGCTCTAGTTTTGATCTTTTTTTAGAGTAGGATATAGTGCTAGACTTTTACGTATGTATTTTTTAAAAATTATAATGCTTAAGTATTATATTTAATTAGTTTGTTTGTTATTTTTTGTTTAGATATTTGTTTTTTGTGATATTTATATTTCTCTGTGTACGTCAACATTCCCAAGATAGCTAAAAATCTATACAACTTAAGCCTGGCTTCTTCGCGTTGCTTGTCGTATACAAAAAACTAACTAAATAACCATTAGCGAGAGTAAAACATGGGGGTGGTAATGGATGGATCTATATATATTGGCGGGGGAACTTGGGGGAAACCAAATTGTAATCAAATTTAATTGGTGCACAAGGAACAACGGTAGGTGGAGGTAAATGAGGAAACCCGAAACGAAACCAAACCCCAAGGAAGGGCAGGAAATTTCCCATTGTTTGTTTTATGGAGGGAGACCGCCGACGCCGCGCGCCCAGGACACTCGAATGAAAAGCTTGTTAAGTTAATAGAACCAACTGGGCCGGTCGAGAGCTCTTAATTTATTAATGATACTCGCCGCTCGCTCTCTATGTATTCTTTCCTTCAACTTCGCCCCAAAGGATCGGCATTTCCCTTGAATTGGTTTACATGTCAACGAAATGTTTTGTGTCCTGTCAAAGTCCTGTGCCCGAAATTGGAATTGGAATCGGAAACCGTCAGCCGTCAGCCGTCAGCATTCATATTTTTTTTTATTTGCGGGCGAGAGAGAGTGCCCACTGAGCACTATGCCCACTCTATATATAGCCGCCATATCGAATATGTCCCATTAGCATAATTTCGATCGATATACGCTTATGGTTAATTGCTCGCCAGGGTCCTCCCAAAAGCTGTGAGATGATTTGAGGCACTCGATGATGGGCGAGTGGGTGCTGGTGATTGATGACGCGATTGAAGCTGTCAGGAAAAGGGTGTACTAAAAATACATCATAGAGAATCATCGCACGGAACGGGAATGCAAAGCTGGGCAGGATAATTCTCCAGGGTAGAGGTTTATTACCAGCAAAGTTCTCGGGGGAATAGAATTAATTTTTTGTGCTCTATTTGAATATTTATGAATGCCTTTAAATCTTAAATTCGATATTAATTAATAAGGAAAATTACATAAAACATAAATTATAAAGAAACTCCACTAAAGAACTCCTGTTTGAACCGCCTTAATGGCAGTCGCCAGCTTAAGGCAGCTTTTCAGCTTCAGTCCTTCAATCATTTGGCTGGTCTCTTGCCTGCTTTTTTTTGCATGTCCTGCTGGCCACCAGAAGCAGGACCAGGACCTGCTGGCGCCGCATTCCCACTGCCAAATGGCCATAAATTGCCGGCCATAGTTATCGATAAACGATAGCCAGGACCTGCCTCCATTTTGCCCAAGCAAAATGCAAACGTGTTAACAACGGCCACTTTGTGTGTGTGCTCGAGTTGCGAGTGTGCGAGTGTGCCAGCATGGCAGTGGTGCTGGTGTGCTAGTGTGCGGGGTAGTTTTTGATTTATACTCGTGTGCATATTAATATGGCGTTAAAATATGATGCCAAAATTTATGTGTGAAAAACAGGGCGGTGCAGCAGCTGAAGCCACCAACTACAGCACCACAGAAGACATTATTGCGATTCTCTTGGCCCGAATGGCAGCATGAGGACCAAATTTATGACCATCTCTCTCTCCACGCTCTCTGTCTCGCTCGCTCGCTTTCTCTCTCTCTCTCTCTCTTTCCTTCTCTGTCGATTTATGGGCGCACATTTGGCCAAAGCCGAATCGAAAATCCAGCCAAGAGGCGAATCTGACAGAGCCACAAGACGAACGCAAAGCAAGAGCTATGCTGCTCCATCGGAACAGGCATAATTCAGGGCTTTAATTGCAGTTTTTGGTCCAAGAAATATTTTATATATTTCTTATAAAATAACCAATAAATACAAAAAGACATTATTTAAAATTGTAATTCCACTTTGACATATACAGATATGAATTGCCATTAAAAATCTGCAGATAAAAGGTATTGAAAATATTAAAACGTGTTTAATATTATATATCGGAAAAATCGTTACGTTCATGCCCATAATATAGATTTTTCATCGATTTCCACCATTAATATTAATATACTTAGTGAAGACTTTTTTTTAATAGATTTCATTCTAATCTTTTCCTTTTTTTTCTATATTTTTTCACCCCTTGCAGCAGTCAACTCAATGAAGCCGAACATGGACAGCACCAACTGCATTCTCGTGCAGGACGTCAAGTCGCAACCCCACGACCTACGCGGCGGCCTGGCCAAGGCGAACGATAAGGGCGTGGCCACCGCCTATCCCACAGAGGAATCGATCCAGACCAGCACCTCGGACCACAATCACAACCATCAGAACGGGCTAAATCCGTCGGCGGGCGGTGCTGGCGGTGGCGGTAGCAATGCGGGCATTCAGCAGCAGCTGCTCCTGCAGCAACAGCAGCCGCACTCCATTAACCAGCCGCTGACACCGTTGGATGCCACCAATACCCAGCTGCAGGATCACCAGCAACTGACCTATGGCGGCGGCATAGCCGGCTCGAACGGAGGTTTGAATGGCGGACTGGGCGGTCAATTGATGCAGCCGAACGGAGGATTAGCTGGCCACCATCACCATCAGGCGCTGCAGCCGCAGCTGGGCGGTGTCGTCGAGCTGAAGGAGTTCAACGAGGCCTACCATGCCACCATACCCGCCTATCAGTTCTGGACTCTGGAATTCCGCAACAAGCATCCGGCTTTCATTCGATTCAACTTCACCCTGCCCTGGGGCGCCCACTTTGCGGTCTATTCCCGCCGGAATGTGGCACCGTCGGTGACGCAGCACGACTTTGTGGAGTTCATCAAGGGCGGACGTCTCGATAGCCACTTGCGACATCGCCGCAGCTCCAATGGTTCCATGAACTCCCTGGCCGCCCCCCAACAGGATGTGGAGCTGTATCGGGAGGAGGAGCGCGATAGGATTCGTCTCCTGGAGGAACACGATCGCGAAGATACGGACTCCGAGCAGGACGATAGCCACAGCTTCGAATCGAGCGAGACATACGATGTGGAGACACCGCTGGACACGGCCAAGCAGCATCTGCAGAGGATTGGCAAGCCGCAGGAGAGCCATTGGCTAAATAAAAGATCCGCCGGTGATGCCGGCCTGCCCGCTCTCGATGTGGACGCCATGACGGTGAATGTGTCCCTGCTGCAGTATCTGGATACGGGTCTCTGGTTCATATCGGTGTACAACGATGAGTTGGTGGCCCACTCCGTGTCCCTGCTGGCCGAGGAGGCCGAGGGCGTGAGCACCACCTGTCCGAATGATTGCTCTGGACGTGGCAGCTGCTACCTGGGCAAGTGTGACTGCATCGATGGCTACCAGGGCGTGGACTGTTCCAAGAGTAAGTGTCTGTGTTTATGGTGATATTATTTACAAGTTTTATTATTATTTTTAAGATTTTATTTGCAATTTATAATGGGAATAGTTGGGGGTTTCTTATGGTTTATATAGTTTGAAGTATTTTGTTTTATTTTTATTATTTTATTATTGTTGTATTATTTGAGTGATATTATCAAATTTTAATAGTTTTATGTTAGTAATATTATAGTATTATTATACCTATACCCACTGCTTATCCAGCAGTCCTTTTAACCTTTGATTTTATTTTATTTTCTCACTGACTGACCCCAAACTCACAAATTTTCTCTTGGTTTTTCTGTGAACCTTTTCACTCATTCCTTCACCATTCTCCATTTTTGCAGGCGTCTGTCCCGTCCTGTGCTCGGCCCATGGACACTACGGCGGCGGTGTATGCCACTGCGAGGAGGGCTGGAAGGGCGCCGAGTGCGACATTCCGGTGGGCGAGTGCGAGGTGCCGAATTGCTCCAGCCATGGGCGTTGCATCGAGGGCGAGTGCCACTGCGAGCGCGGCTGGAAAGGACCCTACTGCGATCAACGTAAGTGTCAAGGACTGTCTCTACCCAAAAAAAATGTACACTAAGGAACAAATCTATAAAGATTTCAATTTAAATATTAGCAATATAAAAATTAGAGGTTTTCATACTAATTTTCAAGAAAAGCTTCTCAAAATTAGAACAAGTATAGGAAAAGGCATAAATTAACCACCAGAGTTATTTCGTTTATTTATTATAAAGAAAGTTATATATAGACATAGCTAATAATAGGTACTTATTTAAAAATAACAATCTTAGCCATTTTAAAGTGACCTCCGATTTTCGCTTAGTGTGCGCCTGTGTGTGCTTTCCGCTGACTTGGCATAAAAATGCTAAAATTATTTATTTGCCTTGTTTGCAATTTGGAGCCAGGCCTCGGTTCCGGGGCCATGTTGACACTGCCCGATAAGGACACCCTGGACAAGGACACGTGGACGTTGGGCAAAGGGACCACCACGACAACGACGACGACGACGGTCCAAGTGGATGCCAAAATATTTCAGTTATTATGCCGACACCTCCGTTCGTTCTCCTCCGTTCTTTTTTTGAAGGGGTGGGGCCGAAAAATATTCTGGCCCCGAAAATTGACAAAGCGAAGGCAGCAAAGAAATGCCAACAATTTTTGCCGGCTCTTCGCACGGTTTTTCCGCCCGCCCGCAGCCAGTCAGGAGATAACTTTGAATTAGCCTAAAAGCAGGCAACGAAAGCCGAGGCGCATTTTAAAGAGGAAAAACAGGACGAGGGAGTTGGCCAAAAGCTGTAAAAACAAGGAATTGTTAAATAATTCCCCTCAGCAAAAACAAAGCCAGGAGGGAATGTGGATAAAGCAAAAAAACTACAAGGAAATAGGTTTCGGCTTGCCAGATACCCTTAACAAAAATGATTTTACCACCAAAGAAGTTTTTTGAGAGGAAATTATTAAAGTTAAAGGAGGATTTTATATATATTTATATTCTTTTAATATTAACAGACATCGGTTAGGGTTTATATTAACTAAAGAAGAGAGTTTAGTTGGGTCGCAAATTAAATTCAAATATATATGCTCTTGATAGATGTCAGAATTCGATTTATATTTATTAAATAAATACAGACTTCACTCTTCAAATGCCCAATATACCCCACTCAGAAAGTGGCACAAAAAATGGCATATAAAATATGCAATATGCAACAATACGTGGAATGTGTCTGTGTTTGCTGTTTTTCCACATTTTTATGTACTTAAATATGGGTGGGAGCCCTGGGACCCTTGGCATACAAACAAAAACAAACAGGGACAAACAACAAACGGAATCCGAAACAGAAACAGAAGCCAACGCAAAAATAAAGGCAAAATAAATTCAGCCAAGACTGAGAGCGAGAGAGAGGAGAAGAAAAGGAAAACCGTTGAGCAAACATAAAACGTATAAAATCGAATTTATATGTCGAGAGCATATTTCTCATACACGAAAAGTAAAATATCAGCACAGGCCGCAGGAACAAAAAAAAAAAAGAAGAGTGGAAAAAGGGAAAAAGAAAAGCTGAAAAACCCGAAACAGAAACAAAACAAAAGAAGGGCAGTGGAAAAATTGCAACAACTGCGCAAAATTACCAACTTGAACTAAACTGGAATTTCATTTTAATGACCACTTTCGTACGTGTCTAACATACTAATCATGTCATGTGTGTGTGTGTGTGTGTTAGTGTGAAGGGGGTGGGGGGGTAGCACCTAGGAAAAGCTTTTTGTTTAGCCACGACTGTCACGATTTCACTGCCCCACCGAAATACATATAGGAATAACATATACTATATATGTTTTGCCGCCTCTCCACGCTCCTTGTTTTCCTCGCAAATAAAGTAGAATCCCTATAGAGAAGGTTATTCTTAGGTAATATACTCTTTGGTAATTAATTACGCCAGGATTTAAGTAGGAAACTATATAGTACATACTTGTAGAACCCTTACAGTAAATATATAAACATTAATAGAGTTTTAATGGATATTTTAAATAGATTATTTGGGCTTAGGAGTTAAGGAAATTACATTCATATTTTTAAAGCAAAATAGAAGTTAAGTTTTGAGGAAATACTGGGTTCTAGGGTTACTAGAGGTTTTAAAACCCAGAAATAGGTGTTCAATACTTCTGAAGCATCGTAGAATAATGAAGGTTTTGAGAATTATATTAAATCTCTTAAGAATAATGTTATATAGATGTTATAAATACTTTTTTAAACAAAAAACAAACCACATTTTCACAAACCCAACCTTATATTTAAAAAACTACCGCCACCTTAAGCATTCTCCACTGTAAAACCCGCTGCCCTGTGAGCTTTGTGTGTGTTGACTAACAATCGTTTTGTACTTCTTTTCTGACCCTCCAAAAAAAACCAAACGCTGACCTTTCACCCAAACCGCCTGCTCTGATGACCTCCGATGATGATGATGATGATGATGATGGAATCGATATAGACGACTGCCTGGACCCACTCTGCTCCGGACACGGCACCTGTGTCGCCGGGCAATGCTATTGCAAGGCAGGCTGGCAGGGCGAGGATTGTGGAACGATTGACCAGCAGGTGTATCAGTGTTTGCCTGGATGCTCCGAGCATGGAACCTACGACCTGGAGACGGGTCAATGCGTCTGCGAAAGGCACTGGACGGGACCGGATTGCTCGCAAGGTAAGTTTGTTTTTATTCCCTAAAAAACCGAACTTAATCCCTGACAATATGTTGAATGTTTTGAACTAACAAAAGCCCTTTGCCGCTGACACATATTCACTTAAAAACAAAATCAAAACTGGGACTTACATTACATACAAATTCTAGACAAAAATGTATTTCCCTTTAGAGACCTTTGGTCTTTCTTTGCGGATAGAAAGCCTTTATTGTGGGCCTTAAATTGTACAAGTACTGTGCGCGAGACCGTAAAGCATAGTAGCCGTAAAATCAGGTACATATATAGCCGGGCAATCACTCTCGAGATCTGTCAGATATATATTGCCGCCCGTTTGGGCGAATATGATGATGTTTTATGGCCACAACTAAACCCGAAATTAGAATGGAATGCTGAGCCATAAAGCCGGGGCTTCCAATTAGGCCCACGGCCCATGGCCCGGGGTCCATAATCATGGAGAGATGGCGCAGGAACAGGAGCTCAATAAAACAAGCAGCTTATGATGCCACCGAAGGCCAAAGGACACGTCTCGCTGAGGCACGCACTCCTAATTTGCTTAACTTTTTAGCACCAGAAAGGAGGTAGCAAGGTAGCAAGGTAGCTGGGTAGCAAGGATGAGTTCAGAGTTCGGGCGGGGTGCATACTATATAGGATATATGTATATAGTATTGGGGGAGGCGGAAGCACAGGCCACGTTGACGACTCCTCCCGGCGTAATGAAGCAGAGTCTCATAAAAATTCATTATTTATTTAATACGCCAGGTTGGCACTGCTCTGCAAAAAAGAAAAGAAAAAAAAAACAAAAGCAAATAAAATAAATTTACGCCTGCGAACAAAAGTCATGTAGAGCCGAAAAACAACCCCCGGAAAAGCCCAGATTATGAACTAAACCATAAATTAAAGCTGCAAGAGAGGAGGGAGGCCCTCCCCAGAACCAATCCAATGGAAAAGGTCCAAATCCAAAATTCCACGACAGATAATGCCTGAATAAAACATGATTTTATTTTTGAAAAAAAAAACGAAACCTTAAAGCTGAGCTAAAAATACATTTAAAGAGGTGGGAAAACCCCAAATATATTATTAATTTATTAAGCTTTAGTTTAGTTATCATTTTCCCTTCGAAGTCTCAATTTTAAAGCCACAAAAAGTGGCACAAGTCAAGCAAATCATGTCCCAGTATTCGATCCATAGCCGAAGAACATGAAGTAAGTGTTCACAAGGCCCGTGAACCAGAACAGTTGACCATTTCCAGCTGGGGAAATCCACGGGAAAAGTTCCTCTCGGTCGACATCTCCGGAAGAGCGTCAAGCTCGAGGGTGGTAGGGAGTTTCGCCGAGGTGTGGGTCTTGTTAGCAAAGTGTGCCACCACGTAAATGTTACATTTATAATGCTGTTTTTATGGTTCTCCCCCTTCAAGTTGTGCGGGGCGGGGACTGTGTCGCAAAAGCTTTAATGAATTTAAATGCGCACATGGACAAATATTTCAAAAAAGTGTAGGAGAAAAACAAGCTGTTCGAGTCAAAACAAAATGTAATTTAATAAACGAACTTTAATGAGGCTTCTTGTTGCATAATATCTCTTTTTAAAATTCTGGTATAAATAAATTTAAGTTGCCCTTAAATCATTGTACTAATTCTCTGTTATTTTCTCTCTTTTTTCCCCCACACAGCTGTCTGCAGTTTGGATTGTGGCCGGAATGGAGTATGTGAGTCCGGCAAATGCCGTTGCAACTCCGGATGGACTGGAAACCTGTGCGACCAGCTGCCCTGCGATTCCCGGTGCTCAGAACATGGCCAATGCAAGAATGGCACCTGTGTCTGCTCCCAAGGATGGAATGGCCGTCACTGCACGCTGCGTAAGTGTTTAGAATTACGCTTTAGTTAAGTGTTTAAAAATACAGTAAAAACTAGGGGAAATTTGCGATAAATAGTATCCAGAAAGAACGACAGAAAACCCTACATTGTGTCGGTATAAAAATTTTATTACAAGCTTTCAAGCTTCAAATTATACAAGGATTTAGCAATCAGCTCTTCAATTGTTATGGAAACTTCATTAGAATAACATTACAAAGGAAAAAAAAGCCCAAGTTCACAAGGTTTCCCTCCAACTTCACGCAATTACCGCTTTCATTGCCCTATAATTCCCAAGTAGGAAGTAGGTTTACTTATAAAAAAAACTGATTAAGCTGTTTATGCTGTTCAAAACCTATCAGAAAGCATAGGAAACTTTCAAAATTTAATTTTTATATTAAACTAAACTTAAATTAAATGTTTTTAAATGTAAATTTAAAACTTTCAAGCAACTAGTTGTATTTGCTGAATTTTTAGAGTTTCCAACATATTCACTTCTCGGGCTTGTTGCCAAAATCGATGGGAAAATAAGGCAGCAACTACCAATTGTGGCGCTGCAGTTGCCACGCCCCCGCCTCGGCTGTCAATGTTGGTGCTGTCGCTGGCTGATTTTAAGTTTTTATTTTTTACTGTCGTGCTTTTTATCAATTTTCTTTTATTATTATTTTTTTTCGTGTTCGGTTTGGACGGTTTTTGCTTTTTGCTGGCATCGGGAGTCGATGCACCAAAGTATTTTGTACATGTTTACGCCATTTGCTCTCCACTTCGGTTTACACCAATCCCAAACCCGAAACCCAAACCTCTTTTGAATTTTGTCGACCCCCCCTGCTTTTCGGGGATTTCCCCGCTGCGCCACTGCGCTCCTCCTTCCTGCCTTGACAGAGTATTTTCCTGCTTGGTTTTTTTTTTATATTTTTGGTTGGTTGGAAAGTGCGTTTGACAGTTTTGCCGCCATGACTTAACCATGTTGTTTGAGGCAACCGAAAACAACAACAGCAACACAGCTACAATGGGGCGGCAGAAGGATACGACTTTCGCAGGATACAGGCACTGCAGCATGATAAGTAGCTATCGATTGACAGTGATTAAAACTTTAAAAACAAACAGTCATGTTGCAAAAACATCGAAGCGCCCGAGGAAACGAAGCCCCCAGGCGGCGACGGCGGCGGCGGCGGCTCAGGCATGCATGTAATGGCATTACGAACCCCTTTTTTGCCGGCGCCCCTCCTTCTGTCTTACTCTATCTCCCCCCCCAGCCCCTCGTGATCAACATTTCGTTGACGTGTGCAAAACCAATAAAACTTCCAACGTCATTCAGAGTCACAAGCAATCTTAGTAGACCTCTCTCTGCCCCAACCTCCTCCGTGGCTATGTGTATCCCCCCCTGGGACACTCTTTCAATCGATTCAAGTGGCGCAGGGGCGTGGCAAGAAGGGGAGGCAGGACTACATGCCGCATATGGAGGAGGTATCAGAAAACGGTATCGACAGCGTGGCGGTATCTGTGTCTGCGTTTCGGTGTTGTATTTTTAGAAAGTCGCTACTTAACGACTTTGCCTCAGTGTTGCCAACGGAAAAAAAGGAGTTGAAATGGTTAAGTTGGCTTGTTAGGAGAGCCTGCATTCCTTAGGATCCTTAGAAGAAAAATCACGACTAGATCTTGTTTATTAAAAAGGAAGCAACAGGGTTAAAAATGCAACTGTTTCACTGCTGCTCTTAATTAGTATCTTTTGATCTTCCTCAGCTAATAACTCGACGAAAATGCTTTAAAATAATTTAAATAAAAGCTTTAGAAATGTTATATATTTTTTTATATATATTTCCAAACTAAATCTAGCCAGTTTGTTCATAAAAATATACAAAATGACATTGCTTTTTTGCTGAATTGAAAGAATAGGAATTGGGGAGGCGCATCCCTGCACAGATTAGTCCTTTCAGCCGAACTGCAGTTGCCGACGACTTCAATGCGGCAGAGTTGATTGAATTCGAAACAGAGATTTCTAGCGAATTACGCGCCACCGAAAACTCCACTCAATTGGCTCTTTTGAAAAGAGGGGAAATGGGAGTGGCTCTCTAGGATGGGTTTTTCCGGGTGTTTTTTAGGGCGCTTGTAGGGTGCAAAAGGTGCTCCCCCCTTACACACACACACCGAGAGACAGACAGACACACTCCTAAGCCCCATGCATAGTTGATGTCGTAGTTACATTTAGTTGCCGGATTGCCCCGCTTGGCTTCCTTTATTTTTCTATTCCCATTTCTATCACCCGCCGTCGTCTCATTCAAATATTTACAATGTTTTCCCCATCTTTGCCATTTTTTTTTTTTTGTGTTCGCTTTTTTTTATGCTTTGCTGGGATTTTATTATGGATTGTAAAATATGTGCAGAAGTGTGTTTTTGGGGAGATTACAACATTTTTTCAATGGCCAGGCATAAAAAGCGAGGGATTTGTCCGCCGAAAGTGATAAAATAGAGGAGAAATAAGCTCTGGGTTGAAAAGCCAAAATAAAAATAATACAAAAAAAAAAAAGAATAACGAATCCATAAGGGAGGTGGAAAAAAAACCTGCAGCGCGGCGCTACTGTGGCTTAAATAAAAATAAAAAGCGAGCATCGCAGAGCTGGCAAAACTTGAACTTAACACAAAAAATACCTAATGGGAATATGAATGGAAAATGTGAGGTTAAAAATGTATTCATATATATATATATGGATATGTATAAATGGATAGGTTCGGATTATGAAAACAATAAACATGCGGATAGTGGCCTTTTTTTATCCCAGCTCCTTAATACTATATATATTAAAATGGCGTAAATTTGGGGAATTCCTTTTATGTAAAAAAGGAAGAAAAAAACATGTGGCCATTTCGGTTTAAGTGCTTTATTTTTATGGAATCACATAGGGCTTGAAATATATATTTAAATATGAGTACCCAAAATATACAAGATAGTTCTTAATTTGATCTCTTTAACAGACCTTTAGATATTAGCTTTGGCTTTAGCAATTAAAAGAAATCCCTTCCACTTTCATAGAATTGGTTTTTAAACTCTCTTGTGTCTTGTAACCCTTTCGCATAAATCTCTGAAGTATTGGCCTTTATGCACTGCCTTGCCAATTTAGATTCCTTACAATTTGAGTCGCAATCTCGTTTTAAAATCCAGTTTGTAACCAGTAAACTTGGCCATTTCGCTTTGGCCTTTTATAGTTCGAGGTCTAAAATCCAGTCCACACAGATTTGACAGATTCTCCCTCGATTCTCCCCCAGCTTCAATATATATTTGCAACAACACTTGAAGTTATTGCCAATATGTGCACACAAACACGCACTCAAGGGGGCGCAGGACTCGAGTGGCAGGAGGTAGAGGGCCTCGTAAACAGGAAGGCAGTAACAACCGAGGAAGTCATTTTATGCGCCGCAAACTTTTTAACATGCCGGAAGCTGAGTTAGCAGCATTCCCCCCCGCCTTCCCATCCCCCCTGCAAAATGGGGTGCAAAGGCTGCCGAAAGGGGGCTGTGTGTGCCGCTTACCTTACCCCATTTTGCAAATGACACATGTCAAGTGACATTAACTTTGCGTCAAATGCTGTCGTGGCACAAACAAATAAAGCCAGAATGATGGTAACAAAAAAAAAGGAGAAAAAGAAGTAAAGGAAAGGCAATTATTCACAAAGCCGAAACGGGGATGCTCTAGAATAATATATATAACAAAGAACATATTAAAAGATACAAAACAAAATACAAAAAATGATAAAGCAACAGCTCTTTTTGTGCCTATAAGAGCAACTTTGATAGCTCTAGAAACAAAGAACTTAAGCACATATTCCTCTATGATATCTTTAACTTTATAAAACATCCCTAACACATAGACTTACCCTACTTCATGTTACACCTGATGTACGCCTTGTAAGAGCATCCCAACCAAAAAAGAAAAGAGTAAAAATGAGGCCAAATCATCTATCGTTAGGTTACGTTCCGTTGGGTTTTTATGTTTGCCCAACATTTCGTCGAGCGAAAGGTTAACTGCCACTGAGAGTGAGAGCAAACATCAACATTATTTTTATATTCATGATGTTGACTCCACTCTCCCTCCGTTAGGCGGAGGTTGGGATATGGGGAGCTCGGTTTTCAAATGGAAATACCAGTGCCAGGGGCAGGGTGTTATCATTCAATTTGAAGCGTTGCCCTGCCACTCGATCCCGGACAGTTTACTCTTAATTACAGCGAACCATTTTCCAGAAATCTCAGCGCGTTAAATAAAATTACACGCACAAAAGGCAGCGAATTTCCTCTTCTTTTTTTCAATTGGTCCGAATAGAGAGAGAGCGGGGAGGAGCGGCGCTTGAGCGTTTAATGAAAACAAAACTTGTAATTTGCAAAGGGGCGCAGAGTGATTTAATTTATACACACATGCATATATAGTATATGCAATCATTAATACCCATTAAAATGCAGTTTTGCATTATTTATTTGCGCCCAACAATTACGGGAATTAAAACCACTTATGTTACAAGTTGATGGAGCTTCTGAAACAATTCCAACGAATTAATATGTACATAGTATATATAATATCAAAATACATTCCCCCACAGCTGGCTGCGAAAATGGTTGCTCTCGACACGGTCAGTGTACCTTGGAAAATGGTGAATACCGTTGCGATTGTATTGAAGGATGGGCTGGCAGCGATTGTTCGATTGCCCTGGAGCTGAACTGCAAGGATAATATCGATAACGATGGCGGTAAGTTTTGCAACAGTGCTGCTAGTGACTGTAACATCCCATATTGTGCTCATAAAAGCACTTAACAGAGCATGCTGATAATTTACAGTTTCCTCAAGCAAATACTAACAGTTTCATATATCTTTTCCTAACTGCCCCCTACAGATGGCATGACCGACTGTTCAGACAGCGAATGCTGCTCTCACCCCGCCTGTTCGGAGCACATCATGTGCCTGTCCTCGAACGATCCTGTGGAGGTCCTGCTCCGCAAGCAGCCGCCCTCAGTGACGGCCTCCTTCTACCAGAGGGTCAAGTTCCTGATCGAGGAGAACTCCGTGCAGTCGTACGCCCACATGGACGAGTACAGCGAGAAGTAAGTGATGCGCCATAGGCCTAAGATATAGCACCTAGAATATATACCCGATATATAGCCTATATATATATATACATATACGTATGCGTCTGAATCTTAGTGCGCAGGGATTTTAAACGACCATTGACCATATATCTCTATATATATATGAGAGGGACTCTTGAGTTAACTTTCGGTTTCTCTCCACCTTCGATCTTTTGAGTTCTTGAGTTTTTGCATTGCAAACACGGATCGTTTTTATATATATATGAATATAGTCGAGGGCTATGCGATCCGGTTTGCGATTGAGAAAATTTTTTCATTGGAATTGCGTTTGAACTTTTTCCGTTTTCGGTTCTGTGTGTGTTTTCTTTAAGCTTTACGGGTGCAATGAAGGGAAAAAGCTCAAATTTATTCTGTATGAAGCGCATATATGTATATATAACCAGATAGCCCCATTTATCCAACTATATATACATATATGCCATTTTTACGTTATGCTTTTACAAACTTTAAAAAGAAAAAAAAACGAAAAAAAGAAATCTGTTTATTTTAATACCAAACTTCAACTAAACACACTTCCAACTAGTCTCAATCAATCAAAAATCAGTCGACAAAAAAGTAAAAAAAAAATGCCAAGAAGAAGCAAAAGAAATGAAAATCTAAACCCATTCACATTCCCACAATCCCGAACGCCTCTCTCCCCTCAATGAGTCTATCATTTATGCGCTTGACAAAAAATATTTAAAAAAAAAAACCAAAAAAAGAAACTAAAACACAAAAAATAATATTGAGATGAGAATGAAAGAATCTCAAGACAAAATGTTGAATTTTCAAAGTTTTCTTTTCTCTTGTTCCTCTGAGTTCTCTCCCTACCGTTCCGTTCCGTTTCCATTTCGTTCCGATTCGATCTCTTTGATTTGATCCTCTGATTTTTCCCACCACAAAAAAAAAAATATAAAAAAAGAAAGAAAAGAGGAAAACGAAACGACATTTTCCTAGTTTGAGCTTTTTCTTTTCTTGCCTGAATGGGAAATGCAAAGCCAAGAAGATTAGTGAAAAAAGAAAAGAAAAAAAACCCGAAAATAAAAAAAAGAAACTCACAAAAAGATATATACTTTTCCGTAGTTTTCCAAAAAAAAAGCAAAATTACTTACTCTCTCTCTCTTCAGTTTAGTTTTTCCCTTCAGTTCTTCGGGATTTACTTTTCATTTCCATTCCTTTCTGCCGCCTCATTTCTCTCATTCTCTCGAACTCTACATGGAGCAAGAAAAAATCTGAAATATTTGATGATGAGAACATTGCGAGAAAAAGCGAATATATAATGATAGCACTTCATTGAGTATGTGTGTTGTCTAGTGTAAACCTCCTTGTGTTCGTCTAACCCCAAAAAAAATAAATATGTACTAAATATAAACAAGAAAATAACCAAAAACGAATGATATAGAAATGAAATAAAATAAAAAAAAAGACAATCAATATCTCCCAAAGTTAGGTTATATAAGTAAGTGGCCAGATCGATCAGATCGACCAGCTATATAAGTGTTACAACTAAGAACCAGACCTAGCTACATTATCGATAGTTTACTTTACCTTTGATTTGCTTTCGTTTCGTTTCCTTAAGCTTCAGATTTTACCAACCAAAGTATAGTCTGTCATTGTATTCTCTATATATATATAACTTAATATAGCGTGTTTGTTCAGTTGTTGCTATGATTTCGATTCTGATTTAAAGACCCCCCGAACCCCTCAAAAAAAAAAAAGAACTACGCCGATGTCAAGACCAAGAAGAGAGGATTCCCCAAAAAAAAGTCTAAAAACCGAGGAAGACCGATGAGCGAAATTGATTTTAAGTTATACTTCCGTTTCGAATTCCCCCGATCCCCCTATGGTTTCCTTTTCATTTCGTTCCGACTGCCTTTTCGTTTCGTTTCCGTTCCGTTTCCGCTTGATTTGAGCATTTAACCAACTAACCATACTAAAACCAACCAAGATGATATGTCAGTTAACCCGAAGATGCCCGCCGATCTCCGCCTTCGCCTTCGCCTTCGTCTCTGTCTTCGTCTACGTCTCATCATCCGACTAAGTGTGTTCGTCAAATGTGTTCTTTTCCGTTCGTTTCGTACCATTTTTTGTTCCTTTCTCGTTCCATTTTGTTTCTATTTTTGGTTCCCTAAGCTATGAAAGTACAAATCTCCACCTTAGGTATGCTAAAAGTTAAACAAAAACCAAAAAAAAAAAAACAAAAAAGAACAAATTATACCAATTGTTAAGCAATATCAAAGTTTGATCAATTCGTTAACGAAACGCATTTTTGTCTTTTGATTTCTTTTTTATTGTCCTGTCAATTAATTGTGTACTGTCCTACTCTGTTGCTGTGGCTCGATACCTTCATGTTGTGTGCTAAACCAAAAAAAAAAAAAAACCAAAATCAAAAATCCAAACCAAATTTCAACACCAAATCAATGTGCATTTCCTACATGCAATCAAAAAAAAAAAATCTTTAAAATATCACAAAAAAAATCCAACGTTTCAACTCGTGAATTTGTAGTCTCTTCTGGAGCTCGTTCACACCTTGGTAAGTCGAAAAAAAAAACAAAACACTTGACAAAACAAAAAAAAAAAAAAAGGAAACAGACGTAAAATTTTTTTTGAAAAAGAAAAACCAAAAAAAATACGAAAAGAAAAAATATCTATGTTACAGTCGCATCTTCTTCAGTTGATTCTGAATTTTATGTTTCCCTCATCCAATCGATCCATCGATCCACTTATCCATCCACACGAATGCATCGAGTTTTGTTTATTCGCCTTCGGTTTTCATTCCGTAAAATGCATCCCAAGAAAATATCACACACTCAAGACACACTCAAGACTTTTCGGTTAACAGAAGTAGGTTGCATCTCTCACCAGTCCCCACTTCCCCTGCCCCGATCAATGGTATCCCTAGATGTTTTCCGATACATAAAGCTGTGAAATTCTATATGTAAAGTGGAATTAAATCGTTTTTCTATTAATTCAATTCATTATTTTAACAGGCAGGCAGTTTGTGGCCTCACTTTTTTGTATCTACTTCCTAGATAATTGTTCAAAATTTATAAATCAGCTTGAAAGTAACCTGAACTTAAGGTTTGATTGGAATTAACCAAAAGGAAAAGCCTGCCATTCTGCCTGTCAACATATAAATGTCTCGGGGCTGTAATTGCATTATAATTGTATTCCCTAAAAAAAAAGAAGTCCCCAACATATCCCCCCGCACCTGTGTTGCATATAATGCCATTTTCGTTGATTTTAAATTACATTTCAACACACAACGCACACACACACACAAAAACCGGCAACCGCAAAAATACAGCAAAAAAATAAAGGAAAAACAGAGATCGAAAAGTCAACAAATCATTCATGTAAATAAAACACGACAACAAGAGTAAAGACAACAAGACAAAAAACATAAAACGTGAAACATAAAAAAATGTAACAACGGAAAATGCATTCATAATTTGTATATCTCACCAACACAAGCACGCCCTGTCTCTGACTCACACACTCACACGGACTCTTAAAAAAGAACCATAAAAAAAAATTCAAAAAAATGTGCATATCATGAGTATGTTTTCCTCACATATCTTCTACATACATATATATTTATTTTCACATTTAATTTCCATCGTTTTTTCCGTTGGCATACTTTGTAGGGCAAGATGAGAATTGAGAATAATCGAATCTCTCGATATATATATACTATATATATGAATAATTGTATGTGTTATGTGTACCGTGTCTATATGTGTATTATGTTCGATTTCTGTTTGTGTTTTTCCTTTTTGCCAATCAACCAACCAGCCAATCAACCAATCAAGCGATATATTAACATTCATACTAACCCATTCATCTGACCTTATACTTTGTACGATTTATCATTTTTATCGATTCTTATCGATTTCCTTTGTTCATCGTTTTTGGCATGCGAGCATTTCGAGCTTCGACTTGTATTCATTCTCGTTTCGATTTCCCCCGAGGTTCTTCACACACCTTTTCTCACTCTCTCTTTCAATCTGTCTCTCTGTCTCTTCACTCACCAACAACAACCACAAGTTATGGTCCCCCGATCGCCATTATATATAAATTAAATTATATTTATCTTTTTGTTACTATTTCCATCTCCCCCGTCATCATCTCTCTCTCTCTCGAATCTCTCTGTGATCTCCTTACATTTTCCTTTGTTTTCGTTTGATTTTTGATCAAAGCTTTTTATGGTAAAAACAAATCTCATCAAAAAAAAAAGAAAAAGTAATCACTTTATGATTTTTCGTATCGATTAATCTCTGTTGATGTTTTGTTAACCAAACGAAAAAAAAAAGAATTAAGTATACAACAAACTTGTTCGATCTACCAGTTAGGAAACCAAATAAATATAAAAAAAACAGGTCAAAAAAGCAGCAGCAAAGAAAAAGAACAAAAAATACAATCAAAGCTAATAAAAAAATGCAAGTAAAACGAAAGAAACAATATCTGTATGTCCTTATATGTTATCACTCGAAAAAATAACAAAGAAAAAAAAAAAACATCCCTACAAACCCCCAAACGTATCCCTAAATGTCCTAATTGTCTGCGTCTAAGCCATTTGTTTATATGTTTTCCAAATACAACAAAACTCACCCACACACACCCACTCACACACACACACAAACATCCATCCATCCGCTCCAAAAAAACAAGATAAATTCTGCATACAAAAAACAGAAAGAAGAAAATCAAAGTTAAATAACAAAAAAAAAAAAAGAAGAAGGAAGAACAGAAAATTCTTTTACAAACAATTTATAATGCAAATTATTCCATCAGGTTTTTGCGTTTCTTGTTTCGTTTTCTGTAATTTCAATTATTTGTACTTTTTCCGTTCGAATATGTATATATAAAATATATAAATATATATATACATATATATATTTACGTTTTACAACCTGTCAGTGCAATAATGTGATATTTTTCACGGCTCAAATTAATAATGAAACCTCGGCCAGCCGAGGCAATAAATGCCCTTGCAGCAGTCCCTCCAAACTTAAATGTTTGCTAATATTTTGTGTGTGTGGGGGAATTGCCTATATTTATAAATATATTATTGACACTATAGATCTTTTAAAGTCCCCACTAATTTACCAAAGAACTCCCTTGCTGTGCTTAATTTATATATTTATAAAAACAGTTACAATAATGTGTCACCATCCATCCGCATAAATTGTGAAAAATGTGTAGAAAAAAGTGTACTGGCGCGACAAAATTAATGTGTATCAGTTACAAAAAAATAAAGACCATTAAGTTAATGAACAGGTTTCACTGGCAGAGTTATCCGATCCGACTCTTGGGCCTGGCACAAATGAACCCTGATTTTTACTGAATTAATTAAGTGATTTATCAGGTCACTGATTTGGTTTCAAGTGTTTTCTTTAGAAGAAAAGTACAGCAGATCAATTTTAAAGCAAGAAAAATAGATATTTGACATAAATAATAATATAGAATACATTTGTATATCTTGAAACTAATTTAGCCAAGCAAAATGGGAAATATCAGTAGTAACTACAGAAGGGGTTAATAGGCAAATATATTAGTTGATAACTTATTAATTTCAATAAAATAGACTCGAAGTATCCTTTTAATTATTATAATTGATTAATTGGTGTATAAAGCAACGGCATTTGTCTCTAAAATACTTGCTGGAAACTATATAATATTTATAGTTGCCAAAAATTAAATAAGATGATATATTGCCAAGGAAAAGAAACACAGTCCTTAATTAGCTACAGTATATATGGGAATATTATAAGTGGAAAATAATGACACTTTTTCTTTGTGGAAATAACCTGCTGATGATGATGCCATGGAAACTGGGTGACTTTGTTGTCGGGGCAGAGATTGCTGTTTTTCTTGCCGCTTTCGCTCCGATAAAGCGAAATCCAAGTAAATGCGATACGGGCGTGTCATGGGTTTTTTTTTTGTCCTGAAAGTGGGGAAAGGGGAAAATGGCTGGGGAAAATGTGCAGGAAAAAGGAGTTGAGGTGCCGCCCGTTTGTGTTTGGGGTGCAAGGCGGACGCCGTCGCCGTTGTCAACGTCTTCGTCTTGGTCTTTGGCATTTTGGGCCGTCTTTGTCTGGTATTCCCATCCTTCGTCCTGGGCTCTGGGTCCCTCTTCTTCTCCACTCCCCCCTTTTGTGTGTCCTCTTTTTTGCCTTTTGTGGCGCTCAAGTGGCATCGTTGAAAAAGGGGGGCGGGCAAAAAAAGGAGGAATGGGAACAAAGGTCCATTGTGAAAAGTTTTCGCTACTTGCAGCGGCAAATGCAAAAACTGTTAACAATAGAAATAATACACGACGAGGACGAAGAAAATCCAGTGAGGGGGCGAGCACGGACGAAGGACGAAACAGGAAGCAGGCATAACCAGAACGGAGACTTGGCCGGAGTCAAAAGTTGAGCAGCAGCAGCAGCAGCAACAACGTTGGCTAAAAATTAAACAATAAACAATGGCGGGAGCGACTATAGATTACTTCCTGTTTTCGCTGAGCAACAAAAAAAAAAGCCAAGAAAATATAAGTAAAAAATGAGAGGGTAAAAAAAAAGGAGCAGGGGCGAGAGGGTTAAGTGTGGCGTTGGGGCTGACAGGGATGACAGGCAGCCAGCCTGTTTAGGTGTGGCTAGTTTGCCCGCTTAAGTGGTTTTCCCTACCCTATCCTTCTCTACTTTTGCCAGCTCTCCCTCTGGATTTTCCCTGCACCTCCCTTTTGGATTTTCCCTGCACATTTGTGTATGCAAATCAAGTTGTCTGCTAAACTGATTAGTGTCAACTTGCTTGGCAGTCATCAAGTGGCTACTGGAGAATGTCGCGCTCGGTTTTGCCATCTTTCCGGTGGGGTTTAGGGTTGTTGCTGACATCCCTTCTCCTTTATCCTGCCTCCTTCCTCTTTTCTCTATCTGAACTAATGCTAAGCTGCCTTTTTTGCGGTTCCAGCACTGGGCTGTCAAGTGTCGTAAGCGCTTGATCCTTGATCTTCAGAAAAGGAGAAGGGAAAGTCAGCCAGCAGAGGCTACAAAGAGAGAGTAGCACATGGAGAAAGATTTCCATTTTCTGGTGGGATATTTTCAGGGTTTGGTTAAGCAGACATTTTAGGAAGAACTTAACAAATATTCAAAGTACATAGCTTCCTGTAGAACTCTCCAAAGGTGATCTAGATTTTTCTGAGACTGCCAAGTTGTAGTTTGAACATGTTTCCATTTATTTGCCTTTGCTTCGAAAGCACATATAGTGTAAATAAATTAAAGGAATATTTTCCTTGGCATGGCCTTTTTCCCAGGCCTTATCTATGAGGTACAGGAAATCAAAAAGGTAAAAGGGAAATATACAACGCGGAAGTTGCACATAAACCAAAATTAATACCCATTTAAGTTACAAACAGTTTTGAGAGCAAAGTGATATTGGAAAACGACCAAAATGCAGGTGATTTAGGTGATTATTTAGAAAATATATAAAAATAAAAACAAGCTTACTAGTATAGCAATTAAAAATGCAATAATATTGTTTGGCATTTTAAGTAAAAAGAACAAAATATAAGAAGGAGAACCTGCGCATATTAGGGTCTCTTTTATGGCCAGAATTTCCACTTGCACTATGCCATGGAGGCATACTTTTCCGAGTTAATTTTGCTGAACTTTCCTTGTCATCCCGTATCCGGCTCCGGCTCCGGCTCCGGCTCCGGCTCCCTTGTAAATATTCGAAATTCATATGTTGTGCACTTACATACATATATATTCCTATAAGCCCTATATGTTATATGTATACATCGCTTGATCGCTGCCAACTTTATGCCAAAGTCCATATATCCGCGAGTTTCTCCTTAGCCCCCCCTTCGTTGTGTTTTTCCGTTTGGCATTCAATAGGGGAAAAAAAAGAGAAGGAATATGGTTAAAAAAGCGACGAGAAATTCGCGGAATTTCGCTGCAGTCGCACAAAAAGCAGCGAGGAAAGCGAGGAAAAGCGAGGAGTAGTAGGAAAAATGTTGGAAAAAAGCAAATATGTCGACGGGCGCAACATAAAAAAAAAAAGGGAAACATTCGAGGGGGAATCGTAGTTTGCCATAGTTATGGTCTGCGGTCGTAGGATCCGTATCCTGTCCCGCTCCGTTACGTTCCGACTCGTATCCATATCCATATCGCATATCCCTGCATGTCCTGCCCCGTGTGTATGTGTGTGTGAGTGTGTGCACTCAATATAATTTAATATTTTTCGATAGCAACACAACGGCAGCTGAAGTAATTACTTTTATGTGAGATTAGATATATTTATGTGTTGTGTGCGGCGGCGGCGACGGGCTCTGTGCTAATTCGACATCAGCGCAAAATTTTTAATGGCCTGCAGAGAGACCACTGAGCAGCGGCTACAAAAAAAGGAAAACTCTCTCTATATATATATATATGATATATCCCTCAAAAGGCGCTGGGCTTAGTCCATACATTTTTGTGCCATTCTTTGTCGTCGTCGTCGCATTTAAGTGAAGTGCAAACTGCGAAACTGCAAAACTACAAAACTGGCTTTCGTGGGACGCCGGCCACTGTAATGGCTTCATATAACTATAAAATGTATAAGCCCGTGTGTGTGTTTGTGAGTGAGAAATGAGTGTGTTTGTTGTTGTGGGTGGAAAATGGTTGCATGCGCGCCATTGCGGCAAAAGTTGATGAAAACTGTTTTGATTGCGGTGTATAAAATGAAGGCGATATCCACGGGGGACCTGGAGCCACTCCCCTTCAGGTGCGGAATGATTATGGGGCGGAAATGGAAATGGAATGAATAAACTCCAATCTTGCAGGCGATTCTTGGAAGTATTTATTTATTAACCCATCCCCACCCTACGCTATCAGCAGTTGCAGTAAAAGAACGAAAGCATTCGACTTATTAAGTTATTGTCTAGTTTTAAATGAGAAAGCATTGGAATAATTTATTTATAGATTGTTTTAGACGGAGACTTGGATAAATGTTTATAAATCTATAAACCCACCAATAAGTCTATCTGTTAAATAAAATTTTCAAGGAAACATTGCACAAGTAAATACAAGCTGGAATTATTTGGGTTAAAACTTGTTTAAATATCTCAAATTTAAATTGTTGCCAAAAATATTAATCTCGGCCACTTTCTGTGAGTGTAGGGAAGCCCTTAAGTAAGCATTTTTCCTATTTTGTGCCCTCCCCTCTGTTGTTTTTAATGCCAGCGCTCACCTTTATATATTTTTTTTTGGCACAAACCATTCGATCCATTTCATTGCGATGTGCCTCCAGTGCCAGGTGGCAAAAGGTGGCGACTGTAATCTTCTTAGGGACAAAAGTGTCATGCAATCCACTCCTCTGGCGGGCTCCGTCCGGCCCCACCCATCGCCGCTTAACCCCTTGGTGACCCAGGTTGTCCCTGGGAAATGCGCTGCCAAATGAAATTTGTTTTGTGTGCATCAAATTGAACAGCCAAAATGTGGAAAGCGTAGATATGCTTTTCCGGCAACTGTGTGTGTGTGTGTGTGTGTGTGTGTGTGTGTGTTGGCAGCATTAGCCAACGATGCCGCCGCCAGGTGGCGCCAGCTAATCTGTAATGAAAAACTGAGCGAAAGGCGAGGAAAGCCCCCGAAACGAAACGAAAAACGAAATGGAAATTCTCGGGCGCCAATGAATGGCATTTTATGCAGGCGAAATGTCCTCTCTCTCTCTCTCTCTTCCCCTTAATTTAGCCCCCGAGTTGCTTACTTAAAGCGACGACACATGGCATAGCATTTACATATATCGTCTCTATCTTGGACTTATGCCAGCCAGAACCCCCTTCTTCGCCCCCCCCTGGATTTCCCCTGTATTTGTGTGCAGCTTTTATGCAAATTTACAAAGTGCAAATTACACGCTACTAAAGGTTTTCTTTGCTCTCTCTTCTATCGGACGAGTGTGAGTGTGTGTGTGTGCTGGTAAATGGCAAACTTAAAAATTCTATTCAAACTTTTCCATACACGTCACAGCCTTTGTGCGAATGTGTGTGTGTGTGTGTCCCTATTTTTAGCTTCAACTCCTGCAGCTCTCCATTCCGCACCTTTTCATCCAACCCTCGCAATTTTCCATTGCCCTGCAGGCTGCCATTTATTTATAATGTGTAAGGCATTTTTCTCATCTTTGGGTATGAAAAGCAACCAAGAAATGTAATTTTTAAATATTTCTATAAACAATTTATAGCTAGAAACCCAGACTTAGTTGCTATGGAGACATCTTACCTGATGTATGTCAAAAAATGAGTAAGAAAACTTAGGCTTTGTAGTACTAAAAAGAGTTCTTTAAATTTACAAAAAGAAAGTAAGATACTCCTTCAAATTAAACTAAAAATAATATTTTGCAAGCTTCTTAAATGTTTTAAACTTCAAAACTACTTCCAACACTCCAACAGAAAGCGGCAAGTGAAAATAACATTTAATTGTTCATTTTTTCTCAGCCAGAAGAGAGCATTTGAATGGTGGCCATTGTGGGGCTTTTTCCCGCCTAAACTTCCCACCAATTCGACGCTGCTTTCTTTCTTTTTTCCTCCTTTTTCTCTTTTTACTCCTTTTTTTGTATTTTTTGTTCGCCTTTTAATGAAAAAGGCGCAAGATGCAAACAGAAAAGGAGTAAAAGAAATGGCAAAAGTGCAGGAAACATTTCATCAGGCAAGCACACAGCTCCCAGGTCCTTGCCGGGTCTCATCTCTGGCATCTCGCTACATAAAGCACATTTATCGTGGTTACAAAAGCGTAAAAGAAAAGTGTGGCCCAGGGTTTTTCGCCTGAAAAATGTTTCAAAAACTGTTTCAGGCTAAATGAACATAAAGCGGGCCAACCACCACCACCGCCTGCAGCACCAGCAGCAGCACCAGCAGCAGCAGCTTCAGCGCCGCTCTGGCTTTTGTTTTTGTTGCCGAAGGAGCTTCCGTTTGGAGTCCTGCATCCTCTCGTGGGCGTCATGAAAATAAAGCCAAATTAAAATTATATCCTCTTCTCTCAGTGTGTCCCTTTGTATGCACAAAAGTCAACTAAGTCGTGCTCAATTTTTATGATGGCAAGACGACGATGCCGTAGCCAAGTAGATACCAGGAGTTAAGGACTTAAGGATACCTAGTAAATGTTTTTTACTTAAATATGCAGTAAGAAAAATAATGTTTCTATATAAGATAGATGGGACTGAGTACTTAATTCACTTTCAATCAAGAAATTAAAGCTCAATCTCTAGGAACTGTACTCGCAGGTGCACCTACTGTTCATCCCTGTTTCCAAACACCCAGAATACCCTTTTTTCCGAAGGGCCACGAAGCTGGCAATGGCGGTGCAAATGAATGGCAGCCAGCCGCTTTATGAATGGCCACAAAAATCCACCCAAGGACCCACTCCAAGCAAACACTCGCTGCCGTTGCCGCTGTCTGGCGGGGATTCCCTCTAAAATAGCAGTAAAGCGAAGAAGAAATAAAAAAAAAAAATTTTGGAAAAGAAAAGAAATTAAATGCACTTCCTTTATGCGCGAGCTTCTCATATTTTCCAACCAGCCTTCCCTTCGGGCCTTTGCCTCCTGCTCCTGCTCCTCCGTCGCCTACGCTAATAATGGAAGTGCACTTTTGACACAAAAGGTGCAGTGGCGACAATGCCGGGCTCCTGGTTTTGGCTCCTTTTCGGGCTCCCTTTCTGCAGCCTTTGTTGTTGCTTTTATTGCTCACTCGCTGCAAGGGCGATTAGGTGGGTGGGCGCTGGAAAAGCCCAGGCCAGACGAAAAGCCGGGCAAAGGGCAATGGCGCCGCATCTTTTGACTGCGCCGAATGAGATTAGAACATTTTTGCGGCATTGCTTTCACTTCATCGAGACGAGGGATTGTGCCGGTGCTATTCTTTCCTCGGATAAATGCCTTTATTGCAGCATAATTTTGAGAGTGGCCTTTGCCGATAATGATGATTACGTTCGGCTGATTGAAAAGATTGAAAAAAGCGGGTGGAAAAAGAAAAAAGTGTCCGGTTCCGGGGGAAATATGTCCACAGATTCGCTGTAGTTTTCTTCTAGCAAATAAATTGAAACCCAAAGGCATTGAAGCGTTTGGCAAATTAACACGGTCTTGCCGGGGAAAATATTACTCATACGTATACGTTTTGTGGCTCCCAGACGATGCCCCTAAGTGCGGCATTTCCATTTCCCTCCTCACCGATGGCAACAAAATCAAAGTGAAAACCGTTCTCATAACCAAATCAAACCGAATCGAATTGAATGCCATCGAAACGAATCGAATCGAAGCGCTGCAAAGCAAAGGCAAACAAAACAAGAATGTGCCGAAGACATTCAAGTGTCGGTGGCGTATGAGTGATTTACCTGGCAGGCCAAAAGGTTCAACCGAAAGTTCTTAAAAACGCAGGAAGCCTGGCTGGCTGACTGGCTGACTGGCTGGCTGGCTGGCTGACTGGCTCCTTGGCTTGGCTGCAGTGCAAATAAATCAAATAAATAATAAATGAAACGAAACGAATCAAATGCGAAATAAAAATCAATGGCACTCACCACTTCAATGAATTGGAATACACACACAGCACACATCAAGAGCACAGTAAGGCCTCGAAGTCAAGACTGTAGTAGGGAAAGCATATTTCTAAGCATATTTAGACGATAAATCCATTTAAAATCATACATCATTTAATTAATTGTAACTGAGAAACTGGAAATAGCAGGCAGAGCTTCCCTCTAAGCGAACTTACCTGTACTTATATCCATGCAATTTGCTTTTCGGTTGGTTTTCAAATAAAATTTTGCTTCATTGCATCGAAATTGAGGCAGGAAAACCCAAGACCATGTGCGGGAAATAAGAAGTAGGAGTGCCTGCACTCGAAAAAATAGAAAGAAACGTAAGGAAAATGGCAGTTGGGCCATGGACTTTTGGTCTCAGCCTCGGACTTTGGTCAATTGCAATTAGAAGTCACTGAAGAAGCTAGCTGCTGCTGCTCCTGCTGGTGCTCTCCAAGAATTCCAATGGGTTTTCCCCCCATTTTCCGCTCCTCCGTTTCGCTCCTAATAAAAATGCAACTGGGCACATAAAACTCTGACCCAAATACTGTACATTATGTGTTTATGTCTGTTCGCCCCCGAAAAAGGGAGGGAAAAGATGAGAGGGCGGAATGGCTATAAAAAAAAAAATAATATGGCCAAGGAGAGGAGGTGGAGGTGGAGAAGAAGGATGGGGTTTTCAGAAATTGCAACACTTGAAAACTTGAAAATGTTTTCGAGAACTTGCGCTGGCACAAAAGTTAAAAGAGGCCAACCTGCAGTCCTCTCGGACTCTGGAAGTGCGGCGGAGTGGCAGGCTCTGCACCTGATGATGCGGGGGACAGCAGCAGCAGCTTCCTGCAGCTCCTGATCCCCCCCTGATCCCTGCCAAAAGCTCCTGCAGTAATTAGTGCAAACAATTGCGCTCGTTTCCGATATCCTTGGCAACTTTTATACGTCCTGAAAAGGTGGGGGAGCCTCCTTTGGGCGCAAGCCGCTGCGGCATTTTGTTTCAAGAGGGGAACAACAGCTAGAGAGCGAGAGAGAGAAAGCGAGAGAGTCTGCCGGGATCTGAAGAACAGAAAAATAAATATATATTTATATATATATATTGAGGATATTAAATATATGCGAAGCAATGCCCCCGCTGTGCTTCCCCATTTATTGGAAATATGAAGCATATTTTCGTGTGCTCCCTTCCTCCACAATTTTTGTCATAATAAATTGGCAAACTTGAAATCGGATATCGGTTCATTGTTGCTGGTTTTTGGAAAGTGACAAAGAGATGGCGGGCGGGTTGCCATAGTTTCTTTCACCAGAAATGTGCGCTCATTAAATGGAAATGTAAATGGAAATGAAAATGATTTTGGGTCGCAGCTGCTGCTGCTGCCGCTCCTGCTCCTCATCCTGTTCCTGCTCCCCATCCATTCATCGATAGACAGATGATAGTGAGTGAGTAAGTGGGGGGGTGGATGGATGGACGGTCTGCTGTCCGGGGGTTAAACATTGCCAGAGGACACTGCAAGGGCAACTGCCTCCACTTTGCATCTCGATTTGTGGAAAGTATCGCATTGCCACCGACACCCGACAATCGATTTGGTTATCGGGCCGATGAATGCCGTTCTTTTTTTATTTCCACAGCTTCTTCATTTCTCTTCTCTTGTGTTTGGTTTCACTTTCATTTTGGCTTTTCAGTTGATTGTTTTCATTGTCTCCGATTATCGTTGGCTTTGTTGTTACCGTTAGCCGCATCTATCGAATAATAAATCGCAGGAAATCGCAGCAATCGATACAATGACCATGTATCGAATTGAATTTTTCAACTAGTTTTTTTCTCTTGATAATATTTAATGTTAAATATTGCATGCTTTTTGAATATGTTTACCAATCGATTGGTGGGGACGCGCGACTGGTGGGTAAAGTTATCGGTAGGCCTAGTCATCGATTTAATGTGAATATGGATCGATATATCATTACTTATCGATAATAATGCAACTTTCTTAATACAGCTTGACGCCGTTTCATGCCTTACTCTCCAAGGGATACTTATGCCAAGTGCTTTCGATAACATACACCCACCAATCGATAACCCATCAATCGTTCTCTCTGCACTCCACCCCCGCTTCCCTCACTTCCCTAGTAAAAGAAAACCCCACCTTTGGCCACGCAGCTTCCATTAAATTCTGAAACCAACTTGAAATTCTGAATGAACTCGCTGAGAAATGTTCGATGAGGATTCGATATATATATTGGCATTCCAAGACCCGGGACCTGCGCTTTCCCCCACGCTTTTCCCTGTGTTCCTCCCAAGTTGCGTGCCAAATGCCATTTGCACTTGCACCCCCTGCGGAAAAGGACGAAGAGGATGGCCTCTTCCTGCTCTTCCCAGCTACCCCCTGCTTTCCCTTTTTTTTCTCCGTAGCTCATTGTTGGACACACTCATTCGATTCATTCCACACACTCAGAGATACAGACACTGGCGAGTTGCAATAATTGAATTACCCAAAGCCAGGCAAACACTTTTCCGAATTCCCCAGAAACTCACACCAGAAGTTGCAGATACACTGCAGTCGCAGATACAGATACAGATACAAAGTAGCGACAACTCTGACAACTCTCATCCCCATCTCATGCTCTTTCCGTCTCTCTCTATACTCTTTATACCCCAAACATATGCATTCGAATACAATTACCAAAAACGAAACATAGCTATATAGAACTACATATATATATATATAAATAAACTTATACTTATATAAATATTTCTTCAAATTATTGCATAACTTCTTTTCGTTTCGGTTTTGTGTCCTTAGAGCCAAGTGCTGAGAAAACAATCGAGTCGCTTTTCAGTTTTTCCCCATTCCATCAATACATACAAAACCAATGCTCAATGTTTTCTTCTTCACCTTTTATCAAAAATGTATGATTTCCACCACAAAACTAAATTAGAAACCAACAGAAAATAAAAAGAAAAGAAAATACAAAGAAACAAAAGAAAAAGAAACCAAAAGAAAAAAGTTAAAACTCAATCACAAATCTGCCAAGTAACTAACTCTTGCATTTTTATCTTTTGCAAACCAAAAACAAAAACATAAATCAAACTAAAATCCCCACTCAAACTTCGACGTGGCAACCCTGGAACTCTGTTTGGCTTTGACAACTCTGCAGTCGTGTGTCCGTGATGCGAGGACAGGTGATCACGCCCCAAGGACTGGGCATTGTCGGCATTCGCGTTTCCGTGGATCGTGATTCCCGATTTGGCTTCACTCTGACCCGTCAGGGAGGATGGTGAGTACTACTTTCATTATTTTTAATAAAATTAAGTAATAACCAAATATTTTAATTAAAAAACCATCGAAGGAGTCCATTAATTAAGGGAATAATACAGTTTTCTAGCACTTTCAAGTAATTTGAAGAAAGAGAAGCTGATAACAATTTATCATAAAAGAAAGCATATATATTTGGACTCAACTTTTAATGAGCAACCTGATCCCTACAATTAGTTGGCTCCTTCGAGGCTCCACTGTACGCGTGCATGCACACAATATTCGGTAAATGCAAATTACTTACGTATGGATGAGCTCCTCCTTGGCGGGGTGAACTTCTTCCGTTGATTAAATTCTGCTGATGGAATCCGCCGATGGCCAGAAAAATGAAAGCAGAAACAAAACAAGACAAAAAAAAATAGTCCATATAAGAAAATAAAAGGTGGATCGTTCGTCGTTGCTGAGACAGAGAGAGAGCAAGTTATCAAAATTTTTAATTAAATCTTTCGCTTTGATGTGCGGCGTCCAACTTCTTGGCCCAGGTCCGCCCCTGTCCCCAAGTTTACACAAGTGGTTAGCATAATGAGAGGAGCAGCAAGAAACCAGAGCGTCCAGTATCCGGCATCTAGAGTCCTGCGGAATCTCTAGGATACGGGCCACAGACCGCAGTAGGACAATTGGCCAAAAGCCGCAGGAGTAGTGGCTCAAAGTTGGCGGGAGTGGGGAGGGAAAAAGGACATTAGTTTCAATTATTTGACATTCTATTCGAATTGCTTTTTAAGCACAAAAGCGAGAGCAAAAGTTTTTAGCATTTGCTCTAATTGAGCCCATCAGAGATGCATAGACGAAATATTTTCTCAACTGCAAAAGGATGGTATACTGGGCTACAGAAACAGGACTAGAAACAGCAATAGAAAATGAAAGAGACACAGACACAGGCAGAGACAGAGACAGAGACAGAGTCAGTAAAGATGGCCAGCAATCCAATATATCTAATATAAATATTTTTCCAGTTGTTTTTCTTTCTGTAAAAAGGATTTCCGTTTGCTGCCATCAGCAACATTGTTTGCTGTCCTTGTTGTTTTGCCATTTTCTTTTTCCCCTTTCCCCCTCGATCGGGGTGTGTGTGTGTGTTGGCCAATTTAAATAAACATTTCGCACCCGAGACTCTGCCTGATTTTATTATGGCCAGGCGCTGGAATACAAACAAAATCTGTGCAGCAGACAGACAAAACTCCAACTGTCTGATGATTATTTGTGTTTGCACACACTGCCTTTGTTTATTTCAATTTTGCAAATATCCAGGTACACACACCAGGCACACACACACACACCTTACTGCCTTTATATGTATCTGGGCCAGAGATAGTGAAATAGAGGCTCCCAACTGGAGCGTGAGACACAGGACATTGCATTACATTTTTACCTGGCTGCGGCCCTAATTTCCCATTAGACCAATGGCCTGCTCAACCCTCCAGTTATTTGGCTTTTTAATTTTATTTCCCATATAGAATACATTAAGGATAAATTATACTTGCTTAAGGGAATCACTTGAATAAGTCGCTGTAGCTGCATTTCCTGTCAAAGGTCCTGCCATCAAATCCTCACTTTTTATTTATGTATTCTTATTATGACAACTTTGTTGTTATTTATCTTGGCCGCTGCTGCTGCTGACTCTCCTCTCTCTCTTTCTTTGAGGGATTTTAAAGTTGGTCCTGTGTGTGTCCTTGTTACTTTTTATATAGCTGCTGGCCTTCTTATTGCTGCGACTGCTGCCACTGCCGCTGCGTGTGTGTTAGCTCGCAATAATTCCTGTTTATGTTCACATTACTTTTGGCTTTTTACACTGCCAGGGCCAGCAATCGCCTTTTCTGTGACTATTTTGTATTTTTTGTAAAAGAATTATAACAATTAAGGGGTTTAATATATAGGTTATCTGCAGAATATATTAAAGTTTCCTAGAATTATTTTGTTCTGTCTAAATATAACACAAAGAAATAGTTACAATTGGATTGAAGGCTACAAGAAACTATTTATTGATTAAAAATAAAGTTAGCCAGATATTTCTTTCAAAATAAAATGATTAAACATTGAATTCATTAATTATTTGTATATTTAATGTTATATATTCGAAGAAATCAACAGAAATATTCTTTAACAAGATTTAAGAGGCAAATTATTCTGTAGAAGATCAAATATGAAGTCTGCTAGATATTTCTCTTAAAAAATAATGAAGTTATCATTGAGATATTTTTATTTTCTGTGTACTTTGAGCATAGTTTATTTTCAGGTATTTATTAGATTTATTTTTATGTGCGTTATGTCTTCTGCTGATGCTGCTACTTCTACTGTGCCGCATTATGCGGCCCAATGAGCAACAGTGTGTTGTTAGCTGGTCCTGCCACACCCCATCCCACACCCCGCCAGTTTTCCCAACACCCGCCCACCGCCATTTTCCACATGTGTACATATGTGTAGCGTTACCCTCTTACTTTTGGCCTCTGCTGGTTCTCGGGCTTGTTGCAGGATTTTATGGTTTTGTATTTATAAT
Organism: Drosophila kanapiae; assembly: GCA_008042475.1. NCBI lineage: Eukaryota > Metazoa > Arthropoda > Insecta > Diptera > Drosophilidae > Drosophila > Drosophila kanapiae. The sequence continues at coordinate 60,874 of VNJM01001190.1, read as the reverse complement.
GTTTATTTCAATTCTATGCTTTTATTAGCTACCCCGCACAGCAGCAGCAGCACACATTCTTGCCATTTTCCATTTTCCTTTTCGGACCGACTTTTCTTGTTGCGCCATTTGTTGGTCCTGCTTAATTTTTCCAACTGCTGCTCCGGTTTTTCCTTCTTACCATTTTTTTTCTTCTTTTTTTCGCCGGCTGACATGCATTGTTGGTTGTTGTTGTCATAGTAATAAAGGTAATAAAAGTCATTATATTGTGCTGCAGGGGATTATTGTTGGCATTTTTTATTGCATAAGTATTATTCGAGCTTTGGCTCCACCTTCCCCCTGTCTCTTTCTGGCACTCGGAAACGTATGTCTCCATGTGTGTTTTCGGGTTGTTGCCTCCGCTAAATGGCTGGGGAAGGCCACCCACTAAAACCACCCAACGCCTAGCCAGCGGCTGGCTTTTCGCTCTGGTCATGCTCATAAAATTCAATTCAATTACAAATGAATGAATGCAATGCCACAGCGGACTGTAGACGTACACAGCAGAGGTTGAGAAAGTAGAAACACGAAACTTAAGGATTTTGTATATAAATTTGATAAGTTTTTAACGATTTTTTACCTTAATTATATAGAAAGGGATTTTTAAACTAATTTCTTTCATATATTACATAAACAAAGATTTTTAACATTATTTGTTCATGAATTAAATAAATGTAGATAGTGTAAAGCGGAAGTTCTTTATTGTATATGCTTCCAATTTTGTCAATTTATCATTTTTTTTAATTTAAGCAGACTTAGAGCATTGGTTATCAGACCTATTACTAACCCGCCACTTTCTCTGCCCGACCTCTGTCTGCACATAATGTAAACAGGGCAAAAAGTTATAGTAAACTATAAAATATTTAAGAACTGAAAGGAACTCATAATATTTGTAATAAATTTCAAGTAATTTTAAAAGAATATAACGTAAACTCTGAAGAATTCTAAAAGCTTAAAAAACCGTAGAAATACCAAGAATAAATACTTTAAATAAATTATTTCAGAGCAAAAAGTAAACAAGCTCATAGAACTAGCTCCCTTAATTGAATAAGACAGCTATTTACCTGAGAAATATGATACTAAAAGAAATGTCAATCTAATTTAGACCAGCTAAGTACCTAATTTCTAGTGCTTCCTATTATTGTGACCCCCACTGTGCCCGTGCTGGCTGTGCACTTTATGTGTATGCATGCGATAAAAGCGGCCACAGCAATAACAACAGGCGACGGCTGCAGCGGCAAAACAGTAAAATTAAATTAGCAAAAATTGTAACAAATTTTACACAATTCCCTTATATATCCTTTCTGCTTTTTTTTTTAGATAATTTTCCTAGTTTTTTCTTTATGTTGTGTGTTGCGACCACTTTATTTTTAATGAAATGCATGTCCTTGTTTATGGACATGTTTATGGGGCAGCTTTGGTCGCTTTGTTTACGAGGCAATTCAATTGAATGTTTTGTCCCTTAATTCAGGGCAAATATCAGGCAGCATCAGCGTCGGGTAGGAAAGCCTTGGAAAACAATTTTCCAGCCCCGAGAGCTATCTCTGTCGCACGCGCGCGCACGCACAAAACACAATTAAAAATCGCATTAATTAAATATATTTCAAAAGCAAAAGTTTTTCGCCATTTCTTGAGTTTCCTCCTACGCAACTTGGCTTTGGCTCTGGCTCTGGCTCTGTAGCTGGCTTTTCCTTGACTTCTTCTTTTGCCATCTCGCATTTTCCATTTTCCCCACTCTCTCTCGCTGTTGGTTGTTTTGGCCTTTTGTTTTCCAACATCTTCGTCTTGGCAGAGAAGTTTTGTGCAACTTTTCCGTAGCTGCAATGCGAATTTTCTCTTGTAATAATGGCAGCGACGGTGGCAATGGCGGCAATGGCGGCCTCGCAATCGCCATCATTATATTTAATGCGGCTAACGCATGACAAGGGACGGGGCCAGGTCCTGTCCTAGCGGCGGTCCTGGCCAGTGGGCTTGGGTAGCTTAACTTATGCTCTCTGCCGCCGCCACTCCACTACCTCGGAGTCGGCATCTAAAGTTTTTCAATTTCCCACAAACAATTGAGGTATTATCTGGGGCTCCACCTTGGAATTAGATTTCTGAGAAAAGGGAAGGTTCTTGTATCCACCCATCTCCCCCCATTGTTGTCGTCCTCGTCCAATTCAATTCGCTTCAAGTTCATTAAAATATTAATTTGCATGTTTGCCCCGGCAACTTTTGCACTAATTTCGTATTCCGTTTCATATTACACCACCTAAAACCCTCCTCTTTTTCTTTTTCCATTTCCCAGGTTCGATGTGCTGGTGAATGGCGGCGGGGCGGTGACCTTGCAGTTCCAGCGCAGTCCCTTCAGGCCGCTAACGAGGACCGTGTTTGTGCCGTGGAACAGGATCGTGGTCCTGCCGCCAGTGCAGATGCAGCTTAGCGATGATGATGAGACCACCAGCAGGAATATCAAGTGAGTTTTGCCAAAGAAAACCAGACTAAACTATTAAATATTACCCAAGAAACCTTTAGTTAATAATTAAAGATACCAGAGAAACTAAGCTAATGTTTTTTAAATGGTTATTTTTCCCTTACACAGAGTGGCTCCCTTGAACCCTGCCCTGACATTCCTCAACTCGATCCATTATCACACGGCCGACGAGGCCAACGATGCCAGCAAGGTGTGCATGGACCATGATCACGAGAAGCTCCGGCCCCAGCTGATCAGCACTTGGATGCCCAACGGTGTTGGCGCCATGCCCGGCAAGCGGGTCATCTTTGCGGAGACTCAGGTGGGTTTGAAAGTGCGAAATGCGAAATGCGAACAGGACTCGCAGGACTCGTCCTCGCGCTGGCTGTTGCCCCTAATGCCATTCCTAATTAGCAGTCCTGGCAGCAGCTGCTGGACGCAGCGCAGTTTTAATTAATTTAAAGTTTGCCTTAATGACATTATAACTTTGCATCAAAAGAGCTGGGGAAAAGGGGAGTGGCAGGAGTGGATGGAGTAGATGGAGGCCGCCGAGGTGGACATTAATTCTGAGAGAGAGCGAGCGAGTGAAATCTCTCCGCGAAGGTCTGCTGCTGGCCGGATTCGTAATGCGTTTAATTGCAGCACTCGAACCTGTCCAGCTGCGGTCACCGGCAGACACTTGGCTTTGGCTGCCTGTCCTCCTTCGGCTTCCCCCTTTGCCCATTAGCCCCGCCACCAAGGACCCTTTTCCCACCTGCAGTTAAAGTTTTCCCTGCTGAATAGTCACATAAAGCCAATGGTAAAGTTTACAAAGGTCACAACATGATAACAGAAAAAATGACAAAGGAAAAAGGGTGTCAGGGGGATAAAGAGCAATAGAAGTGAAGTTAAATCTCCCAGAAAGCCTGAATTAAAGTCATTAAAAGCTATAATCAAGTGTTTAGAGGGAAAGGGGAAATAAATACAATGAGGAAAGCTGCAAGATTTCAGGGAAATTCAAGGAAATTCCATATAGAAATTATATAATTAAACCTAATTAACACTCTATTCCTTTTCATTCCTTCAGATTGTCCAAGAATCCATCCAGATACCCGGCTCGGATCTGCATTTGACCTACCAATCCTCGCAAGCCAGCGGCTATCTGAGCATCGTCCGAATGCGTCTTACGGCGGAAACCATACCGCCCACCCTGACCCACGTTCATGTGGGCGTGGAGATCGAGGGGGCGCTGCACGTGAAGACCTACGAGGCGGATCCCAGTCTGGTGCACACGTTCGCCTGGAATAAGCGCAATGTATACCGCCAGAAGGTGTATGGCGTGACCGTGGCCAGGATCTCGGTGGGCTATCAGCACAGCACGTGCCAGTCGCCGGTGTGGATCGCCCAGACCGCCAAGCTGCAGGGCTACGACGTGGACATATCGGACATTGGTGGTTGGGGATTGGACATCCATCATCACTACAACTTCCATGAGGGCATCCTGCAGAAGGGCGACGGCAGTACGCTGCACATGAAGGAGTATCCGCGGACGGTGAAGGTGGTGATGGGCACTGGCCTGCAAAGACCGCTCACCTGTCCCGATTACTGCAATGGCGTGGCCAAGGATGCCAAGCTCCTGACCCCCATTGCCTTGGCTACGGGTCCCGATGGCAGTCTCTATGTGGGTGACTTCAATCTGGTACGACGGATCACGCCCGATGGCAAGGTCTTCACCATTTTGCAGCTGAGCGCCACACAGGTGTCGTATCAGTATTATTTGGCCGTCTCGCCGGCTGACGGACACCTGTACATCTCCGATCCGGAACGGCACCAGATCCTGCGACTGCTGCGACTGGAGAAGGTCAAGGATCCGAGCATCAACAGCGACCCGGTGGTGGGCAGTGGTCAGCGCTGCATTCCCGGCGACGAGGGTAATTGTGGGGACGGTGGACCCGCCCTGCTTGCCCGGCTATCGCATCCCAAGGGTCTGGCCATCGCCGCGGACCGTACCATGTATATAGCCGATGGCACCAATATCCGAGCGGTGGATCCCAAGGGTGTGATCCACACATTAATCGGTCATCATGGACACCACAACCATTGGAGCCCGGCGCCGTGCAGCGGCACCTTGATGGCCAACCAGGCGCAGCTCCAGTGGCCCACTGGCCTGGCTCTGAGCCCGCTCGACGGCTCACTGCACTTCATCGACGACCGTCTGGTCCTGCGACTCACCTCCGATATGAAGATCCGCGTGGTGGCCGGCACACCGCTGCACTGCAGCAACGGTGCGGGACAGGACGGCAGGGTCAATAAGACCGGTACGGATAACGTGCTCGGCACCGTCCTGGCCATGGCCTTCTCACCGTTCGGGGATCTCTACATAGCGGACAGCGATTCGAGAAGGATTAACTCCATCCGCGTGGTGGACACGGCCGGAAATATGAGATACTTTGCTGGGAAACAGGAGAGCTCGGGGTGAGTACTAATAGCAAATGCTATAAAAAATCTATGTTTAAGCTTGTCCGTGTGTCCGCTAATCCGTTAAGAGGAGAGAACTTATCTCGGGAACTATGGGAGCAAGAGCCTTCAAATTTGGCATGCAGACTTCTGGTTTAGTTAAGAAAACATAATTAAACCTACAACATTATAGTTACATTTCTTACGCCACATTCATACATGTTAGAGGGACCAAAAATGATTGTTCTACCAAATTCTGCGGCAATAAAGTACATAACGTGAAGTCCAATGATTCCTTTGTGTCACAGGGAATATAAATCAAAAATGCGCCCGTTTTCAGTGTCATTATGGCACTGTTATCCCAACATGGTGCCAGGCCATAGACCAGCGTGATATTCGGTCCTTGCCGACTTATCAAAGTGCACAGAAAATAAATAATTCGGCATATGTGTAGTTTGGAATAGCCGACGCCGACTATTGCATTCTTAGTTGTTTTATGCCCTCAAATATTGACTGGCTACTGGGTCAACAGAGCAGGGAATTTGGTCAGCAGGCCGCTGGCCAAAACCAGAACGGAAAAGGGGGTAGGAAAATGGGTCTAAAAAGGGGCGGACAGGCGGTCAGGATTGACTCCACTCGGACTTGTTTATGCGCATACTTGACCCAATTAAGTGAGCTCCGGGCTATTTGCATATTGCCGAACGATATCAGCCAATTTTTCAAAATGTCTACCAAACGACACACGGGACACACAAAACGCACAGAAGGAGGAGGAGGAGAGGACCAGGACGAGGCTATATATGGAGTGGAGTGTGGGACATAAATAATAAAAATTCAGCAAGAGCAGCACAAAATTGCCAATGCACCAAAACGGCCATAAATGTCAGGCCAACTAGGCAATGGCGCCCCCAGAGTATCTCCATTCTGAACCCAGCCCCTGCCCCCCACTTCTTCGCCATGTGTTCCATGTGCTGTGCTCCATGCGGAGCTATGTTAACTTTATTTGACTTTATTAACCCATTTTGAAGGCATCGAAAAACGGTGACCAGCAAATTAATTGGAATTTTCACATTGGGGAATTTCATTGTCTGATTTTTCATGGCCCCCAGTTTATACATATATGTACATGCACACATATATATATATATGGATAGGTACTTATATATTCCACATGTGGACCAGAGGCACTAAAGCCATTTGCATTTTGTGCATTGATTAAAGTGGGGCATTAAGCGGAAACGGAAATAGCAACAGTAACAGAGCAGACAGTCAATGAACTTAAATGTCCAAGGAGAAGTATTGTATGGAAACGAGAAAATATATAAGTAACTAGAGGTACATACTGTAAGCAACGAGAATTTAGAAAATCAGAAGATTATAAGCAACAAGGAATAGGTAATAAATGAGAAGTATGCAACGAGTAACATTTAAACAACGAGAGGTCTGAAAGCAACGAGAATCATTCCAGCGAGAAGTTTCAGTGTTGCATAACGTAGAAGCAAGAAGCGTTAGTGTTTCATAGCGCAAAGTAAATCAACTTAAGTTGCACTTAGAAGAGTAGTTTGTTTTTTAAACTCTTTAAGATAAATTAAATAAGACCATATAGGAAAATAAATCCATATCAAAGCTCATATTTAGCCAGGACTCGACGACCGTAGTTACTCCTCTGTAAGGACACACAAGAAAATACCCTAAAAACATTTAGGACCCCTTCTGCTGCTTGTACATTGCAAATTTTCGACTAAACCAATTAATTTGGCTCGTTGAGTGGCGCCAACAGAAACAAACACAAAAAATAAGAGGAAAGAGATGAGATGAGACCAGGAAACCCCTATAAACACCGGCTAGTTCTGGACTAAACGGGGGATCCGTGTAACTTTCGGGGTCGCCGCAGTTGATTTAAGCAAATAGAATTTTAGCCAGCTTTTCAGGAGGGGCCATGTGACTGGCGTCAGGTGCCTGGGGCTCAACGGGGTTAAGTCCCAGATAGAAGGGTTAAAGGTTGAAGTAGGCGTGGCCGGCAGACGTGGCAAAGTAATTAGCGGCCGTCGCGCCACAGACAGAAACTATAAATCAACTTTTCACTCTTTTTTCTTTTGCCCCCCTTTCCTTCATTCATTCTTTCTTTCATTTTCCCCCCAACGTCTTTTGTTGGAGCCATATCTCTCTTTTTGCACGGCAAACGAGGGGGGGCTGTCGGGTGTCGTGGTGTCGGGGTGTCGGGGTGTTGGCAAGGGGTTAAAAATGGAGTTAATGGCGGAAAAGGTGGAACAAGGGTGTCGGTGTCCGTGTCTGTTGCGTGGGCGTGGCAGCGATAAGCGGCGCCCGGAGTTCGCTTTACTTTAGACTGTTTATCGAACAAACAATGTCATCATAAATATGCGTCTCGAGCAGTCGAGCAGCAAAGAGCCCAGGGGCGACCCTATGGGCACGGGTGCGGCTAAAGATAGGAAAAAGTAATAAGGGGAAAGGGTGTGCTCCCCAACACACACACAATACACCATGGTGTGGTATCAGTTAGAAGCCAGAGGAGGCCTAACAAGCAGCTAAAGCTATTAGATATAGATTTTCCTTACCAATTAAAAAGAATAGGGAACTCTTGGGGTAATAATTATAAAAGAAATATATAAATTGGTTTCTTTCATAAATTATTCCACTAATTCGCTTAACTTTTTCCCTCCCATAGCTCCCAGACCTGCGAATGTGCCATTGGAGGCGGCAGCAATGGCAGCACTGCCTCCGTGGGCGTGGTTAGTGGCGGTGCCTATTCCACCACGGTTAATCCCACGCGGTTTAATGGCGGCACCACGCCCACCACACCAGCGGGCGGAAACGGAAGTGGAAACGGAAATGGCAACGCTTCGTCGGCGGGTGCATCGGGCGCCGGCGGTAGCTCCAATGGTTCCAATGGCGGCGCCTGCATCTGTGCCGGCGGAATTGCCCTTAGTGCCTCGGGCTCTAATTCGAACTCGGGCACCGGATCGGGCAGCGGCGGCGCCGGAACTCTGGCCAGCATCGTCGGTGGCGGCGGTCTAATGTCCACGGGACCCACCACTACCACCACGGTACTGCTTGGAGCCAAGACAACGGCGTCGGGCATTGGCGGTGGAGCGGCCACGCTGAACGATGACGGAACACTGAGCAATGCGGAGACGCTGCTCTCCTCGAATGCCCGCTTCCAGGCCATATCCGCCATTGCGGTGGCCCAGGATGGCGTTATCAATGTGGCCGATCAAGGTGAGTACTACTTCTATATGTTTTACGTGGTTTCTGGTGTTTAGAAAATTTTAAAAATTATATTCTCTATAGGTTTTCGATATTTATTAAGCAAAAAAACAAATTGGAATATTATTTCTTAACATAAAAGTAACAAGACAGTGTTAGGCAGCGTAATTGTTACCTAAGCTAGTGTTGGAAAAGAAACTAAGAGTAGGAAAGCTTGTCATACTTGTTTCCTACTCTTAGTTTCTTTTCCAACACTAGCTTAGGTAACAATTACGCTGCCTAACACTGTCTTGTTACTTTTATGACAAGCAGTCATACTTGTTTCCTACTCTTAGTTTCTTTTCCAACACTAGCTTAGGTAACAATTACGCTGCCTAACACTGTCTTGTTACTTTTATTTTTATTTAGATAAAGTTTAGTTAAACGAAATTAAAAGATATACCTTTATAAAAAATGACAATAAATTAAGAATGAAAGGAATTCAACTAAATTCCAGTGCTGTATATCATTAACCAGTGTTGCTAAACATCTTTTGAGTAGAAAACTAGAGTCGAAACTCCTGTAAAAGGTAATAAATATCTTTGAGAAGGGAAATCAACAACTAAAAAACATAAAAGTCAACAAATTCAATGCCAAATTAATGTATTACTATTCCCAAAGTTGTTTCAAACAATATACTTTCACATAATGGTATATATCCCGAAGCATATGGCCACTATTCTGACAACTGTCATCCGATACAGCAAATTTGTCATCTTCTCTCATTGTGCGTTCATATATATATATATAGGAATATGTGTGTGTGTTTGTGAAAATTTGCTATTGTAGTGAGCACACACACAATGGCACAACACTGCCAACAATCGCATGGAAAAATGGTACATTTCCTTTGGCAAATTTTCTTCAACTCGCACTTCTTCCTTATTTTGCCATTTCGCATTGTTGCTGTGTTAACAAGCGGCGAATGGAGCACAAAAATAAAGTACGAAAATAAATAAATAAATAGAAAATGTTAACTGCTGGTACAAAAAAAAAAAATAAAGGAAGAAAAATATACGAAACCGGAAGTTAAATTTCGACATATTGCAAAACACAACCACAGCAAATACAATAATAATAATAAGGACAACAACAGGCAATGGCAGCGGAAGTACAGTCTGTGCTCGGTAAAGGGAACTAAAGAGAAAGATAACTAAATAGATTACTTCAATTTATAATAAATAATATTAGCTTAAACAGTTCTAAAATATTATTTTAAGAATTAAATTCATAAAGCAATAATCATGAGATGTTATAAATATTTTCAGGAACATTTCAAGTGTCTCAAACATTTCTTAGAAAACCCCGTTCCCATTTCCTTAGCTGTTAAGCTTCACTCTTGCTTGATGTTTTCCCAGGACAAAGGCTAGACTGAAAAGTTCACTCTACCGAGCGTGGACTGTGACAACAAAAGTTGAACAATGAACAAGCTGTCGAAGGAACAAGCAATTGTTGTTGTAATTGGCCATTACGGGCGGGAAAAGTGTGTGTGTGTGTGTGTGTGTGCGGCAGGGGAGTTGGAAAAGTGGGGAGGCGACTGAAAGGTGGAGTAGGTGGGGAAAGGAAAAGGAAAAGAGCGAAACCAATTTCCGTTACAATTCGAACGAGGACAAATTAGGACCCACTCGTACACGCACACACACGTACACAACTCCCGCACACACACACATTCTCCCCAGGTGGAGCTGAAGAAACACAAAACAAAATGGCCGCCAATAAATTGCGGGGCCAAAGCAGGCAGCCGGGCGCCGTTGTAAAAGCAAAAGCTCAAAAAAGCACGGAAGGTATAAATTTGAGTGCATTAGCAGAGCGTAATTTGATAAGACCAAAAACGTAATTAATAAATTTCCACAACGTGGAAGCGAGTGGGGAGGATGGACAAAGGGGTGGATTTTCCGATGGATTTTTCGGGAGGGTGGCCTCGTCCTTTTTTGGATCATCACAGGCAGGCAAGCAGGCAGGCAGGCAAGGCAGCTCGCAGCGCAGAAATTAATGAAAAGGCCAGGGCGAGAGATGAAGCCGTGGAAAGCAAATCAATGGCCATAATTAATCAAGTTTTAGTCTGTGCGTCGCTGGCGGCGATGGTGGCGGTGGCACACGTGTGAGTGATTGCCAGCAGGCACTCAAAAAAAATTGATTTAGCTTCAGAAATTAGCCAGAGTGCCTCATATAATATTTCCTATTTAAACATAAGCTTAGATTTGTATCTAATAATTATTCCATTTATTCGAAAGATTGTTGAGAAAGTGGGAAATCCTACTTTCTTTAATTTAAGGTAGCCTTCTTTTCGCTCAGTGCCCTGGCTGTGTGAGTGTGAAAAGCGAAAAAGTGAAAATCAATCTTATTACCTACGCGGCATCGAGAATTGGCAGAACTTTTGCCCCGTCCTCTGTGTCGTCTCCAAAAGAAAAACTGGGAAAAGGGAAAGGAACTCCTGCCGCCCCCATCCCCTTCTTCAATATATTAATCACTGCTGTAGGTGTGTGTGTGAGCAGACAAGACACATACAAATGCACGAATGCCGAAAAAAAAATGGAAAGAAACGTAAATAAGCTTCATTAGCAGCTCGCCAACCTTAAGTGGCCGCCTCCCGTCCGGGCAAGAGAGTGTGTGAAAAATTATTGCATTAATTGCTTTGCCAGGAAAAGAAGGAAAGGAAAGCTAAAAATATCGATGAGAAAAGGAAAAGTGAAGGCAGGAAAAAATTAAAAAAAAAGGAAGAGGAAATTATCATAGATTAGCTAATAAATAAAAGAGTTCCGCTGGGGGTACCAATAAGGGATTTCCATGGATTTCCATATATATCAACATACAAATGGTAGTTTTAATATCGGAAATACTTGAAATATTAATTTAAAATTATTAAACAGATCTTAAAATCCAACTAAATCACTCTTAATCAACTCAAAGCGCACTCCATCTTGGTGAGCCTAAGACCCCTTTCCGTTTATCTTGATTTGGAATATGTCCTCTTGTCCCTTTCACATCGATAGCTGGAAAGAGGAGGAGGATCTTCAAAGGAACTTGGCAAATATAAGCCAAGGATGCCGATTCCGATGCCGACTGTGAATCCAAGTCCCCTCCATCGATATCAATTTCGCTAGCGATTTGGACATATGCCAGCTAGCCATGACGACGACGACGACGACTGTTTAAAGCTCAAAGGACACTTGCAGGACATCCCACGATTGGAGTGGAGTGGGGTCGAGGTGCTCCTCGCAGCAAACATTCGGCGACACAATGGCAACAACCCTTTGCACTGGGCACAAACAAGTTGTTCAGTTTATGGGGTCATTACCATTACATTACATTACAGCCACCCGCACACACACACACACACTGGCATAGGGTGTGGAGTGTGTGTGTGTGTGTGGAGGCGGTGGCCAACCTCCAGCTGAGCGTCACACATTTATTGCATTGAAATTCGCTCAATCGCTGGCCTGGCGCCCTGCCAATTCGAATGCCAATGCCCCAGCTTCCAGTTGCTGAAACCCAAGGCCCAACACTGTGGAAAATATCAAAGTTCTTGGCCAGGAATATTAGGTTTTCTTTTTTGGAAAATTTTCATGCGGATTTAGCTGTAAAAAAATTAGCTTTTAAAGTATCTGCAATATGAGCACTTGCAAATGAACGCCGAGAAATGAATACTAAATGAAAATAAATAAAATGAATACCAAGGAAACGAATAAACTAAAATGAAGAGATGAAAATGAATAACTCAGAAATGAATATATGAATATGAATATAAGAAAATTAATATGATAGAAATGAATTTATACAAGACAAGAAATAACTGAGAAATGAATGCAAGCAAATGAATAACTAAGAAATGATAGCTTAAAAATGAATACACGAAAATGAACATATTAAAATGAACTCAAGAAAGAAAATAAGAAATAAATAAACACAAGAAAATGAACACAAAATAAATAGAAGGAAAATAAAGTAAGAAATGAACTCACCAAATTAAACACAAGCAAACATTTACTAATGGAATTAAAAACACAACATTAAATACAAAGAAAATATATACATGTATTCTGTATTCTCAGTGCATCAGCGAAAACCCGAAACCAAAATGCTCCTCTAAAATGAGACCATAATGGCTTACGCTCCAACTACCCAGGGTCGTGTGTGTGTGTGTGTGTGTGGATTGACTAGAGAACTGTGTAGTGGTGGCAGTGAGGGGCTTGGAGTTTTGGAGGATGGAAATTGCTGCTGCGAGTGCTGGGTTGAATCGTGGAGGGGCGGTCCTAATGTGGGCGGTCATGTGTCTCCTGGTCGCGGCTCGTATCCTTGCTCGGTCCCCGGGTAAATGAACTGTAACGCAATCAAATCAACACTGGCCGGCACCGCAAGCCAAATAAGGAATAAAGCCCGCAATGTATTTAATATTTTTTTATTGTGATATGTGCGAAAGAGAGCAGCAGCAGCAGCAGCTACGACTGCTGGCACACATGATTCGCAATCAGCGGTGAATTGTTGCATACAATAATTGTGTGAAATTGATGTTTATGATGGCCAGAAGACCATTCGCTCGGCAGGAGTTGCTACTGGCTGGGGGAAGGAAGGATCAGCATAAGCAGAGGTTTGAGGGTAAATTATGGGAACTTTGCGTACTTGCACAACCTCGAGCTCGGGGAATAATAGTTTGTAGTGGCTTGTTGCCCAAGCATAGTGGTTGATTTTGGGGTTTATTTATTGTAATTATGTATTTGTTGGTATAAATATTTTATAACCAAAACAGGAGAGTATTCAGTGTTGCCATAAAATGAGTTAATATATTCTTTATGTGGTTAACTTGGCTCCTATATTCTTATTTGTTTAAATATGTTATGGTTCCTCTTTAAAATTTAATAATTAAGTTGTTAAGAGTGTAGCTTGTAGTTTGTCTCCTTAAACCACACTTGGTTTTAAGAAATATAATAGCTCTCTTTTTTTGGGGCACTCTGTGGCATAGTTGTAAGAGCAAATGATGTAAAGTTAATGTGTTCCCCTAGTTGGCACACACCCCCTCCTCTGTCACTTAGTTTCTTACACAAAACGTTGTCATCATCGTCGCCTTTTGTTGCTGTCTGTTTGCAATGCAAAGCCTGAAGGGCTGTCCTGGGATGAGAGGTGTTGAAATAAAACTAAAGAGGGGACTGGCTAGGGTGATGATAAGGGGACTGGCTGGGTGTGGTGGTCGGAAAGCGGAAGGCAAGGCAAATTTATGCAAATCCAAAGCGATTTTCAACACTAACTAAAATGAAACGAGCAAGGGAGGACAGAGGGAGGAAGGGGATAGCAAATTGCACAAAAATACTTAAGACACTCGAACGTACAGATACATATACATATACCTACGCCATTTTGTATTTGTGCATTTGCAGTGATTCAAAACTTAAAACGTTTTATTATGGAGAGTGGTAGTGGTAGTGGTGGTGGTGGTGGTGGTGGCAGTGGCAGGGAAACTGCAGGCAAAATGCAGAGCACACCCTCTCTCGAAGGGAACGGAGGTACTAAAAACAAACAGCTGCAGGAACTTGGCGTTTAGCTTAAGCAAATGATCAACAAACCGAAGAAGAGGCGACTTTATATATGTATATAGCAAAAGTTGTTGTCGTTCGAGGAAGTGCGAATAAATTTGATGACCAGTTAAAAGGAATTGTCCAAGGCAAGCGCCGGGAATGAATAAATGAGTCAATTATCCTAGCGAAGGACAACGACTGTCCGTCTTTTCCGACTCTTTTACGGGCCTTAAGCGAAGGGAAGAAAGGTAATCAAATGGACCGAAAAACCAGCTTTGCCAACGGCCATCCATTAAGTATAAAGTAGTAAATAAAGTTGATAAGCCCCCCGACTAAAGTGTATGGTTTGTGTACTGTACTGCACTCTTTTTGTCTCTCTATATAGTTGAGGGCATAAAAAACTTAGCGCCCAGTGTTGCTTACAGTCCGAGGGATATTAAAAATTAACAAGCTGCCACCGGAAGCTTACTCGGGGCTACTCTTTTCGTTTAATTAACTGGTGGGATCTCAAGGGATAGAGAAGGTACAGGGTTCTATATGAAGGACCGATCTCAGAGGATAGAGAAGGGACCAATCATTGATTAAGTCTCTTACCAAGGCTAGCTGCTGTTCTTTCCCTAAGTTTCTTTCCACTTGTGGGTGAAAACTGTCATCAGGTTAAAGATTTAATAATTAAATCATTAAAAATAATATCTATGTAACTCCCTTACTATTATCTACATTCCCTCTTTACTTTTTACTCTTCTCTGCAGGCTCTCTTCATGTCCTCGCCCTGGAGCACTACCTGCCCTCGCACGACGAGAATGGCGAGTTCCACATACCCTTCCCGCCCTCCAGCGAGATCTACGTCTTCAATCGTTACGGCCAGCATGTGGCCACCAAGGATCTGACCTCGGGCAAGACCCGCTACAGCTTCCTGTACTCCAAGAACACCAGCTTCGGCCGCCTGTCCACGGTGACGGATGCCTCGGGCAACAAGATCCAGTTCCTGCGCGACTACAGCAACGTGGTTAGTTCCATTGAAAATACGCAGGATCACAAGTCGGAGATCCAGATCAATGGCATCGGCATCATGACCAAGCTCAGCGAGAAGGGACGCCAAGAGATCGAACTGGACTATGACAGCAACACGGGACTGCTCAACTCTCGATCGTCGGGCGGCGAGACGTACATCTATCAGTACGATGAGTTTGGCCGCGTCACCGGCATGATCCTGCCCAGCGGTGAGATAGTGAGGATCACCTCACAGCTGGCGGATAGCCAGGGACTGACTGTCTACGTGCACGCCTCCGTGGAGTCGCTGTTCTCGCGGGAGCGCATCTCGGGCGAGGCCAATGAACTGCTGGTCCTGGGTGGCGTAAGATCCACCTTCCTGAAGCGCGGCCAGGCCCATGCCGATGCCGAGCTGAAGGCGAACAACACCCTGGTCATCCACGGCGACAATGGCGTGGTGGTGGAGGCCTCGGCCGTGGCCCGGCATCCGTTGCTGGAGGCCGCTCTGCCCGTTGAGGCGGAGATGCTGGCCATGTGGTCGCACCAGAGCGTCACCATGGGCGAGGGACTGACCAATTCGATGTACTCGGTGTACAGCCTGGTGGGGGATGTACGCAATCCGCAGCAGACGCTTA
Source organism: Drosophila kanapiae (assembly GCA_008042475.1). NCBI lineage: Eukaryota > Metazoa > Arthropoda > Insecta > Diptera > Drosophilidae > Drosophila > Drosophila kanapiae. Next base: position 45,566 of record VNJM01001190.1, on the reverse strand, counting down.
ACCGTGAGATTTGGGTGAACCAGTCGCGAGTCATCGGCGTGGAGTTCGATCAGTTCACCAATCGCGAGACCTTCTACGATGCCCGACGCACCCCCATCCTTATTGTGGCCTACGACCAGTCAGGCCTACCCAAGTCCTACTACCCGACGAATGGGTATCCCGTCAACATCACCTACGATCGCTTCAACCGCGTGGAGGGCTGGGCCTGGGGTCCTGCCGAGCTCAAGTACAGCTACGACCGGCATGGCTTGCTGTCGGAGATCACCTCGCAGCAGGATGGTATCGTGTCCTTTGTCTACAACGACTGGAATCTGGTTTCGGAGATCGGCCTGGCCAGCCAGCGGAAGTTCGTCCTGCAGTATGATGATGCCGGCGGCTTGAGGCATGTCGTCCTGCCCTCGGGCACACGGCACAGCTTCAGCATGCAGACTTCGATTGGGTTCATCCGGTGCACGTACACGCCACCGGGCAGCACCAGGGCCTACCTGCAGCACTACAGTCATGCGGGAGCCCTGCTCCAGACGATCCTCCCGGGCGATGGAGCCCGGATCGTCTATCGCTACAATGCGGCCGGCCAGCTGACGGAGGTGGTGCATGGCGACGGAAGGAGTGAGTTCCAGTATAACGAAGCCACTGGGATGCCAAGCACGGTGTCGCACACGGAGCGGGAGCTGGAGTATCGCTGGGACTTTGAGTATGCCGCCGGCCTGTTGGCCGAGGAGCGGATCGACTATGTGGCCAAGACGGGCCTGAGCAATGCCAAGTTTAGCTACGAGTACGACTCGCAGCTGCGCGTCGTGACGCTCCAGGGAAGGATCGGTGGCCAGAGCCTGCCCTCGCAGGCCTTCGCCTATGATCCGCGAACGGGCAGGCCCAGCCTGATTGGCCAGTTCCGTTACTCGCAGCTGGCCCAGAATCAGACGCAGCTGCACGACGGAACCGCCAGCTTCACCCGGACCGTGGACGGTCGCTTCCAGACCCAGCGCATGGCCCTGGCCATCCATCGACTGGAGGTGTTCCGCATGGAATTCTCTTACGGCGTTCATGGTAGGATCTCGCAGACCAGGACCTACACCCGAAACATGGCGGTGAACAGCTATACGAACGTCAAGAACTACACCTGGGACTGCGATGGGCAGCTGGTGGGCGTGGAGGCTCAGGAGCCGTGGGGCTTCCGGTACGACGACAATGGTAACCTGCTGTCGCTGACCTATCGCGGCAACACCATCCCCATGGAGTACAATGCCCAGGACCGGATCGTCAAGTTCGGCGAGGGGCAGTACAAGTACGATGCCCGCGGCCTGGTGGCCCAGAATGCGCGTGAGGAGCGTTTCCACTACAATACCCAGGGTCTCCTGGTGCGCGCCTCCAAGCGAGGTCGCTTCGATGTCCGCTACTACTACGACCATTTGAAGCGGCTGACCACCCGCAAGGATAACTTTGGCAACGTCACCCAGTTCTTCTACACGAACCAGCAGCGTCCCTACGAGGTCAGCCAGATCTACTCGCCGAGGGACGGCAAGCTAATGTCGCTCACCTACGACGATGTGGGCCACCTGATCTACGCCCAGGTGTACCGGCACAAGTACTACGTGGCCACGGACCAGAGCGGCACTCCGCTGATGCTCTTCAACCAGTACGGCGAGGGCATTCGCGAGATCATGCGTTCGCCCTTCGGTCACATCGTCTACGACTCGAATCCGTATCTGTATCTGCCCATTGACTTTTGTGGCGGCATTCTGGATCAGGTCACCACGCTGGTCCACATGGGCGATGGCCGGGTGTACGATCCTTTGATTGGCCAGTGGATGTCTCCGGACTGGCAGCGTGTGGCCGAGAGGATCATAACGCCGACGCGACTCCATTTGTATCGGTTCAATGGCAACGATCCCATCAATGTGGGCCATGAGCGTCACTATCCGGAGGACTTTGCCGCTTGGATGAAGACCCTGGGCTATAATGTGGGCAACTTGGTGCCCCAACTGGCCCGGGATCTGTGGCAGCCGCCGGCGCTGTGGGGTCGACCGCCCACCAATCCGGTGGCCCTCAATTTGCGCCGACCCTTCGACAATATACCCACGATGGCCGTGGAGAGCGGCTTCCTGGCGCACCTCAATGTCCGCCGGATGTCCGACTTCGAGCAGCTATCGGCGCCACCGCGTTCTGCGCTCAAGTGCGACGTCATGGATCCCTCGCCGCGCTCCATCGGCTCGGACACGGAGCCGCCGTTCGGCAAGGGCATTGTGGTCTCGCGAACAGCCGATGGACAGGCCATTGTGTCCAGTGTTCCGGCCGCTAATGCCATCTACAGGGATGTCTATACGAGCGTGTTTAATCGCTCCAAGCTCCTGCCCTTCACCTTTGTGGTGCACAATGCCCAGCAGGACTCGTTCTTCTTCGTGAAGGAGGACGCCTGGCGGGCCACCGAAGACAGGCAGCAGTTGAAGCGGCTGCAGGGTCAGGTGAACACCACCTTCCACGAGATCACCAGGGAGACGACAGTGGGCGCGGGAACTCCAGCTTCTGGAGGTTCCGCCACTGCAGCTTCCTCATCCTCCTCTGCCGGCGGCAGCAGCTCCTCCTCCTCCAGCTCCTCCTCGTCCTCGTCGAACACGGGCAATTATCTGGACGTGAAGATTCACGGGGCGCACGCCATCATCAATCTGCGTTACGGCACCACAGTGGCCAAGGAGCAGCAGCGTCTGATGCATCATGCCAAGTTGACGGCGGTGCGGAAGGCGTGGCATCGCGAAAAGGAGGCGCTGCGCAGCGGCCTGACCACGGCGCTGGAGTGGAGCCAGCAGGAGAGCGAGGAGATTGTGAAGCAGAGCTATGCCAACAACTACGAGGGTGAGTACATCCATGACGTGGCCCTGTATCCGGAGCTGGCGGAGGATCCCTATAACATCAAGTTCGTGAAGAAGAAGGGCGCCACCGGCGGAGCGGCGGGTGTGCCCAATTCGCGACGACGTCGTCGTCGATCCGCCGACGAAGAGACGGCAGCGGCGACGGAAACGGAAGCCGACTGTTAGCTCGCGAAACTGTACTAAAAATAATTTACAAAAAAAACAGAAACAAACTAAAACAAAGAATGGAGAAACAAGGAAGAACCGAACCCAAGGAAGCGGAAATGAGAGGAGACATAATTATTTATATATAGTACATATAGTACATAAAATCTATGTTATCGAACCAGTTTTTTGATGTCAAGGAACATTATATATATACACGTATACATAACATATTTTTTTTTATTGTTAGCCACTATATATATATAGAGAAAAAGTAAAAGAAGAGCAAAAGAGAAGCGTAAACGTAAAAGTAAAAGTAAAAGAAAGCGACATGCCAACATAATCCCATGTAGCTGCATGTGCGTCATAAGTGTATATGTGTGTGTGTGTGTGTGTGACAGATACAGAATATATATAGTAAATATATATATATCTATAAACAAAAGAAAAGATAAAGATAGCTTAGTGTAGTAGTCATATATGAAGCATAAAGCGTACCATATACAACACAGACTCACCACAATAAGGAGGCGACGCAGATGGGAAGAATCGGAGGGAAGAATTGCAGAGGGATGCAAGAAGAAAGGCTTTTCTTTTTTCGTGGTACTCGAGCTTTTTGAGACTGGCATAGTTTTAAACATACACAAAAAAAAAAACAACAAAACACGACACACAGACACACTCAACCGACTGGGACGACGGACAATGGAAGGACCTCTTGAAGCGCTGATCCCGCAGAGCCGCCGCCGTTAAAAACCAATGACGGGGATGATGTAATTCTAGAATTGCAGGCAAATGTACATAAAATTGAGCAGGAGTAGGAGGAGGAGAAAAGGGGGAAGGGGGAAAGCGGACGTGGAAGCGGAAATGGATTCCAAAAGGACAGCCTAGACCAAAACAGCGAACACACACACACATCATCACAGAAGCAGGACTAAAAGCACACTAGACAACCGGATGTTCTGGGGTTGCGGAAGATTTTTGCTTAGCGAAAGCTTTCTCTCATTTTTGCTTTGCTTGGAAAATATAAAAAAAAAAAGAACTCATCAAGAAACAAAAAGAAGAAAAATAAGAAAAAGTAATTATAAAGATGGAACAGTTAGCAGCTAGGCGGAAAAGTGTTTTTTTTTTAACATAATAATTATAAATATATAAATGGATATACATTTAATATAGGGACACAACACACACACATATTGAGTATATAGAGAGAAACCTATAGCTGTAAAGTCCTGATAGATAAGTTTAAGTTTTGTCCTTACTTAATTAATTAATTTATTCATTATTATTGTTCGTGTGCCGAGGCAAGGGCAACACCGAATCTACAATCCAAAAAAATAAGAAGGAAACACAAGGAAAAAATCGAGAAAAACAAGAAAAAAAAGAACATAAGAAATCGAATTAATTTTAATGATACATATTAATGCCTATTATTATTATTGTATGGAATGTGAAATGTTTTGTTATTATTTGTAAGTCTGCTTCTTTCGAACCCAGCTCAATGCGGCCCACAATAAACTCACAAACCATTTTAAGAAACCCAATCGAACTAAATAAAGCTTAAAAACAGTATTAAAAACAAACACAAGAACACGTAACAGAAATTAAGAAGGAGATGATATCATGATGACGATGATGATTTCAGCCTGGAACTCGAAAGGAACTCACAATAATCGAGATCTTTGAGCTAGTCCAATTTCCGTCCGACAGACTTTGATTGCGATTGAGATTGAGATTGAGATAGAGAGAGATATCGAGTGTGTGTGTGTCCAGGATCCAGATGCAGATTGATTCCTCAATTAGATGCCAATTAATATCGAATTTGAGTCAAACACACACGTATGTAGTTCGCTTCGCTTGAGAGTCCCCATCCCCACCCTATGTTCCCAGCTCGAATTTCACATTTGTTTTCCATGAATTGGTGCTTATCGAATTTATTGCCACAACTATATGTGTAGCTATCTATATAGTTAAATACGATTGATCGTTTCCCCTTGCCTCCCCTACCCACTCCCCTTAGACCGTAAGCGAAGAATTGCTAGTAAACCTAAAGAGAACCCGTAGGAAATGAAAAAAGGAAAACAAAAGATTGCTGAATTAGTTGCGAACGAGCAAGAAAACGAAATTTTATAAAAATTACCAACTCGAAACGAAACCAGACCACAAAACGAGGCCAAAACGAGCGATCAGTTGGGCTAGAAGAAAGAGAGAGCGCAGAGAAGAATAGGGCCAGCCAAGTAGAACGCAGCTTAGAGCAGAGTGAGTGTCCGTGTGAGTGTCCGCTGGCGTGTCCGCTCCAGGGAGAGCGTGTCCGGATCGGTGTCCGCCCAAGGGAGAGAGTGTCCGCCTAAGCGAGAGCGAGCGAGTGTCCGTGTGCGTGCGATAGCGTTATATCAAAAACAAAACAAAAATATATAAGAAAGAAGAAAAGATAGTAGTTGCTGGAGTATCTGTGTATATACATTAAGGCTAATCAAGGTAAACTAGTGTTATATCGTATATGGCACCGTGCATCGTAATCCCTAGATATACATACATATATCTAAATAAATATATATTAATATACGATATATATATAGAAATTAGAGGCACACACATACACAAGGAGTGTGGGCAATTTTTTTGGCTTTTTTTTCCTCCATCGTTGTCGCGCCTAACTAGATGTAAAATAAACGAGACAAACTAACGGATATATGATATATGTCATATATATATATATATATATATAGAGTATATATGTAATATGTATAGGAGTATATGTGTTAGATGTACGTGTACGCGGGGTACCACTGTACTTTCCGCTCGAATTTCTCCCATCTGGTTATTGATTCGTTTCCATTTCCGTTTCGTTGATTGGCAAACCAAAAAACAATTCGAAAAAAGAGCAGGAGTCAGTTACCTATTAGAATTTGGCAAGCATTAAACAAGCAACACAAAATGAAAAACGAATAAGTCGAGAAAATATGAAAAACTACAAATAAAATTGCTTCAAAAGCAACAAAAAAAAAAACAAAAACAAACAAAAAATGGCACACACACTAAAATTAATATTATGGATTAGAGCAAAAACTATGGAAAACAACGGCTTGAAAACGGAGAAAATCCAAACCGCAGACGCAGCAACAAATATTTATGTGTACATAACTGGGAAAAAAAGCATAAAAAATGAAAAAGAAAAACAACCAAGTATTTTAGTATATTTATGTTAGAGCTACACGAAACGAACTTCAACTTAAGCCGAAGCGAAGGAGAGTAACATACACCTAAACCTAAACTAAACTTAAACTAAAGCTAAAGTCGGTCGAGGAGGGAAGATAGGAGGAGATGGTGACGAGAAGGGAGGCAGAGGAAATACTTAGCAAATAAAGAAACAGGGAAACAATTGAGATAAATTAACATTTAAACGTTTTGCACACCACAAACAAAATAAACAAGCTACCAGCAGAGATACACACACGAACAGGTACACGGACACAGGAAGAGATACAGATACAACTAAAGCTACAGATACAGATACACAGACCGAACTACAGGACCACACACACACACTGACGACGCGCAAAGCAAACAACAAAATTTAGCAACAACAAGAATTTATGAGATATAATAAACAAATAAACAAAATATAATAATATAAACGAACAACAACCACGCGCAGCAGCGAGATGAGAAGTTGAAATACTTATTATAAACAACAAAATAAAAGGCAACCCCAAGAAACAAAACAAATAAAAAAAATGGAAAGAACAAATTATATTTATTAGACAAAATAGCAGAGACAGAGCGGAGAGAGAGCGCGGCAACCTTAAGAATCTGTAGTATATCGAACTATGTAATTCACAAATAGTAAATAAACCGAGGCCAGACCGAGAGCAACCTAAGAGGAATATTGTAGGGCAAATTCAAACTATAAAACTATAAACGAAGGCGTAAAGAAACCCCTCTCCAAAGAAACACCTCCCCAAAAACCACTCTTTTTTTTTTGTCTATGTAAGCTTAGTGGAGAATTCAGAGAGGAATGAATTAAAAAAAGGAAAATATTCCCTGCAAATGGCAAACGCTAACGATAAAGATTAAAACGATTAAAACGATTAACGATAGCCGCCACCCTCCCATTCCCATTCATCACCTAGAGTCGTCCCCCTAGGCATATGCATATATATATACATATATATATATATCTAAACGGTAAATGAACAATTATATATGGCATTATATTACCACAGCAGAACAGTAAAAGAAAATGACATAAAATAAATGGATAATTACGATAATTATTGCAATAATGATAATGATATACCATATATGTAATGATTTCAACGCGAAAACGAGAATATTTTAAGCGTATTAAGTTGAACTATATATTATATATATATATATATATATATATAAATATATCATATATATATATATATATATATAAATGGAGAAAACAAAAGAAAAACCAAGTGCGACAAGCGATAAAAATAAACCAAAACAAAAGAGAAGAGAAAAGAAAAAAACAAAACACACGCAACACAACTTCTGAGGATATCAAGGGTCTAAGAATAAATAAAAACTAATGAATTAATTAAAAATAAATAAATGAATATGAAAACTAAATGTGAAGCCATATCCGTGTGTTTTTATTGTTCCCATCGGCACTAAGTAGCGGGTAAAGTATCGTTATAGCTTTAGCAGGACGAGCGCTGGAGAAGGCTTTAAGAACTTGCTTTGTGGCCATTCATTCCTGTTATTTAAATACCCTGCAATCGAGGAGTTGCAGTGGGCAAAAACTCAACCCTGGCCGCCCCAAGGAAGTTAAGCCCCCGAAATGCATACATAATAATCATCCAGGCTGCTGTTGGTGTTGCTGTCTTGGCCAGAGCGTTGACACACATGCATGCCAAATGAGTTTCGGGGCCCGGGACCGGCATTTGCCAAAAGATTTGGCCAGGCCCCCGACGACGACGACGACGACGATGGCGATGGCGAAGGAGCACAGCTGCACTAGATTTGAGTGAAATGTTGCTACTTCTGGGTGGGTTTTCTGTGTCCTGTAACTGCTACTGGCATGGCTCCTGCCACCGCACCAACTCCACCATCTCCATCTCCGTCTCCATTTCCATCTCGCAACTCGCATCTCGCATCTGCATCTGCAGCTGCAGTTAAATATTCAAATTTATACAAAGCATCTTCAGGTGCTCGTTGAGCAGTTGTGTGTTGCCTGTTTGCCAACTACAAACTATGTGTCAACAGCGGCTCAGGCCGAGACAGATGAAGAAAGCAGCCCCTACTACTTTCACCCCTCGGGCGGCTGCTGCTGCTGCTGCTGCTTCTGCTGCTGCATTATTTATCCCCAAAAGGTGAGCAGGTGAGCCCCACCTCATCTCACCTCACCTTACCCACCTCTCAGCAGGCAGGTCGAGGCTGCACTGTGCTCTCCATTTTCCGCATTTCAATTACAGACCTGCCATCGTCATCATCATCATCGCTCCCAGTCATCAGTATGCGCCTGCCGCTGCCTCAAGAGCTGTTTTCTAGCCTAGACCTGACACCCGGCCAAGAATGATGGAAAACGACCACCGCATATATGTAGGACCCAGGCCAAAAGGATGAGGATAAGGCGAAGGGAGGCACCGGCCTGGTGCCAAAACAAGTGCCAAAAGTCAAAGTCCCACAACAGTTTCGATCCGGAATGTTAATATGCCAAAAAACAAATAAGAGCGCACCAGAGCCACGTCAGCAGATCGAATAATCGGGGCTTTTGGACTGAAAACCAAATAATAATCCAAGGATTTCCCCTCCTCAAACTAACAGAAGAAGTCGGAGCTTAGAAGAACATTTTCTATAAGAGAAACGCCTGCTAACGTTTTCTAGATTACAAATAACAATATAATATCAAAAACAATCAAAATAAACAAATAAATATTTGTTGTTAGTTTTAATTCTCTGTAGTTTCCAATTGTGCTGAATTTTTTGCAAAGGTTATTAATGGGAGAGAGAGAGAGGAAGAATTAATTGGCCTTCTGATACTGTCTGCGCGCCTACAACAACAATAACAAATTGTACAACAACAAAACTTTAGCGAAACAAATTGTCCAACAATTTGTCCATTTCCGATTTGGGGTAACAGGCGAACAGAAAAGAGAAGAGCGACGATGATATTTTAAAATACCTTTGGTAGTTCCGCTTGTAACCGCATAGATGGCGCCACTGTTGCAATAAGAATGTAAAAAATATGTAGCGCCATCTAGCGTTTTATTTGAACATCTGTCGTCTTTCTCTGTCTCTCTCTCACTACAACCGCCATGTTAATGACGTTATTGCATAGATCAGCAACAGCGCATCGTCGCTCTTCTGTCTTCTGTTCGCCTGTTACACGAACTGGGATTATTGATTATTTCAAGAAATTGCTAAGTAAAAATTTGTTGTTGTAAGAAGTTGTTGTTGTAAAATATGTTGTTGTTGTTGTTGTTGTTGTTGTAAAATATGTTGTTGTTGTTGTTGTTGTAAAATATGTTGTTGTTGTTGTTGTTGTTGTTGTAAAATATGTTGTTGTTGTTGTTCTCGAATTCAAAAATTTTATCGCAATTAAATTTAAATCTCGTTCGCCCTATGGCGGATTTGAACCTGGTACTTCCTGACTGCGGCGCACGCGCCTTGCCCACTAGGCCATGATCGTTTTTTTGCCATGAAGGCTAATGGCCTTTATATACTAGACTTCGGCAACCGGGCAAAGGGCATCAATTTACAAGAAGTCGGTAAGGCAGTGCATCGAAGTGTTCTTCAAACTGTGCCTATAAATGGGCTTAGCCCAAAAGTATGCAAGCTCAACGTATGCATTCTCGTCTGGTGCCTTATTAATTCAGCCCAAAAGATGCAACATTATTGTGCAGAAAAGATAATAAAGTGCCCAAAAGTAAGCAATTTGTTTGACTATTTTTTTTTTTGTTTGTTTATTATTTCGAGAAATTCTACAGTAAAAAAATATGTTGTTGTAACCAAACAGTTGTTGTAAAATATGTTGTTGTTGTTGGCAACAAAAAGATCGCAGCCCTGGCTTTAAACAGTACAATTTTATTAAAATCATGGTTTCAGGCACCAGGCGCACAGAAGGCAGCTGAAGGGCGATTGGCTTTATCACCATCTTCTCTATATCTCTCTGGCTCCCTCTTTACAACTGCTTTGTCAATGACGTCAGCGCAGAGATTAGTGCATCGTCGGTCTACTCATTTCTGTTTGCCTGTTACCCTAACTGGGAAATGGATAATTTGTTGAGCGATTTTTATTGATTTTGTTTGTCTAAAAAGTTGTTGTACAATTTGTTATTGTTGTTGTTGTAAGCAAGTTGAGCGCCAGCGCATCGTCGCTCTTCTGTTTTCTGTTCTGCTCTCTCAATCCGCAATATCAATAAATAATAGAAAATAATTTTGAATTTAGCCAGTTCTTAGTGGATTTGAGCCGGGTACTTTGCACACTAGGCCGCAATCGGTAAAATTTGTATCACAAATAAAAGAAAATAAACATGTCATATAATATTTCGCCCCGTGGTGGGTTTGAGCCGGGTGCCTTGCGATTACAATGCTTGCGCCTTGCCCACCAAGCCACGATCAATTTGCTAAAAATAGGTCAAAAGGCGTATATACACAAGAAGCCGATGGGCCAAAGGGCCCATTTATACACGAAGTCAGCAAAGCAGTGAAAAGCTGGTCCCAATAGCAAGCGATACTATTGGCTTTAAACTGTGCCCCTATATGGACTTCGCCCAAAAGTATGCAAGCTCAAAGTATGCACTCCCGTCTGTTGCCTTATCAATTCACCCCAAAAGATGCACAAATATTGCGCAGTATGCAAAAGTATGCAATTTTTATATTTTTCGATTAAGAGATGCACAAATGAAAAATAAAGGCCCCTTGCTCCGCTTCTGTACAACCACATGACGCTCCTGCGATGCTGCCGACGTTTGCATCACATTCGAAATCATTCAGGTCTTAATGCGAATTGCCAGGTGGCATAAACATAAACAGCGGGGGCCAAGCGCTGCCTACTTTTTCGGCGCCCGCAAGCGCTTGACCCTCTTCCCCTTGGTCACAGCTATTATGGTCAGGATGCGCTTCCTCTGGGCATAGGCCTGGATGGGAAAAGGCGCTTAATTTGCAATATATTAGAGTAAGAACTCTTTCCTGTAGTTACCATTTCCTTGTGAGCCTGTTTAGCAGCTTTTGGGAGCAAGTCCCAAGCTCTTCCAGCGTAGCTCAGCATATCCGTTGGGGAATATACGCTGCGGTTTTTCAATTTAAATTTTTCGAGGAAATGTTGAAATCCGATATTGGTAGTACGTGAAACTTTCTGACAATTGAATGAGGTCTTCGCGTTGTCACCATCACCGCCTGTTGGATCCATGATTATCAGAATAGGTTTTTTGACAAAGTAACAAATCAAAACTTAGAAGATTTGGAAAAGTAAAATCACTAGAAAATGTTTTCAGAATATTTATATTTGTGACATCAGAGCTGGAGCTGAACAATTTAGATGTTTATACTTGAACGAGAAGTGTAAGACTGACTATGAACTGTTGAGCTGTAGACAGTGTGAACTTGAATGGCTTGAATGGAAAGTCCAGAACTGCTTGATCAGAACTTTATTTCATTCATGGCCTCTTCGATGGTCCCCCAATTTCAATATGGAGTTTTTTTTACTTTCACTTCTGTGTAGTTTTCAATTGTGGTTAAACCAAGTTGATAAATGGGACTCCACATATTCCCGACATTATGATATTTCTTCTTATAATTTACCGAGTGTTCCTATAACAGCTATAAGATATGGGTGTCTGATCGTGCGCGTTCTGAGTTATATACTAAATGCATCAGACAGAAGACTATCTGTAAAGTTCCCTTCGGATAGGTCAGAAGCTGAGAGACAAATTGAAGGCAGATCCTCGCTCCGATTTGGAATTATAGCAGCCAAATCTGTGGCCTGGCATGGGACTCCCAGATTAAAAGAATCCAGATAGAGCAGAACAAGGTAGCGAGTAAAATCACAGGGTACCATCAGCGACTCAAATGGCCTCGCAACTGAGCTTACGCCCACCCACAAATCCTTTGGATTACTAGTTGGCTCTTCGCAATGCAAAAGGTTCGAATATTCGACCTACAGACCAGATTCCGGTGCTCTTATTGAGGTCTCTGGCATATTAACAAACATTTCGAACCGAAACTACTGTGAGACATTGACTTTTGGCACTTGTTTTGGCATCGTGCCGGTGCCTACCTCCCCCCTAATCCCTTATCCCTTGGCCTGGGTCCCTTTCCAAATGCTATAAACTGGTGGACGCTTTCCATAATCTGTATTTATATTTGTTCTAATTTAAATGACAGAAAATATAGTAATATCTTCCATAATTCAGAAGGCAGCTGCCACTGTGTCACATGCATCCGGTTGAACGCTATACTCGGACACTGGGACACTGGCTGGCGTAATTATGTAGCACGATCCTGGAACGGGTCAGGGACAGCACATCTGTCGGATGCAGGTGAGCATTTCCATCTGCATCAGAGGCCATGCATCTGCTGGCATGTGTGCCCGGTTGGCTGCACTTACAACTCCCAATGATATTCGGGTATTTGCCTGGCCTTTTTGCCTCGACCGCACCGCAGAAGTCTTAAAGTCCTGGACTTGGCTAATGGTCAGGGGAGCGAGTGAAGGAGCAAGTGGAGAGCTGTAATCAGCTTACGTAAATGTGCGGGGCAGCGATGGTAAATGTAGTCGCAGGATTTTGTGCCAGCAGATGGAGCGAAAAGAAGGCGCCGAAGGGATTTTCCCTGGCCAAGTCAAGCCGAGCAGCGGAAGTGGTGTGGTGCGGCGGAAGTCCTCTTCGACCAGGTCAACGGAGTACAAGTAGTCCGAGTCCAAGTCTTAGTCAAGTCGCGGGATGCGCCTTAAGGTCCAACTAGCTCTGTATCTGCGTAATTCGGCTTTATGTTTCTGCCATTGCACAGACAATAAATATTTCAAATAAGTACAATTGATTTAGAAATGGCTTTTATCAATAATAAAAAATGCCTTTAGTTGGGAATTCACCCTTGCGCCATTGTTTAATTGAAAAGGCTAAACCAAAGACGGAAAATCGTGCTCTGCGGAATGTTATCAATTTTATTAACACACTAAAAGTATATATTTTACAACAAATCGAACGCCTTGAATATTTCATTCATTTTTCGTATTTGTTTATGCATTTTCTTGTCAACTGAAATCTATAAATTGCATTAGGGAAACTGAGGGAAACATGTTCCAGCTTTCACTTGGGAAAACTCCCCTAAACTTAGCCGAATTTTCCCTTTTAAAATGTGGATTTGCCTTTAAGCTTTCCGTTGGTTCCGCTCGAAAAATGATAGATAGATCGAATTATTGCCTCATATATAGTCTGTCACTAATGGAGGGCTAATTAAATACAAAAAATCTAAGGAACAAGCTTTATAAATATGTTCCAAAATAAATGGAGAAGAGTTTCGCCATCACTTTTTTCTTTAACAAGTAAATCAGGCATAAAAACTATTGTTCATTATTATTTTTTAGCTAATTAAAAGCAATTCATTATAGAATCCATAAAGTTTCCTGAGGCTTTCGCTCGAAAGTGTTGCCAAAGCTGTGTAAGTCCGTGAAAACTCTTCAGAAGTGAAAACTAAAACTGTTTGGGGATAAGTGGAAACTGGAACAGACCTGATATATTTACACATATTTGTATTTGGCATATTTTCATAGAATTTTCGCTTACAAGGATGAATGGGGGAAGCGAGACAATTGCGGGTTATTCTTTTCCATGTCAAAGGACCTGCTTTGAGATGGTATTTCACAGCAGTCAGCTTTTGGTCTGCGAATGAAAAGCGAATGGCATCCGAGAGTCAAGGAATTTCCAGCGATAATGGGCGGGCGGGGAGGGCCAAGGGGAAAATGTCAACTATTTTGTGAGTCGCCTTTGATGCGGCAAACGGTACATCAAAAAGATGCAGTGTCAACACACACTCTACCTATTCCATTTATCCGTATAACTATATATGTATTTCCTGTGTGTAACTAGAGGGGTGTGCGTGTGCGTGTGTGTGTGCGGGCGGGTGCTGGCCACATTATTAACTCGACAGAATGAACTCCGTGTCCAGGATTACAGGGGGAAAATGGCAAAAATGAAGGCGGAAAACCATGCGACAGACTCACGAGCCCTGGCAAACTTTAGCATATTTGTTAAATACTTTAATTAATAATTTAGAGCCAGAGCAGGAGGTTTTGGCTTTGGCTTCGGCTTCGGCTTTGGCCTCGACGTGGAGATGGGGCCCCGAAAGCCCTCAAACAAACAGAGGCGCTGCCAAAGAGGGGGATGAGCCCCAGCCAGAAGTTGAGCAAACAACTAACAAAAGATCAAGGATTATGCGTGCTCAGTCCATGTGTGTGTGTGTGTGTGTAGTGGGGCGGAGGTGGGTGGGGCTTTTCCGGATGCGGTGTGAGCGAGTAGCGCTCCTAGGACTCCCGACTCCATGTCTGTAATAAAAAGAAAACAAAGAAGATTAGACTAAACGGAGCGGGCGCCGAGGAAGAAGCCAGCTTGATGAGTTTAATTATTTGAATGCTTCAGCTCACACACACACACACACGCGGAGAGGGGGATGCTGTGGGTTGGGATAAAAGCCAAGGGCGCACAGCCAAACAAAAGGCAGATGCTTTTGTCACATGCACACGACCTCAACTTTTCCAAGGCCCAGATGCCAGAGAGTGCTTCCCCGGCTCGCTCCATTTCCACCTAGAAGCCACCTCCTCCCAGTCGCTGTCCCAGCCCCCAACCACCTCAAAAGTTGGCCTGAATCCTTTTGCTACCAAGAATCCAAGGCCCCCGAGAATGCGGACTTCAAATCTGGTCAAAGAGTTGGCCGCCGCTCCTACTCGGTGAAAACTTAAAAGATTCTCTCTCGAAAATAATTAACTGCACCCTAAGTTAGTGCATTATTATGGAAGGTAAAATAAGGGTGTAATCTCAGGTAGGTCTTGGCCACGATAAGGCATCTTTGGGGCTGAAACTGGAGACTCTGGCAAAGTTATTTTTATTTATTTACCTGTACCTTATACGGCCTAGTAGTTACATTATTTAAATCAGCAAGAACACGTTCCAAGGAAGACTTGTCTGAGGATAAATCCAATTGTAATAATTATAATAACAGAGAGTCCTGCAAATGCGCTAAAGGACTTGAAGAACAAGCGGAAGGTGTCATTAATTCAGATTCTGCATAAATTTGTCTTTAAAAATAAAAAACTAAACAATAAAGCTGTTCACACTTTTAAAGATAAACAATTACCTAAATTGCAAAAAATATATGTCTAATGGATTTTGAATATTAATAATTTAATAATTTCTTAGTTATTAATCAATGGAAATTTTATTGGAGAAGCTAAAGATAGGCAACAGTTGTCTTTTTTAGATGCTCAAACCTATGGGCATTCTAGGGACTTTTTGTCGATATTTATCGATTAATCGATAGTATAAGCTCTCTCGCACCTTCACTGATAATAAGCCCGCATTTTGCACGTCTGATCAAAGATTGTTTGTTTAAAGTGCAGCCTGAATTAGGTTTGACCGGGTTTGGCAGTAGAAGGACTCCAGTTCAGGTCCTGTTCCTGCTCTTGCTCCTGCCCCTGCTCCTGCTCCTGCTGCTGCTCCTGCTCCTGCTCCTGTTCCTGCTCCTGCCTCCCTTGGGGTAGTGCATTCAAAGTGATGCTCTGTTCTGTTTTCAATTTGGTTACATTCCCCATTTACACAGCTTCCCCCGCCGATCTTCGTCCTTCGTGTGCGTCCCTGGCCTAGGTGAGTTCTGCACTGGCAGGACCTGCAGTCCTTTTTGCCGCCCCGCCATCACAGCTCTGCTGGCCGCCACTCTATTCAAATGAATCCCCATTTGGCTTCCACTTGACAATGGCAGCGTGCTCCCTCCAGCTCTCGCCGGGGCACCCGAGCAGCGGAGAGCTGCCGAGAACTGCGGAGAGCAGCGGGGTGTGCGAGTGAGTCAGTGAACTTAATTTGGTCACACACAATTGATTCTTTTTACAGGTGCTGGCAGCCCGTCCGCCGTCCGCCGTCCGACGACCCACAGACAGACACACAGGCTGCCATTGTTAAAGGTGGCACTGGTAGACTTTCTTAGTGAATTCCTTCCCCTAAGTCCTTGTAAATAATAAATATTTCAAATAAACTGTCTTGTGAAATGCATGAAATAATAAATTTCCCAATTTTATGCTTGATTTTCTGACATTCCATACTGATTTCTCACAGTGCCGAAATAGGTAAATTGAGGAATAGTGTGGGCGGAGCTGGAGGAGGCGGACCAGGAGCAGCTGGAAACTGGAGCCAGTGACGACATGTTTGCTGCCTTGTGCAAAACTCGTTTTGTAATTTGTGGCTGAAACAATGCAATTAAGTTGACATTAAGTGAAGTTCGCCCTGCTAGCTATAGCTGGGAGAACCTGTCGCCTGTCGCCTGTAGCCTGTAGCCCGTCGCCTGGCTCCTCTGGTCCACCTTGGAGGTCACCGCATCCACTCCGCCGCCACCACATGTCATTCTATATGACACCCTTCTGGCTCCTGGCTGCAATTCCCTCGACTTCCTGCCTCCTGGATGCCGGCAGTGGTAATGGGATCTAAAAGGGCACTTTGAGCCAGCGTCGGAGTCCAGGTTTTTGTGGGAATCGGGGTCACCACTCAGCTGGACACTAAGCCGGAACCCTAGTAGCCTTCTGCTGACCCTAAGTTGCCAGGCCATAAATGCAACCGAAGCCCAGGAGCATCCAGTCTTTGCTGCTAACTAATTGCACATATTTCCCATTATAAAGGTATTCCTGCATTTAGCTTAAGTCTAATGTGATTCCTTTATATCTTAATAGGGCGTGAAATATATATTTCTCAAGATCTAAAGATGTCTAAAACTAAGCTTAACTTGTGACATTTCTTCTTAGATATTTTCTAGATTTTTACCAAGCTTTTCTCAAGTTTATTCCTTTCCGGTTTTTCCTGCTACAGATTGTTTCTGTTGTCGCAAAAGGTATCACCTTTGCGCTCTATTAATTGGCATTGCGAATGTTTTTCCATATTTATCTGGAGTTTTATTTTTTCGGGGGATTTTCCAGCGACGCCCCCACCATTAATACCGAACCGCTGCAATGCAATTTCATTTGCTGCCGTTTTCCGCGAAAGTTTCAAGTGATGCGATTATCCTGCGAGTGCTGCCGCTGCTGCTGCTGCTGCTGAGCTGCAGCTGCATTCGAACTGCGGTCGTCCTGGGTCCAGGAAAGGGAGGACGTGGCAGGCTGGCATCAAATGCGATGAGCGGTGAACACATTCGCAAAGAGCCGCAGTCAAGTGGAGAATTACTGAAATTAATTTTGAAACATGTTCGCAACTTTAATGAGATTTGCGTGTGTGTTTCTGCACGGATATATATGTGTGTGTGTGTGTGTGTGTTCTCGTGTATTCTGCGGCTTTAGTGGGTTAAGCGGCTTATGTTGTTGCTAAGTGGCAAAAGAGCAAACCACCGAATGGTAAAAAGCATAATTAGTTGCATGCAACATCATGGCCACTCACACGCACACCCCACTTGCCTTTTCTCAGTCATTGCTGAAAGGGACTTTCCCGGAAACCCATTAAAGCCAAAAGCCGAAAGCTGAAAACGGTTTGCCAGCAGCATTTTCTTCACCAGGATTGCAGCCTGCAATAATTTTTTAACTAAATCTTACTACATTTTCCAGTTTATACATATTTTATGCGATTTTTTCCTCTGAGAATATATAAAAATTCATAAATTGAAGGGAATGCAATCTAGAGAGAAGAAACCCAATGTTCCCCACCCTATATACCCATTATCTTTTTTTACACTAACCCATTTTCATCCAAAAACGCCCATATTTATCTGTTAAGTGTTAATGTTTCATATGAAAATCATGCAATTAAGCGATTGCATAAATTATTCAGCAAATGCTATGTCTTGTCATTAGGCTAAATGGTTCTGTAAATTTTTGCGTCGCAAATTAATTTGATTTGGAGCCGATTTAAGTGATTACCTTGAAGGCTTTCCCGGCTCCCCTGCACCTTCTGTTCGTGTGTCCTGTCCACCTATTGATATTGTGTTTTCCTTCGCCTTTCAGCACCCCCGTGCACACCCCCGAGAAACTACTCACTTCAGAGCTGTTTGTCACTGGACTGCCAAAGTATTTTCCGGGGCAACTTCTAACCAAGGGAGAGGGCTAGGGCTGGCTGGCTGAGCTGAAGTAAAAAGCAAACTCGACCAAGAAAATTGAATTCGAGAAAAAAGGGTGAAGAAAGGCCCTGGCGAGCTGCTGAGCTGCTGGGAGCGGGAGAGGAGGCAAGTGAATTAGTGGGCAAAACTAAAACTGAAACTAAAAACTCAGCAAGATTAATAGGAACACGTAAAATGTAATTATTTTCCTGTACTTGTGCTATTTGTGCACATGGCAGGGCGAAGGACGCAGGGCGAAGGGATAACAGAGTGGGAAATGCTGGAAAATGGAGCGAATGGCGCTGGGGAAAATGGGAAAGCTTCACGCGCCCGGCATGACAACTTTGAGGATTTTTAGCCCCAGCCAGGGACTGGGGCACACACGGCAGCCCGGCTCCTGGCTCCTAGCTCCTGCCTCCTGCCTCCTGCCTCCTGCCTCCTGCCTCCTGCCTCCTGCCTCCTGCCTCCTGACCATGTGTGTGCGTGTGTGTTGCCGTCTCTTTCGTTACGGCTATGCCCGTCTCTTTCCACCAGCTCTCTTTCGCTCTGCACAAGTTGTTTTGCCCCAAGTAGTTTTCTTGTGTAATTATAATTGCATAATTTATTTATAATATGATTTTCATGCTGTTTTCCCTGGAACGCAACAGTGGGACTAGGGAGGGAGAGGTGGGAAAGGGGGTTAAATAAAGAGAGGGGAGGAGAGGAGGAGAGGACCCGGATGATAGGAGCCCTCACAGCGCAGTTTAGTTTATGTATCACCAAATGCATTGGCGACTGCCGTTCCGGCTTCCGTCTAACAACACACACAGACGCAGCTGCACTGAGGGAAAATAAGGCACAAAAAATCAATCTTTGGCAAGTTTTAAGACACCAACTGCACCTTCCCTGAATTTATATATATAAAAAGTACAAAAACAATAAGAAACTCTTCACAAAAAATCTTCTAAATACATTTAAATGTGTTTTCATTAATATTTAACATTACTTAAATTAGAATTATTGCAAATATATCATCTTTTCATCCATAAACGTATAAAACAATAAACAAATTCTGAATATTCAGTTTACTTTCTCATAAGTCAGCAGGCCAAGGACGACTGAACATCTAGTTACAACCGACAGCTTCTCTACTACAATACCTAATATTATTGTCTCAGTCTGTCTATAAACCAAAACGAACTCAAAATGTCTCAAACTAATTCAGACAAACTCGCTGCTACTTTGAACAATGAAATAGACGAAGATGGAGCCGGCGATGGACCCTCATCATGCCTCGATACATGCACCTTGGTCGAGAAGAAGAAACGAGTTCCGGGTCGCAAATGGAATAAGCGATATCTGGGCCCAAATCAAGACGATGATATGGACGACGATGATATGGGGGAGCTTCGGGTGCCAATGAAGATTTCTAAGGTCCATCAAGACATTGAAACCCCGAAGATGATGCATTTTAATTTCGACATAATCGATCCCGGCTATGATGGCGACTGCGAAGAAGCTTAACATAAAAATGCAATAATCTTACAACACCAAGAATAGTCAAAAATAGTAAAAAAAAAGTTTTTGCAATGTTTTCCCCACTATGACGGCGACTGCCGCCCGGTTGGGCGTCTTCAAAATAAATAAATGCAATATTCCTACAAAACCAAGAATGGTAAGAATAGTTTTTTTAATATTTTCCAAGCTGTGGTATATTTTGTTTACGGTGTATGAGTCGGGGAAAGCCCAGGCCGCCCCTGAACCCTTGTCGGCAGCAGCCCATAGACAGGCCAGAAATGCCCAAAGGACCCAAACAAACCGAGCAGTCAACCAGCCAAACTGCACTTTGGGCTGTGAAGTGAAATGTTACCAAACTTGCACAGGGGGGAAAGGAGGAGGAGAAGGGACTGGAGGCACAGGTGCTGGGCAAAGGTGGGCAAAATCGGAGCTGGACGGGGTGTACGTGCCAGTGCCTCAAGTTCATTATGTCTGGCCATATAAATTTCACTTGGCCACAGACCGAAATCGGAGTCAAATGGCTCCGGCGGCATTTAGGTGTATTATATGCCACGTGCACTCACACCTAGCCCGAGACCAGGGCGGGGCAAGGGCAAGAGATGGAGTTTCGGACAAAAATATGACAAAGAATTATATTTTTGTGTGGGGCGGTGGGGGCTTTACGGCTCTGGCACGTCTTAAATGAGGGCCGAGAGCTGCAATAGTATCCCATTTCAGGGTTGCCAACACCATTGGCATTTGGCAACCAAAATAAGTGTCGAAAATATGCGATTGCACCGATGATTTAGAGGCATTTACCCTTCTGTTTCGGTGATGGCTCTTCCAGGCACTCAAATACCTGTACTGATTTCCGAAAACAGTCACCTTTCGAAGCAATTTTTGCTCACGAATGGGGAGATCAGTCAGCATTCGAGGGAGAACTATAGTTCTCAGTGATTTCGCATTGTTTCCCTATTGAAATTAATTATGCCAACAATTTGTCAAGTCATTTTCACCAACCAGTGTTGGGTAGGCACCTCTTGCATCTTGCATTTTCGTTTAACAAAATCTGCCTTTAAGTAGAAGCCGAAGACAGCCTGGCCAGGAGTAAACTCCCCTTCGACACACACAAACACAAATTTTGCTTCCTTCAGCAGGGCGTACTCTATTATATATTAATCAAGTCTAAGAACTCCTTGGGGCGCCGCCCAACACTCCTGCGCCAGTCGCTTGCCAACACTGGCCACGTATTAGCAACACAGATAATCATCAAAATACATCAACAAACTTATTTGGGGGCAGGTGAGGAGGTGAGGTGCTGAGCGTGACAGTCCATGCAAATGCAGTGCGAGGGGGGATGCTAGATGGGGGGGGGGGATGGTACAGGTAACAGGTAATCGTAATTGAAACAAAAGTTGTAGCCAAAGAAACTGTAGCATACGTTGCGGCGCCTTAAAAACCCATTTCCCACTGTTGACACGTGCCGCATCGTGCCGCGGCCTCAACGCTCGCCCCCTTACCCTACCCCCCTTTGGCTTTCCACACCCCCTCAAGAGCAGCAGAGGCAGAAAATCTCCCCCTCTTTCTTACTGTGGGTGAGACGCCCTCCTCACCGTATGAAAATCACGCGACCGCATGCGAAGTAAACAACGTGAAATGAAAGTCATGCGTCGCATTTTAAAACGCGCGCGCTCCGTTGTCCCAGGACGTGTTCCCCTTTGCCTTCTCCGCACCATCCCCTTCTTCCCCCGCCCTACACTCCTCATTTTCCAGGTGCCTCACCTCTTGAACACCCTTACCCCATGGACAGTCCGCCCTTCTGGCTCTGGCCCTGCCTCTGTTTTTCCCAGAGATGCGCATAATTTAAAAGACAAATTTGCGTCGCCAGAGACTCTGATGAAGATGGGCCAAGGAGGGGGGGATTGGGGCACGGGGAGAGGTGGATATGGGTAGGATAAGGATAAGGGCAAGGGGTGAGATTTGGGCTTATAGGTATACAAGTAGGTGCCAAAGAGGTGTCCGCACAGAAAGACAAAGAAAAAAACAAAATAATATCAATTTTTCTATGAAATATATCTCGGAAATCTTATTAAGTAACTACATAATTTTTTAATAACATTTAGGGCTCAATTAATCATTAAATAAATGTATATAATGAATAATTTCATTGCCTATATGGTAAACCATTAAAGATGCTCCGACATAAGCCGCTTTTCCTTGAACAAATATTTCTCTGGGTGTGCCAGAGATGCATTCTGTAAATACACGTCATTATTGTTATTGTGCTGCTGGCTGCGGTAACCTCAGGAAGCCTGAAAGCAGCTCCTGTAAGGACGCCCCCATTCCCCAGGAGCCAAGAGCTGGGAGCTGGGAGCTGGGAGCATTAGCATTCGCAGTCGCAGTCGCAATCGCATTCGTCACGTCGCATGTTTGGCTTCTGTCGTGCAGCGAGTCGGAAATGGCAACAAAGTACAAAGCAATTTAATAAATGCCGGAATCACGTGAAGGTGTTAAACAAAACATTCAGGCCCAAAACGGGCCCACTTCCCTTGGCCCAGAAAGCGCTGAAAACAAGGGAAACAAAAGGCCGCCAAAGGAGCAACAAGATGAATACGTTGAGAAAAGAAGGTGTAATTGAAATATTCCTTACATTACGTTGCCTGCAACAGGTGTGACCTTTTTTTTAGGGGGGAAAAAGCAACTTAGTTTTCTTTCTAAAAATCAAGTAGAAAAAAAGGCCTCTTCTTGCCATTGATGTTAATTTTGGTGCCTTTTTACTCGTCAGGTCAACATTTAAATTGGCATTTCACGCTGCAAATCCTTCGCTTTTATCCTTTTGTTTCGTTTCGTATCCTTTCTCTCTCTTCTCTTTTATCCTGCATATTTATTGCACACATATGCATGTATATAAATGCTTTTGTGCCAAAATATGTCCAGGGAAATACATTCAGGGTGGCTCCAAATCGAAATTTATATTAAATTATACTTCTAGGAAATTAAATAAGATTATTTTACGTTATTATATTGTTTTCTAGAGGTTCCAGAATCCCTTTTAAATATTTTTTAATGCAGAAATAAACTTAACCTTATATAAAAGATATGTAAAGATTATATTTCTATATATTTTAAGCATAAAAAACATATTCCTTAAATAGAAAATATAGGAAAATACCTCAAATAATATATTAAAATAAGTAAATCTCTTTAATGCTAATTGTTGTAATCATTTTCTTTAATTTTCCTCAATTATTACCTATTCCCTCACTTGAAAAACATTTCCAGCTCATTAGCAGACAAGGAATTTAATTGATTTTGGCACAAATTGCGGACAGGACACTGGCTTTCTCTATTTTTTTGTTGTAGCTTTTTGGCACCAGTCTAATTTACTCGTTCATTCGCTTTAATAACTGTCAATGCGATGACGTTGCCATTGCCACTGATGCCGATGCCCTGCCAGCACACTCTCTCTCTATCTCTCTCTCTCGCTCTCTGTCCCTTTCCCCTTATCTTCGTCTCGCTCTGCGGCGGCGGCGTCAGCTGTTAATAATGAACGAGGCGTGTCGGTATTAAATGCGACTCTGACCTCAACAGCAGCAAAAAGCAAAAACAAAAGCAGGAAAAAAAGAAGGAAAACAGCAGGAAAAAGGCAGGGGAAAAGCGAAGCGATTGCCTTTGGTTGTTGTCCTTATTGGCAATCGGCGTTGTTGTACCTGCAGCTGGAGCTGCACTGCGAGAAAAGGGGCTACTACCAAGTCTTGTAAATCATATTCCATAGCCTAAAACTAGATAGTCACCTAAAATATAATCAAGAAACTCCTTAAACTTTAAGAAATAAGTTGGTTAATACTTATCCCTTTCTTTATTTAATATATATCCTGACTATTCCTTTTTTTTACAGTACATAGCCGCTTGAAGTTGCCGGATTCCGCTTTCATATCCCGGATCCTGCTGAGCAGGCCGTGGCAATGGCGGCTGATCTTGTTCCGTTTACCTTTTCAAGTGTCCTTTGTTGTCACCTTCGTCATCTCCTTTTTTTGGGGATGAGAGGAGGGAGGAGTTGGCTCACATCAATTTGTAATTTCAATTAAAAATTTAAACGGCGAATGAGCATTCGCTGGCATGAGCCGGACTGTTGACCGTTTAACGTTAAAAGGACTTTACCATATATGAATTTCTTGGTCAGGTTCCCCCCAAAAAAAATATGTAGACAACGAAATAGCTTTCTATAAATGTATTTATGTATATACATGTATATATATATGAGGAAGCCATAATTTGATATAGCGTATGCTCAAAATGGCTGCCCCCAGGCACTTAATTTGATTTCTTTTCCAAAATGGCTTTTCTCTGTGTGCCAGAGAAGAAAATCTTCCGGGTGGAGTGAAATCCTCTTCCTCTTAAAGGCACACTACAAGCTTTCCGAACATTTAAACCAACTGGGAGTGCAAATTGGGTTACCACACACACAACGCACACACTCCTTTTATTGGCCATAAGTTTATCTTCGAAGCGAGTGTTACATTTCGAAAAATGCACGTAAATAAAGGTGTTCTTTGCAGGGATTATATTTTTAAATGCAAGTAAAATGTTACTTCTAATTGAACAACTACTTTCTGGCAAATTGCAGTATCAGTATCTTTCCAAATAAATAAAATAAACAATAAATTCTATCCAATTTTATTTAGTTTTCTTTTATTTTCCTTGTTGGGCTCATAGAAGTAGGCAATGGAAGTACGCTTGCAGTTTGCTCGGTTGCCCTTTCGGCAGCTGCCTCTTCCTTCCGCTGCCATTAGGGACGCGAAAGTGTCAACTTCCGCACCCACACACACACACACAGGAACACACACAACACCACTACACATGCAAACACACATATATGGAGATGTAATGTCTCGTCTTCACTAAAAGCATGTCAAATTTTTGCACATCGACGCTAGGAAGGGGATGCGAAATGCTTGCGAATGCCTGCGAGAATGCATGATTGAATGATTGAGAAATTAATACACAGGCACATACGCACACTTACTCACACACACACACACACGCACACACTCTGGCAGAGGAGAAAACCATCAATGGCGGCAGCTTCGTGAAATTATTCCATTTCACTTTACAACTGAATGCAAATTACATGCTGTAATTTCCTGCAAGAAAGCAAGAAATGAAGCGAAATGAATGTGGCACACACACACACTCACACACAAACACACACTTGTACGCTCAGACACTCGCACACACACACAACAAATGTATTTTGCGCCGAGCGGAAATAAAAATAAATTCGAAAAGTTAATATTAAATGTGTGCTACATTGGAAACATATTGTGTGTGTGCGTGTGTTTGCGTGTGTGTGCGGTGTGCTATCTCCATATGGGTATACACCCCTACCCCCCTGCACTCTACACCCCTGGCCTGCTTTTGGCGGCGCCCCCCTTGGCTGGTCTTCGCTCCGCTGACGCTGATTTTCCACATGCCTAGCAGACAACACGGGACAGGCGGGGAGTAGGGCTAACCCCCCTTATAAAGGGCCCCCGCTCATGCCACGCCCCTGCAGCCATTACTGCTGCTGCTCCGCCCCTCCCTACCTCAGCGACGTCCCCCTTTGTAGTCACTTGAAATACACGCGCGCACATAGAGGCGCCGGCGGGCAGTCAGTCGGTGAAAAAAAAAACCCCCTCAATATTTCCATGCCGCCCCCTGACGCCCATAAACAATTGCGCATTTTCAGCGCCGTTTGCTTACAGTTTCCTTTTTATTTGGTTTCACTGTACACCGCCGCCGTTCGTCGTTGTTATTGTTTTATTTGCTTTTCGATTTTATATTCCCGATGCTTCATTTTGCTTTGTTCTTACTGGTTTTTTCTTTGCCTGTATTTTTGGTTGGCGCATTTTTACATTTTTATAGAGAGCCATTTCCATTGGATTTTTATTCTTTTTAATTTGCCCGCCATTTGTTTTCTTTTTTTTTGTTTTGTTTTTGCACTTGCAGTTAATTTTTTTATTGTTATTATTTTCGCTCTCATTGTTGCGGGTTTTCTTCCCTTTCCCTATGCCCCGCCTGTTATTTTCCTGCAGCTGGTCATTGGTGATTTTCATTTTGCGTTTTTCTGCCTTTTTCTTTTTTTGTTTTTCTCTTTTGGCCAACGCGTAAAATATGCTTAAATATTTTAAATTTAATCACACGCTCCGCTGGCTTCGGCAAATACGTCAATGCATATGCAAACAAATGATGTGGAGCCGTTTTGGCCCAAGGGGATGAACGGGGGGAACACACACACACTCACACACACCCACACACACACACACACCCACACCGAGCAGGCTTCAAAGCGGCTTCACATACACGCAAGGGCGTCCAGGTGAGCCACTCGAAGGGATGCGTCTGTTTGCGTCTGGACCAGCCAAGGGTTAAGGCAGCGGTGTAGGGGTGACAGCTCCAAGGTGGTGACGGGGGGTGGAAAATCCTGGGCGGGGCGGGGAGTGTGGGAAATCAATGCCGTTAAATATTACCGCCAATTAAGGATGCATTCAATAGCCACCGCATAATCGCGGCCACAATTTCGACAACTGCAGCGTCAATGGAATTTGCAGAGAAATTAATTCCGGAATAGCTGAGATCAAGTAGCTCATAATGTTCCTAGAACATGTAAGAAATAAATATAAATTAACTGAAATTACAAGGGTTTTGTTTCAGTTAATAACCAAGCCGAAACTTAGCATTAACTTAAAGAATCTTATTTCTTTTATAATGCAAAAAGCATAAACATAACTATGACTTACTCTCAAAGGTGTTCTTCCGATAATTTCCAACTATTAATTATATATTTTGACTACAGTTTACATAACACAACAACCTGATAGAATATTCCTACGATTTAATATGTAGCTTTGTTAAATGATCCTCCCAGAAATTCCCTGCTTACACATCATATTGAATTAATATTGAATTGTTTATTGTATATTTGGGACTTGCAAATCACTGAAATTGCTATTTAGAAGCAGCTGGCAGACATTACCTTTGATGCAAAGCGTCCCCAGACCCAAGTGTAAGGCCATTAAAATCCATGCCGGATGCAAATTTCCGCACTTTCCTTCCTGTTACACGAATTTGAATTAATTTCGTTCGATTTGATTTCACTTGGACCATGAATTAGTGGGAAATCATTAACAATGCCTCTCGGGTGCTGGAATATATTTAGCAGATGTGCAAATATCCTCAGACTCCGACACTATATCCATTATAAGGTTGCATGCATTTTAAAGCTCTCATTGTTATTATTATTATTATTATTATTATTATTATTGCGGGGTTACCTGTTGGCCATGCTTGTTTTCGATTCCCCAACTGCAGCTACAATTAATGTAAATTAAAATCAAAGCCCCCGAACGCTCAATCTCAACCGAATTCCATTGCCGCTTAAACAGGACTCTTAATTACTTAAGTGTGTCAGTGAGGGCTGTGAGGATTCGGTGCAGCAGCTGGCCAATTGAGGAGCGAGTGGAGGAGTGCCGAGTTTATGTGGCATTATGGACGCATTTAGTTTTGGCAGGCATTCGGCCATATTGCTCATACGCCGTGTGTGTGCTGCCATCAGGTATTCCGTATTCCGTATTTGCATCTGTGCCTCGGCATCTGCAATTTGCATTTCGCATTTAGCTGCCAACTTGTAATTAAGTTTCGAGTGCAATGCCAGTCTGACCGAGCTCAGGCTCGGACTTTGCAGATGCATCTTGGTAATTGTTCAAAAACAATTTCCCGCTTTCCTGCGGACAACTAAATATTGTATTTCGATTCAATATAGGCCGTCTTCCGATTCACTTGGCCTGACCCGAGGGAAGTTTCCTACAGGCTCCTTCTTTTAACAACTTAGGTCTTGCAGTCTTAGCCGGGTTGCGAACCCGGAGAAAGAGAATTTATAGCGAGATTTATGGCACAGGGCCACAGAGAGAAATGTTGCCCAAAGGATAATTCACGGCTAATGCAAAGAGAAAGTAAGAGAGAGTAAGTGTGTGTTGCCTTGGTCAAGGATGGTCTCTGGGGACGGGGATTCCCTGCTGCTGCTGCAATAAACAAAGTTCAATCGATTGCAATTAAGGTGCTTCCCACACACACACACACACCTTACACTTAAGCAGCATTTAAGCAACATTTCTAATATTGACAAAGATTAATGAAGCCTCACATCACTCTTGAAAAAATTTCAAAAATATTTCTGATTAGGAAAAGCCTCTCATATAAATATGGAAAGCCAGGGAGTTGTCGGCGAGATAAGACAACAAGGCAAAAGAAAAGACAAACTGAAGAGCTCGGGGGAAAAAAGGAACAAAAACTAATTTTGTCAGCGATGTTGGCGTTGCGACTGACAAGTGACTTGGACTTGGAGGACCCTCCTGGACCCCTCTTCTTGGCATAAATAAAAATTTCTTTGGCAATATGCGCGCCGCGTATTTTGTTGCAAAAGTCTTGCATTAATCTAAATATTTGCATGCTTACGTTGGGAGCTGGGTAAAGGAGAGCATAAATTGGGCTGAAGCCGGAGTGTGGGGCGTGGGGAGAAGTGAGGGATTTAACTTTGGCTCTGCCTGCCCGCTGCCTGCACTTGGCTTTGCCTATTTATTTATTTTCATCGTCGCCAAATTGTCAGCGACTTTTTCGGGGGACTGAACCGAACTGCTTCGCTGCGAGCCCAAGCGATCGCATTTAAAATGCATTTCGCATGCAATGATGATGACGACGACGTTGGCGACGATGGCTGTGGGGTTTTCCCCCCGCCATTTCCATTTTCCACTGCCATTTTCATTGCCATTTCCATTGCAAATGCAGCGCCAGCGGGTGCGAGCAACAGTAACGCCAAGTAAATGCTAACTAAAGTAGGGTAGTGACTGAAAGATATCCCTTTTTTATAAATCAATAATAATTCGTTGGTAATTTGAATGCCTTGAAATATTTTTAATCAAATTACTGAAATGGTTTATAAATAATTAAGGTTAAATATAAACTAGCTAAGGTCTTTGAGGATAAAGCTAAAATCATTTTTCTGTTTAAAAATAAAAGGTAACTACAAATATTGATAATGTAAATAATAGAAGTTTAAACTTAGCTTGAAAAGAGAATATTTTATTTTTATTTCTACCTTTAAATCTTTTTATTTATTAGCATTTCTTTTCATCAGGATATCCCCTTTGGAGCCGCACTTACAGGATATTAAAATAAAGAAAAACAGCTTCAAAGAAGCGAGACAAAGGCAGCGCCAAAATAATAATGATAATCATCGGGGATCGGAAGGCGACTACCGAAAGCGGTGTGGAGGGTTTTATCCTGCGAAAGGACGCTCGCCTTGCCTCCTATTTATTCCCCCTCCCTCTCTTTATATTTATATATATTTATATTTATATTTATTTATTTGTATGCCTTTGCGGCGCCTGCATTTGGAGCAATCAAAAACGTTTAAACGAATTTTGGGGGATTTGCATTTCCTTGCTGGATCGCAGCGAGGAGGATGTTGACCCTGGTCCAGGCCTCCCAATTTCCTTTTTAGTTTTCCGCCATTTTGTTCTTCGTTATTTGTATTTTTTTTCTCTCTATTTTTGGTTTTTCTTTTTTTGAGGGGGGAGGGAGGGAGGTAGGTGGTACAACCGACCGACGGCCAGCGTCAACGTCTATATGTATGTCAAATTAATTGATGACCAATTTGCGTTTTCAATTAAAAGCAACGGTGCACTTTTTGCCCAGATACAATTTCATGTCGGCGCACCCGCCACCGCCCCTGTTCCAACCGCTGCCGCCGCCCCTGTTTTTTAAAGGCCGCTGCAATGTTTGTTGCATGTGTTGCTGCCGCAGATGTTGTCGCCGTCAACACACACACACACACACATTCGGGCTGACACGGAAATTGCCCCGCTTTTTTCACTTTGAGCTTTTTCGGTTTTTATTTTTGTATTTTTGTATTTCTGTCTCCTGCCGGGCCCCCTCCGTTTTCATTTTTGTTTATTTCTCGACCAGCTTATGGAAGCACAGCCGTGGCCAAAAAAACACAGCCCGGGGCCAAATCGCTGGCCGGCAAATCACAGCTGATATCCCCACTTTATGATTTTTTTGCAACATCGAAAAATAAATATATATTTACCATAATTTGTGGTGTTTTCTGTGTGCATAAAAATTATAAAGGCCAAAAAGGGGTGAAAATATTTGTTTGTTTGCTCGCTAAATATATTTATATAAGAGCTGACTTTCCGAATCGGTTACAGATAGATCTCACTCATTGAACAAATTGCCTAAAGTAAATTTCCTTAACTATTAATTGGCATTTTTCGGGATATTCTTCTATGATTTATAATTGGAGCGAACATTATTTAAACTGATAAGTTATAAGGTTGGAAAGGGTTTTATGGGGGAAATTGGAAGGGGTAACTGCTAGGATTTTGCCCAACACTGTGTGTGAGATATATACGTCTATATATATCGGCTATATATGGACGTGATGGGCCGGTAGATGGCGCTCAATTACAAAGTAAGACAGCGTTTCTTTAATTAAGTTGGACAATTTGTAGCCAGTCGTTGCGAGTTGAATGGAATGGAATAATAGAGTTTTTGGTCCATTTGCCAGTCGCCGCTGCCATCGGAAATATACATGCATGTGTAGGGACATATCCTGGCTTAGATAAGCCAAGGCTGACCGAAAAAAGGAGGCATCTTTCTCGATTTGGAGTTCAGTTTAAAAATACTTTTGAATATATGTATTTAACCTTAACCTTTGTTAACGAGAATTTTATAAAATTAGTGCCTTAATTCCCCCCCTAAATAAATAATGTAATCAGAGCGAATTGACGGCTCGACCTTTTAATTTTTTCTTTTTTTTGGGACAAACCTCATCAGCGTCATCGAGACAGGGCCCTTCGTCTGCGGAGCCCGCAAGGATTCTCATGCAGGACACCTGTCCAGGCAGAGGCGGACCCTTTCGCCGGGGACCCAAAGTGAAGTGCTGAAACGTGGACTCGAGTGCCAGGGTGCCAGGGTGCCCGGCCCGGGGTCCTTGAGAGACTGGGGCGCCAAATGAAGTGACAGGCAACTTAACGCATTTAAATTAATTAAAAATGTGCTTAAGATGTTTTCGACTCGCCTTGGCGACAACGACGACGATGCGGCGACAAAAGGCGCAGCTCTGTATTTTCCCATTTTCCCGCTGCTCCGGACAGCCCGCGCCTCCCTTTTTGTTTTCCCCTGCAGCTGGCAGCTGTAATTAGACAATTCACTCGCCATCCCCTTGGCCCGCCTTGGCCCGCTTTCCATTTGCCCATTTTCCTGGACTCGGACTTGGTGGGCCTCTCACCGCCTTTTTTGGGGTTACACTCGCCTTTCGAATATTTTTTGTTGACGGCACAGATTCGGGATGCGCCGCATTGGCGGTAAAGTTTGCGCCACCGAACTTTGTCGTCTCCGTCTCCGGTGACTCTGCCGATTTCCCTTTTCCCCCCACAGCCCACAGCCCACAGCCCACTTTTTCTCGCTCATTTTCTATCAGTGCTGTGGAGGTTTTTAACTACACTTCTCCGAGGGGATTAGTTCAATAATTACCTTTATATTTACCTCTGCAAGAAGAAAATTCATGGAGAAACCTTAAAATAATTCAGTAAGCTTGTCTTTAACTAACAATTCTTTTACAAATAACGAAAAACTTATATTTAGAAAGAACAAAGTACTAAACTATTTGTGCAAAATGCTTTCTGAACTTATTTAAATCATTTCTTAGCTGGTTTCTGGCATTTTCCCGGGGACAGCACTGGTTTTTCCACCCATTTCCCCCCTTTTGGCCGTCTGCATTGTCACTTGAGTGACTGCAAAAGTGTTTTAGCCTTGCTTGCGCATCGACTTTTAAGTAGTTGGCCCATTCCCGCAGAAACCCGAGCACTTTCCCCAGACCTCTGTTCGCTGTGTCCCCCGTCTAGTGCTAGTGCTGCTGCCCATTTCCCTGGCATTTCCAGCTATACCATTTTCCCCGGCTAAATGCAAGTGCAAAAGTGGGAGGTACTCACTCGTAGGCGTTAATGAAAATGCTTGTAATTAGTTTTGTTTGTTGGCAGCGAACGGCGGAAGTGCTCCGGAGCAAATAAAGCCGACGCTGCTGCGCCCTCTTCACATGCATTGAACTAATTGATTCGCCAGTGCCCCTGTCCGTGCCCCTGTCCGTGTCCTGTCCGTGTCCGTCTCCGTGCAGAGGGTCCCTAGTACTTCCGGTTTGCCTGTTGATGGGTTAACGGGGTTCGTCGCCCTGTTCGCTCGCGGTCCTTTGGCCAGTTTTAATGACACTTTCTAAGTAAATTGAGTTCGTGTTTGGCTGCCTTAGCCGCTGTTCCAAAGCGCGTTTATTTTCGTCTCTTGGTGCAGAGGGGCCTTAGGCCGTGGGTTGAGAAGAGTGTCGTGCAGAGCGGCCTTAGTAGTTTTGTTGTATTTATTAAGAACTATAATAAGAATCGAATAATACCGCACAAAACCTTTATGCATTCATATTTCAGGATATACTTATTTTGTAATAATAAATGAATAAATTTTCCACAGGTTTTACATGTCTGCTCGTGCAGAGGGGCCTTAGTGCTTGACTCCTATATGTATTTTATGTAGATACATTTTTCGAGAGGAGTTCTAACCCTTAAAAACCCATAACTTACCACAAAAAGCAGCTATGGAAAACGCGGCAGCAGAAGGTGGCATTTTACTTTCGGACTCCTTAATTGCCCCAAATTTAATTTCCGCTTTAAGTTTGTCATACACGCACACAAGCATAGTCGGCATTAATATGCAGCAGCGGCAGCCGCACAAAAACAAAAGGATGTTTTGTGATGTAAGGACGAAAGATGGGGATGGATGCGGATGCGGATGCGGATGGGGATAGGGATGGCGATGGCGACGGCGATGGCGATTGCGATGGGAGCTGGTCGGTTGGTCGGAACAGGAACAATTCATCATCCATATGACAAGCAGTCGAAAGCAATCGTTTTGTCATCTTCTCGTGTGTTGCTAAATTGAATATGCCCCCGATCCTGCCCCGCCAGTGCCAGCCCCGTATCCTGTAACGCCTCCAGCCTCCTGCCCACTGCCAGCCGTCGTCTATCGCTATCTGAGCCAAGCAGAGCAGATCCACAGATCCAAATCCAGGATGTGTTCGAGGAGGGCTGGGTTCCTGGGCCCTAAAATGAATGAACGAATGAATGAATGAATGAATGAATGAGCACACATGTGGGTGTGGATGCCGTGGTTATGTCGTGTCGCCTCTCCACGAATCCAAACACTGAGAGATTCGGATTAAATACTCTGCAGCTCTTAGGGAATTGTTTTTTAGCTATAACTCCTTTTCAGTGAATAATTCTAGTAGGGAAATTGTGTTAAAATAAATATATATCAGAAATACTTTGAGAACTATTCTTGGGCTAACTCTAAGCTAGTTAGTTTTCTGCCGGTGTACATCCACATATGCATATCAGTCGACGCATTCCAAAATAACACACAACGATGGATGTGAGTGGCGATGAAGAGGCAGAAGGAGGTGGAAAGGGAAGGATAAGGGGCAGACACACACGCATTGCCGCACGTTCGCTCCGGCGGACAGGAAGGAAGGAAGGAAGCTCTGCAGACTGATAGATGCCAAGGATGCACACACTCGACTCGAACTCGAACTCCGGCTCGAACTCGCACTCTCGCACTCGCACTCTTGCACTCGCACACTCTCCAGAATCCAGAATCCAGAATCCCGAATCCTGAATCCCGAATCCTGCATCCTGCGAGACACGCATACAAAGTGAGCCGCCGAACTGACTTTAAACGAGGCCTACGAGTAGCACACTGTGGGACTGAGTCCTGCCCACTTTGACAATAGATCATCAAATTCATTACGTTACATTTCGTACATATGTCTGGCTTGCGGTGCCCTCATTTGTGCACCTTTCGGTTATCCTTATCGAGGGGAGGCGAGGTCCTGCCCTGTCTCTCCGCCTCTGCGTGCGTGACCACTCTCCGCAATAAGCCAGAGTTCGAGTGACAAAAAAAAAAATATGAAAACACAGGCAAAAAAGTTGAAAAACAAACATATATTGGCAATTTAATTAACTAATATTATTTAAAAAGTAACAAATGGTATTTAAAATAATTATTTAAAAGCTAGAAAAGAGTTCTTAGGAAACAAAATAAAATGTAAGATACAGGACATTCCTTAAATATTTTCTATACTTCCATAAATTTCATATTTTCCTATATTTTTTCTATAAAAATAATAAAAACATTTCGAATTTTGGCAGTGCAGCGAATCTGCTTTCGGTCACAGAGCCTCTAACAAAAAAAAGGAATAGGAAGGACCCTTTGGGACCAGTAATTTTGGCCAGCTGAGACGTGAAGGGCATGCAACAGCTCGCGGACAGGCGACTCGCAGCCAGGCGGAGTGGCCACCACCAAAAGCCGCACTTGACCGTGGGACAGGCCGTGTTGACGTTGTCTGGACCCACACGGAAGCCCAAAAGCCCGAGCCAGAGAGGCCCAAGACTGGCCGCTGCACACGGCGTATACGCAATAAGGGGGGCCACCAAGATTGGTAGGAAAAGGAATGCAAACAAGCAATGGCGAATATATGTACATATACGTATGTAGGTCCGAAATGAATGCACTGAATACACTCCTCCACGACTCATATGGTAATTGAGTGTGCTGCCCTGATTTGATTTGATTTGATTCGTTCCGAGTCGCCCTCTCACTTCGCTGGAGAACTGATTGCTTTCACTTGATTAGAAGTATTCATGCACCGAATCCTCGTGCTCACCTTCGTGTGTGGAAAATCCCTCCTCGGGGAGGTAAGAAAATTGCCCCATAATTTTACCACTTACATGAATTCCCTGTCCCCCTCCCTGAAGTCTCTCTCACCCTTTCATTCTATAGAGGAGCATTTTCTTTGCCCTCCTCCGATTGATTTCAGTTCAGCAAGCACGTGGAAAATAATTCTAACTATTTCTTTTTCTTTAGAAATAATTACAGCAATTTTGAATAAATTCAACTAGAACATTTCTGTGGAAATAATTAAGGTAAATTGGTTAAAAAATAAAGTAACAAATGTGCTTCAAAATAAATAACCACAAAGGGATTTGTATCAGTTATTAAAATAAAGCAAAATATAAAAAAAGCTTATTATATCTCTCTTCCTTTATAAAAGTTAAAGTTGTACTATATATTCAATATTATAAACAACTGTCTTATAATGTTTTGTTACGATTATATCGGCCACTAAGTATAAGAAATGTCTTTATAAAACTAAAGAGCATAAATATGCTTTAATAAATTTAGGAAAACTCGAAAATCTTGTCATCTGGCTAAGCCCTATTACGTCCATATTATTCCACCCTCCGTTTGAAGTGCCCTGGCATTGTGATCCAGGGTATTCAAGCTTCCCCCTTCGCTCAATATCCTTTTTGGGAGAGAGCTTCCTCCTCCCGCTACGTATTTCCTTTATTATTTCTTTTTCATTTTTTTTTTTTTGCTGGGCGTGACAGTGCTAAGTGAGTTGACCTCGTGGCACCCCCAAAAAAAAGAGTCGCAAATTATGAAAATTGAAGGCACCCCCTCGTTGGACTTGTGGCAAGGCTACAAGGACAGAGGACTGAGGACACAGGACGCAGGACTCGAGCTCGAGCCCCATAATAGAGCAAATTATGCGCGAAAAATGATGGCCAGACGGGTGTATCGATGGGTTTTTTTTGCAGGACTGGCAGGACAAGGGTGGCCACGGCCAGACGTCCTCCAGCCCAGTCCTTTCTTCGTTTCAGGTGGCGTTGTTGGTTTGAGAAAATATGTAAAAAAAAGAAAACGATGTGCGTGTGTGTGTGGAGGGAAAGAAAACAGAGTTGGGAGAAAAGTTTCAGCAATACGAAATTGCGGCAAACAAGGATAAATTATGCCGACGCACTCGAGTGCTTATTGTCCTGCCGCTGCCGCCTTTCGTCCTTCTCGATGGCAGGCGATACCAGGCATTGCGAGGGAATCGAAGCCGTTTTGTTTGCCATATTCAAAGTCATAAATCATAAAAAGGAGCGAACGGCAGGCAGCTCGAGGATATTTTATCATAATCACATCAGGAAGCGGAAAGCGACAGGCGAGGCGAGACGATGGCAGGGGCGATGGCGAGGACCTTCTCTCGATAGAAAAATGACATTATCCATATTTTTGGCATTAAGTGTTGCTGCCGGCTCTTTTAATTTCTCGGATTTGGATTGGCACTGCCAGTGGGTGTGGGTGTGGGTCTGACTCTGGGTGTGTGAAGCTCCGATTGGCCTCAGCTCTGGCTGCATTTGACAAGTGACTTTGTTATGGCCGCAGGAGGGGTGCATAATTTAGCGTTTTGTTTGTCTGTTTGCTTGCCGGCCTGCCAAATTGCATATGAAAGTCAATAAATAATTTCCACAACACCCGGAAGAGCACACGACTTGATCCTACTGCTCATTAGGCATTCAAGGAGGCGTTCTAATAAATGAAGAGTCCTCCTCGCATTGGTTAAGTGAATTTTCATAAAGCCAGACAAGCGGAAGGAGGCTTTCATTACATAAAAAAAAGGGAAGAGTACTTAAAATCTAACAGCATTAAAACAAGATAAAACCATTGATAATTGGTGATTTTCTGAGGTGAATTTATTGGTTATTATATAAGGAAGCTTTCTTTATAATTTAGATATTTTTAATTAAATAAAAACATGGCGTACACCACATAGTATTTGCCCATCGCTTCTAGTGTCAAAAGCCGATTTATTTCCATGATTTTCACATTATTAAAAGAGCCAAGTGAGTGACACTTTCCCCCTTTCTGGCCACGAAAAATCATTGCGCCTGCTGAGGTTACGACGATGCCTGCTAATGCCCGTCTGCCGGCATATGTTTTGGCCAAATGCTGTCATAAATTTCTGGCGCCGACAGGACCAAGGTCCCGGGTACTCCTCGCACACAATGTGCCGTGCCAAAAGCGGAAAAACAATGCAAGGCAAGCCGAGACGAGGCAAGTGCGGTTGTCTGGCCATAAAGCGGGCTTGGATGGGAGCAACTTGCCTGGCAAAGTTGGCAAATGATCTGCCAGAAATCAGGGAACGTTAAAAAGTAGCCTCTCTACGCTCTCTCTCTCTCTCTGCCGGCTGCACTTCCTGGCGAGGCGATTAGGGAAGTTGCAAGACACTGTGGATGGAATTGGACGCCCGGCAGACGGGTGCAATCAGGCAAAGTGCCACCATCGCCATTTCCATCTCCATCTCCATCTCCAGCTCCATCTTCTCTGGGCACCCGTGTCCGGCCGTTGCTGGACACCACGGTGCGAGCACCTGCCGAAGGGGTGGCGCACACAGGTGGATGTGGCAAGGATGCTGGACACAGGATGCGGGGATGCAGTAGTCGCAACGTTGGGATAGTGGGCGATAAGGAAGCACACACACACACACAGATGGAGCTAAAATAATTGCATAATTTGCATATTATTTTCTGCTAAACATGCAAAAAGCTTCGCGCAACGTGTGCAACATGCACTCATGTATGCACACACACCCACGGAGGAGGTGTGTGTGCGTGTGTGTATTAAGTGCAAAGTGTAAATAACCAACTCAGCATAAATCGTGATTACAACATTTTGTGTGTGCGGATATTTGCGGACTTGGTTTTGTGGTTTTAATTTAATTAATATTTTCACCTCGTTTTTTCTCCACGTGTAGCTTGGACCATCGCTCGCACAGATTTCTCCCCTTGCCGTATTTTATGGGCGAATTTCCCAGCGTGGCAAGTGCACTCGAAATAGTTTCCCGGAAGGGTTTAATATAAGGA
The DNA here is from genome assembly GCA_008042475.1 of Drosophila kanapiae. NCBI lineage: Eukaryota > Metazoa > Arthropoda > Insecta > Diptera > Drosophilidae > Drosophila > Drosophila kanapiae. Next base: position 8,000 of record VNJM01001190.1, on the reverse strand, counting down.
AAACTTTCCTGGAATAAGTATATTTTTGGATTTAATTAATTATATAGTTTGCATTCGAAATATGTAAAATAAATTGAATATACTTTGAAGACATAAATTGCTTGATAATCTGCATAAATATTAACACACAAATTATTGTCTTAACAGATAGAATTGAAAATAATTATAAATAATACAAAATATATAAATATAAATAATAAATATGGTACAAATTGAAAGAAACCCTACGTTTTTATTGAATAAATAAAAAACTAATGAGTGTTGAGGGTTCTCTTAGAATAAATTACAAATAAATCTCAAAGATTAATCACAGAAAAATGTTGTTTTCATTTTTAGAAAAAATACCTAATAAATACAAGCAATAAAACCTAAAATATGTTCTCTATTATTCTCTTTATGATTTAAACCCTTTTTCCATCAGTATATATTCCTGTAGTTTCTTTGCTGCTTCTTGTAGTTACCCTGATTTTTTTTGAAGTGTAAGTCGCCGCTTCACTGCGTCCATTCAACAATTTGTGTTTACCTTTTGCACGGCAGCCAGCCGACCTGCCACCGCTCGCTCCCTTTTTGCAGTTTTTATTTTTTACCCGGGCTGGCTTTTCATTTCGAGCTTCATTGGCGGTGGGAACAATGCGGTTATGTAATATAGTGCAAATATTGCGTAAAACTTAGATAAATACGTTTTAGCCATGCACTCGCATGGCCAGCAGATGTGGCTAAAACGATGTTTATGCGGCTGTGTTGACTGGGGAAAAACATAAAGTAAATTGGCAATTCGGCATTTTTGTAAATTAAATGAATATTGTTTGGGCCTTGATTTTATATATTGTAAGATTAGGTTATAGCAAGCAGAAGAGTTATGTTAATATTTCCATGAGCAGATGCCTTGAAGTACAATTAAAAAATTATATTTAAATACCTCTACATTTTCTTTATCTTTTCGTAGGGAAAATCGTTTTTTAACACCTTCAAAAGGGTGCAATTATTTTACTTAAAATAGTAATTATTGCTCTCAAGAGCCTCTTGCACTTTCGTAATCCTAGCTCTGCCATAAACCCAATACCCATGTCCTTTTCCCGAACGTATGTATGTGGGTGTGAGGTCCTGTGCAAGTGCACTTGTGTGTGCTGCGCCTGATAGAAAATGCAAACGTGCGAAATCGCATTAAATGAGCATTAGCGCATTGTTGGTTTAGTCCGCCCTTCCCCCCGCTATGTATCCTCATATTAAAGCCAGGATCTGGAATTTAAACTCAATTACTACGATGGACTGCAGAGAGGGAGAGAGAGAGAGGCTTCGCTGGATATTTCCAGAAATATTGAAATACTTTTTGGCTTCCATAATAGCCGCATAATTAAGTTCCTTTGTTTTCGGCAAGTTCCAACAGCAGGATATTAATAAAGTTTCAGTTTTGGGGCTTCCACCTCGGTACTTAGTTGTTTCCTACATTTCCACCAAAGGCTCATATTTATTAGTGAAAATATTGTTAGGGCCTCTACTTTATGGATTCCCCACCCATCACTCTGTACAATTTAAGGGACAACTTGACTCACAACTGACCGATTGAGGCGACCCCGCGGGTCAAAGTTCAACGCCGGCCGGGGGAGCACTTCAATAAATTAATTTAAAGTTTAATTAAAAAATTGGTCTTTATTTTCAATTAGCTGCCCGGCCAAGTGACCACCTCCTCTCCCCTTCACCCCCACTCGCCGCTTTTCTTAATTAATTAAGCAAATTAAATTTATGCACAACAACAGCAAGGGCAGGGCAAGGCAGGGCAGGGATGGGCAGTAGAGGAGCTGAAAGGAAGCCGGGCACAATAATTATCAATAAACCTGACCGTTCCACCTTCTTTTTTTGTGTGTGTTTTTTTTTAATATTTTTTTTTTTTGTAGGAGAGGAGAGTAGGACGCCTTGGTCCTTCCTAGAAGAAGAGTCCTTAGGGGTTGGACAAGTACGAGTACGACGAGGTCGAGGGGCAGGCACAACAATGGCTATTAACTTACATTACCCAAGAAGAAGTGCCGGATGGGAGGCACTACTGTGGGCACGTAAAAGAAACATTAACGCACCGGGCAACCCCGCACCGAAGAGCAAGTCCTGCGCTGCCTGGAGAACCACTCACCGCTCACCTCTCACCTCTCAGACCCGCCAGGCCGCTCTACTTGTTAACCCGAGGAGCGTCAGCATCTTGCACGTGACCTGGAACCTGGTTCCTTGGAGCCAGCGCTGTGCCAGGATCTAAGGAAACACTGTGGAATATAAAAGTGTTGAGCGGTGAAGATTCTTTGGAAATATTACGAATATCTATCTATACGATAGTACTTACATTATTTATCTTTAGAGATTTCTAGAGGTTTGTATTATTTATCTGTGAACGAAAGAAGGTTCCATTAAAGCTGCCGAAAGATATTTAATGCGTGATATAGCCTCTTGTAATTTTACGACAATTTCTTGTCTATTCCCTTTTTATTTTATATTTTAAAAAAGGTTTCATGGAAGCTGTGCTATGATTATTTCAAGGTTTTTAAAATACATAATTTATACTATCTTGTATATGATATATCTTAGTAAAAAGAAGGTTTCAACAACTAGTTCTGAAAACCAAATAGTTGTAGGTCCTTGCTTAGTAAATAAATTTAGGAATATTCAGTATAAATTTCAAGGATCGGTCGGTCAATTATGATGACAGCAAGCGGTCGCTTTTTAGAACGTTGCCATTTATAAACTATTCAAGCTATAGCTTTCCTTATTTACACAGAATATTTTTAAAAGTATAAACTATTTAATAAGCAAGGAAAAACAAATATTTTTTGAAGTGTCACCCTGGTATAGCCCCTTAACTTTAGTCTACTTATCTCATTCCCAATTTCCCTAACAATATTTTAACCAATACTCTCAACCTTAAAACATTGCTTTATTTTAACTACACTGATAAATTTAAAGTCTAAATATACACAGATAAGCCTCAGGTTACATTTAAAATGTACAATTCCCTAAATACTCGAATATAATTTTTTAAAAAGCTCTCAAAATCCACATGACCAACAAATAGGTTCCTCAAATTAGAACAAGTTGCATTCTAATAGTGATGGTACAACTATACAAGGTAGTCTCGTTCACTATGCAAGTATACACATTTGTTTGTCATCTTGCTCGCACCTCTATACTTATACGCTCTCACTCGCACTTATTGCTATGATTGTAGAGTTACCAGATTTTGCCGACGAGACTGCCTTGTGTAGCTTTATCATGGTAGTAGTAGGTAGCCCTTTGACTCTGGATTCTTTTTCTGAGAAATGTGAGGCAGGGCAAGACCTTTTTGTGAGCCAACTACGGTCACTCCACCTCCTGGGGGCCATGCAGCGTGCATACATCAAGTTGCAGTCCTGGCCCGAACTTTGGTCCTTGATGCCCATTAAGATGTCTCAGGTAACACGGCTACACGGTGGGGGCAGGGCGGGGCGGCGCACTCTATTATTGCCAAGCGGGACAACTTAATTTCCGTCTAGATTTCAATAATAACAACAAAAGCAGGGGACAGCAGGAGCAGGAGCTGGATCAGGAGTAGGAGAAGGAGCAGGAGCTGGAGCCGGAGCACCGGTGGCAACATCAGCAATGAATTTTAAAATATTCATAAATGAATGCAAAAAGAGTTTGTCGGGTGCTAATGGTCTGAGGTGGGGGCTTCCCCTGGCTAGGGTTGAAAGTTTACGTTGCACTCTGATGTACTATATATGGAGGGATGTATGTATAGGTGTGGCTGTAGGTGTTCCTGCTACTGCTGCTGCTGCTGCTGCTCGAGTTGCACTAATTGCTGGCGGGCAAAGTGGATGAAATCAATGGCAACTGGCAGAGCGGCAACAATGCCATCGCATCCGTCGCATGCAAAATGCCCTGACCCGCTTTTCCTTGCTCGCCTTGCCCATCGCATTTTCCCCGCCGTAATGTTGCTGTTGTCGCTGTCAGTTGTAATCAACGTTCAAGGCGTACTCTCCCTCAACCACACTCTGCGACACAAGAATAGGTCTAGGGAATAACTCAAATTTGCTTTTTATTCATAAATTCCTATAGTTACAGTTGATTGTTATTTTTTATCCGGCCTTCTCTCTCGGGTGTATTTGTGTGTATGTAATGTGTAATGTAATGTAAATGTTCTAAACATTAGAAATGAATGCTTTTTTCGTCAAATGCTGTGCCTTTTGCCATCTGCGGCAATTAGAAAATGTTACCGACTTAGAAATGCGTGGCGCTTTGGCTAAATGGATGTTAATGGCCAGCTGCTGGCAGCCAACTAATAGCGAAAAACACAAATATATAGCGCCCAGTGGCAATAATAAAATTATCGCTCGAAAACGGGGGGGGGGAAAGGGATCAAAGTGCGGCGCGGTATGCCCTCCATAAATTGCTCATACGGCCAGGTGGACGCCAAATGGCAGAGCAGCTAATGGCCAGAACGGCCAGAACGGACGAAACGGAAGGAAGTGCCTCTGGGTGGGTGGAGGTCGTCGGTAGGCACTCCGGTAGTAGGCACATTAAAATGAAATTGTGAAATTAAACATCAAAGTCACTTGGCGGACAGCGTGAAATGAGTTCATAAACGGATTTGACGACTTGTGAAATGGTTTTAAATGCATTCAATCTAATGTTTAGGCAAGAGAGAAGGAGCGATGTAACCGTCAGGAGAGAGGGGATGGTCTTGGCACTAGGCGCACGCTGATGGTACGACTGATACGGTGAGGCACGTACTCCTTGCAGTCCTCCAAGCCCTTATAGGGCATCAGCCAGGGGTGGCGAAGTATATCCATCAGGCTGGGACGAATCTTTGGGTCTGTCTCCAAACACCAGGACATCAAGTCGCGGCACGCCACGTTGCTACACAGCCACATTGTAGCCGCTTTATTGATGGCCGTGTTTTTGCTCCTGCGTTCGCTCAGCACTCTATCGAACGCCGCTGAGGGTTTATTTCGCTCAGAGTCCATTCTATACGGCGAGTGACCCACAACCATCGCATATAAGGTGGCACCCAATCCAAAGATATCAACAGCCGGTGAATATATCACGAATTCCGGATCGGCCAGGAGCTCGTCTGGTGCATATTCCATGGTGTAGCGCGGCTTGTCCAGCCAACGATCAAACTTATTGCCGTAGCTGTATGAAGGGGGGGAATGAGGAAACAGTAAGGACAGTTTACAATAAGGAAAAATCAGTACCTGGCCTTTCCAAAGTTCACCAATACGACAGTTCCCTCGTCGCGGAACACGACGTTCTCCGGCTCGATGTCGCCATGAATGTACTGATGGCTATGGAGGTGGAAAACGGCCTTTACTAGCTGCACAAATATAGTCCGGCACTCATCCTCGTAAATAAGACGGGTCTCGATAGTGCGCGCTAGATTCCCGCCGAGCAGCTCCTCCATTATGACATAGATGAGACACTGCTGCCGGTACATGTCATAAAACTTCACGATATTGGGGTGGGAGCACGCTCTCAAAGCGTCAGTCTCCTCGAGACGGAATTGGCACATGTGAGTGATCTTGACAACTTTGCCAGTTTTCTGCACAACCTCGCAGGAGGCGTAGGAACCTTTAGCCATGGATTTGCTGAAGATCACATTGTCTGGTAGTTCGGGTATATCCTCATTTAAAATGTCCTTCGCCTCCTCCAGATGCTGCGGCGCCACATAGTTAAAGCCCTCGAACAGGTGTATATCGGGCGGCGGGGCCTTGGTCTCGATCAGGTTGAGCGGCTGCTCGGTAAATGTTGGATCAAAGTAGCTTACATCTGCCGATTCCATGGATGGTTTGCAGGGCAAGTTGTATTGCTTGGCGCGCAAGAGATCCCAATCGATGGCAGCAAAATAGGGATGCTGTTTAATCGCATCGTAGCGCAAGCGTTTTCTCGGGTCCTTCTGCAGCAGCCCCTTCAGCAAATTGACCGCCACTGGACACATCCATTCGGGAAAATCAGGCTCATTAAAGACGATGGCACGGGCGATCTCAGCAGTTTGTGACAAATCTGTCCTTGTTCCAAAGGGCCAGCGGTCGGTGAGAATCTCGTAGACGACCATGCCCAACGCCCACCAGTCGATGGCCTCGTCGTAGCCCTCTGGGCGTTTTAGCAACATCTCTGGTGCCATGTAATCCACCGTGCCACAGATGTTGTAGCCACGGTTATCAGCTGACCACTTTCTGACCATGCCCATGTCAACGAGCACGATGTGACCCTTACTATCAAATAGGACGTTCTCCAACTTAAGGTCACGATACATATAGCCCAGCTGGTGCAGACTATGCACGGCCTCAACCATCTCGGCCATGTATACGGGAACGTACTCCTTCGGGAACTGTGACTGGACACGTCTAAAAAGTTCGCCGCCCTGTACAAAGTCTGAAAAATAGCAAGAGTTTTCATTTCATTTCCCCTTCGGTTTTTCCCGGTTAGTTTGTGGCAACTCACCCATAACTAGAAACAAGTTCGCGTCGGACTTGAAGGCATAGTGGAGACCCACCAGAAAGGGCATTCCCTGGATCTCTTCCAGGACTCGGCGCTCCAACAAGACGTGCTTGGCATCTCTGAAGTGCTCTATAGACTTCAGTTTGGAGATCACCTTCATGGCGTACAGTTGTCCCGCATCGTGACCACTCAGCTTGCGAACCAAGAAAACGTGTCCATATCCTCCCATGCCGATGAGCTTCAGAGTTTCGAAATCGCTCTCGTTGACGGCGAACTCATCACTCAAATTTACTACGTTCTTCTGAGTGGTGATCTTCTCCATCTTCTTTTGACGGACCACATTGCCCAAAACTGACAGGTCGTCATCACTAGGGGCGGAGTTGGAGTCCTGATCGTCCGAGGTCTCCTGATTCCCAGACACCTGGCTCGATTCGGACACATCGCTGTCGTTTTCCTCAACAGGGTTGTTATTTACCACCCTCTCTTCCTGCTCTTTGTCAGAAGCCTCGTTTCTATATTCCACTTGGCTGTCAGTCCTCTCGGAGTCCGAACGCAGCTGTTGGCCTTGCTCCATGCTGGCCTCATTTGGGGATCCGTTGCCTCCATCGTTTTCGTTCTGGGTGTATTCGCCCTCCTGATCGTCCGAGCTCTGCACTTCCCCAAATTTGTACTCTCTAACAAATTCGACGTCGGAGTCAGTGGACGGATATTTGTCGGCCAACGAGGTCACCGCATTGTTCCCCTGCCCATCGAATTTATTCTTCTTCCTAGGCGGTTCGTCCGGTCCCCCCTCGTTGTCCATGGCGCTGCTGCTCGTTGTTCGCTTGAGTGGAAAATTAAAACAAAAGCTTCAATAAACGATATATCTAATTATATTATATAACTAAATAAGAACAGTTTTTTAAATAATTTTAATTAAGAAGGCTTAAATATGACAAAAAAAATATATATATATTCAAGAAGCTTTTTCGAGGATTCTCTATCGGAACTCGAGGAGAGGTGCAACACTGATAACTTCCAGTAGATGTTCTTATATATCTATACATAAATACATTCTCCCTGCACACACACACACACACACACACGTCTAAACCGACGCCTTCCTCCCTCACTAACACAAACTCATGTGAAGCCGGTGCGCTTGCGTGCAAACCTTTCTTATTAGCACGGATTCTACTCCTCCCATGTGCTGTTTTTTTGTGATCATCTTTCCCTTTCCACCGAGGAAACCTATAAAACATATTTCCCACACAATCGGATTTTTTTCCAACACCTTTCCTTCTTCACTAACACTAACGCAAGCGACGCCGGTGCACATGCGTCCAAAATATTAGCTTGGCCTTTCCAAGCAGTCGCTATTGGTACTGTTGGTGTTGTGCAACACTGGAAACTTCTAGAAAATGCACTTATATTCCATTATGTAAAAATACATATCAATTTCACTTTGCCCTGACAAGCACGACGCATTTCCTTATTCACTAACACTAACGCAAGCGACGCCGGTGCACATGCGTCCAAAATATTAGCTTGGCCTTTCCAAGCAG